>CM021103.1:175450771-175524722 GCA_007115665.2 Sequoiadendron giganteum | reverse complement strand
GATCGAATTTCTCCGAGTCTACTTTTCTAAACTCCTAATTTATTTTTAAAATGGTTGAGATTAAGGGGTTCAAATGAGGAATGTACACAAATTGGTGTTGTTTTTGTCAGAAAAATATAACATAGCAACTCTTGTATGACCCTAGCATGGTGAAATTTTTGTAGTATTTTTAAAATCGCTATGGTCTGAAGTTAGCTAATAGTTGTAGTTGATGCATGAATTTTTTGATAATTGTTTAATGAATATTTGATTTTTTACTAATTTTCAAAGTGGAAACTTCCTGAAAAGCAGAATTTTGGTTGTGCTCCCCCTACAAATTTTGGAAAGTAATTGAATTTTTTTTTATAAAAAAAAAATTGTACAATGGAGTCTAGTTTCTAAAAATGTAATTTATTTGAAATTTTGATGAACGATTAATTTATAACGAAAAAACACCAAACACCGCTTTTTGGCAAAAAAGAATACAAACAAAAAAAATTATGGATGAAAGGATTAACATTGTTAGAAAGTGAAACCAATTACATCGTTGGATAGCTAAGAGAGAACCTAACATTACCCAGGTGTTCTTTTTTTTTTATATTCAACCACATGCAATCTTGACAGTGAGCACGAACCCAATTATGTGAAAAATTGTAGAATTTGCAAAAACATATCTTCAATCATTGGGAATGCCCTCCAAGCCTTTGGGTTGGTATTCCAAGGAAAATACCAATCCTAAGGCTTGGGGATTCCCAAAGAAAGATATAATGCACTTGCATTATATCTCAATTTTGGCATGTTTTGTGAATGCATTTTTGGATTTTGTGAATGCATTGACAAAACACAAGCATGTTATAATGCACTTGTGTTTTGATCTACATCAAATTTATTTTTCTTCTTTTTTTTTAATTTCTTCTCATTATCTTTGAGGGAAACTATATACATGAAATAAACATTTAAGTATAAGTTGACATTTACATATGGAGATTTACTTTCTTATACTTTAAGTTATATTTCATGTATATAGGCAATTGAGAGTGCTTTCAGATGTTTAGGAGTTATAATGAAAATTCTAGTTTTTGAAAGATTTTAAAAAATTTAGACTTACTTAAATTTTAGTAATCAACATTGTCAAATTTCAGTAATCAGGAGGTCAAATTTTAGTAGTCAGCAAGTTGTATCATCTTTCTCTCACTCTCTCTTTCTCTCTAATATCTATCTCTACAATCCCTTTCTCTCCCTTCCTCCCTCTCTCCCCTCTCTCTCTTATAGTTTTTGAAAGATCTCACAAATTTTAAACAATCAAATTTTAATAATTAGGAGGTCAAATTTCAATAACCAGCAAATTGTATTATTTCTCTCTCTATCTCACTCATTTTTATGCCTTACACTCTAGACCTCTCTCTCACTATCTCCATCCCTTTTTCTGACTCTCTCTCCCTTGGTCCCAAGAACTCTCTCTCTGTGTCTCTTTGCCTCTCTCCTTTACCCTCTATTTTTTTCTACCTCACTTCTCTCTCTCTCTCTCTCTCTCTCTCTCTCTCTCTCTCTCTCTCTCTCCTTACCTCTCTACTCTCTCCCCCCTCTCCCTCTACCTACCTCTCCCTTTATCACTCTCTATTTCTCTCTATCTCACCTCCCTCTCTCTCCCTCTTCTTCCCTATCTACTCTTTATCTACCAATCCCTCTCTACCTATCTCTCCATCCATCACACCCTACCACTCTCTCTCTACACCTCTCTATCTCACCTTTCTCTCCCTCCCTCATTCCCTCTCTACCTCTCCTTCCCTCTCTACTTATCTTTATCTCCTCTCTCCCTCTCTCTACCTACCTCCCTCCACACTCTTTGCTTCTCTCTCTCACCTCTCTCTCCCTCCCTCTCTACTTATCTATATCTCCCCTCTCCATCCATCACTGCCTACCACTCTCTCTATCTCACCTCTCTTTCACCTCCCACTCTCCATCCATACCTCTCCCTCTCCTTCCCTCTCTACTCTCTATCTCCGAAATCCCTCTCTACCTACCTCTCCATCCATCACTCCCTTCCACTCTCTCTACACCTCTCTCTCTCTCTATCTCCCATCTTCCTCTCTCTACCTACCTCTCCCTCCATCTCTCCTTATCACTCTCTCTATTTCTTGCTATCTCACCTCTCTCACCTCCCTCTCTCTCCCTCCATACTTAACTCCCCCCCCTCTCTCTCTCTCCCCTTCCCTATCTACTCTCTTTCTGCCAATCCCTCTCTCTACCTACCTCTCCATCCATCACACCCTACCACACTCTCTCTACACCTCTCTATCTCACCTTTCTCTCCCTTCCTCCCTACCTCTCCCTCACTCCCTCTCTACTTCTCTCTCTCTCCTCTCTCTCTCTAGCTCTCCTTCCCTCTCTACTTATCTTTATCTCCTCTCTCCCTCTATCTACCTGCCTCTCCCTCCATCACTCAAGTTGAGGGAAACCTCTTGAAGTGCTTTGGTATGAAGGATGCCCAAGCTTCTTTATGTGAGACACATAAAAGCCTTCATAATGCGCATATTACTAATTCTACCTTAGCTCCTTCCTTTTGTAGGACAAGATATCTTTCGTCTTTGTCAGAATAACATCCACATAAATCTATTAAGGAACACCAAATAGGTCAACAACTCATTGCTTTGATCACAACATCACCACATCCCAATTGTTGAAAAAAATCAAAACAATAAAAACAATAAAAAACAATAAAAAATACAAAAAATAAAAATAAAAATAAAAAGCGACAGGGGCCCTAGCTCGGTTGGCTAAACCTTTCCTGTTGCAGGAAGTTGGTCATGAGGTCTAGTCTCCCCCACCTGTGGTACCAAAGGGTGTGTCGCACCAGCGTCGCCGGTCACGTTAAAAAGTTTCTTAGGCACACTATAGTTTATAGGGGTTGTGCTACCCGATTCTTGCAGTCTAAACAAAATAAAATAACAGAGATAATCCATCCACTAGTGAAAATCACTTCAGTGGCGCCTTGGACAAGTACCATGGTGAAAACTTGGATACAAGTGCCATGTGTTGTAGTCTATTTTCCACCATCTCTTAGGATGTCATCTCCCCTACCACCATCACTCCGATCTTCTCATATCATAATTAAATAATGTCCATACACCCATCCATAATAAACCTATCATGGCTTGTAATTTTCATTGATTAATGTCACTTGTCATCTCCTCCATCATAACCCACCCTTCCTCATTCTTATATTGCATTTGATATAGAAGTTGCACCTAAATTGTGTGAAGGATACAACCTTGTATATACTTAGTATTCAATGCTTTGGTCTTCAAGCCTCATGCACTTGCGTCCATCTTCATACATCCCTTTATACCACATTAAAAGCTTCATCCCATAATAAACAAATACCTAAATGCATTACCTCATCCCATACCATGCCATCTCATCCCAACTACCATCCATCATAAACTTTGGCACTCTTCAAACATATTTGAACAAAAACCAAACACTGCATGCAAACATCACTCTTTAGCATGAAATCACACATGAGCCTAGTCGGTGAACATTAAATAGTCATTATCTTATTTTGCCTATCATCTTCATCCATCCAATCATCCATGCCCATAAGGACCCCTGAGTTTGGCATAATTATCATTATCCTATTTTTGGCAAGAGATATATTGGCTACATGACATGTTTATTAGTGAATCTTTTGTTTTAGTTTATCTTTTGATCTATCTTTTAACCCATGACTACTCCTACTTAAGGCCACCTAGATCTTTTTATATCTTGGCGTGTTTTGATTGGTGTATAATGGGGCATCATCTTTATTTTGTATGTTGGGCTTGTGGGACACTCTTACAATATTACTATGTAACTGCTTACCTTGTGTGTGTTGGAATAACTTCTCGCATAGACATTCATCCTTTGCACACTAGGTCATTTCGTACCTTTTGCGCACTAGGATTATCATGCTTTTAATATCCTTTCCTTACATATTCAGACAAAGTTTTGTAGTCTCTAATATGAACAAGGACAACCCTTTTTGTTTGAGTGTCAATTCCATGCAAAGGTTATCCCATCACCCTGATTCCTCATACTTTGGTGCATACTTTCCTTTGTTATATCAAACTTAGGATTGCTCTCTACATACTAACATAACTAATCTCCCATTTTTTTCATTTCCTTCCATACCATTCATCTTCCATTTGATCTGCTTCTTGATCTTTATCCCCCATCTTTCCCTTCATTTCAAGAGCACAACTGTGTTCTCTTAACCGACCTATCCTCTCAAGGGGGCATCCCATTACCTCATCGCCATCCTTCCTCCCATCATTCCAGTGACTAAGGCATCATGACATTAATCCTTATCCTTTCCCATCCACTATATTTTGTTCTTTTGATATAACATCACTTTTGCGATACCATATCAAAGAGAAACAAAATGTAGATGCCTAAACTATGATCTTACCCAACCACACCAAATTTTACCTTATCCTAAACCGTTAATTAAACAAATACTTGTTATTTATTTAATTTCATAATTTTCTCCATTTTATCCTAACTTTTAATTAAATAAATATTTATTATTATTTTTTAATGTATTTCACATTTATCTTTATCCTTATCCATTTAATCCCAACCCTTTAACTTGTTCACATAGATCATAATATATAATTGTCATCATGTGACAAATCTCCCCTTCACATGTTAACTAACTCTTTATCTAGATTCATTAAACTTGTTAGAATTGTGAAACAAGCACAAAACCATGAGCCACGAGATCAAACAACGAACAAATACACCTTCCACACAAAAGATCTGCAAACAATATATGCAATATTCCTCAACAAGAAAAAGCTACAGAAGCAAGAGACTCTCAAGAAGATATGAAAGCTCGAGATAATAATTACAATGAGGGTTGAATGTTTATAAGAGCAAAACCCTAAATGGTACTCACTTTAGTTAACAAAAAAACACTTCGTTAACTGAATAAAACAATCCTAAATTTAGCTTAAGTGCATGAGAATAAATTAGACTAATAATCAATTAATTATTAGCTAATGCATGATAACTCTAACACCCCCCCTTAAGATGAACTTAGGGAGTAGTTAAAAACCTTAAAAATAGAATGCATACAATGAGGGTTGAGTGCTTATAAGAACAAAACCCTAAATGGTACTCACTTCAGTTAACAAGAAAACACTTAGTTAACTAAATAAAACAATCCTAAGTTTAGCTTAAGTGCATGAGAATAAATTAGACTAATAATCAATTAAAGATTAATTAATTATTATCTAATGCATGATAACTCTAACACCCCCTCTTAAGATGAACTTAAGGAGTAGCTAAAAACCCTAAAAATAGAATGCATGATGGGTCCCAACAAATAAGGCCTGGTAAGGTAGCCATGTACAAACAAAAGATCTCTACAATGCGAAGAAATAGAGAAAACCTCATGGGAAAAACTCCTTTCCAAAAAAAGATGAAAACCAAGTGAAGGACTGATGAAGCCTCCAAACAAGACAATTTCCCAAAAAAGAGGAACATGTAGAACATCACAAAAGCATGAAGAAGCTGTAGATTGTTATAGTGCTGAAATGAAGAACCTCCTCTGAAATAGGAATCCAAGAGTGTCCATATGGTAAATGATCCATCTCACTGAAATGCAAGGGTACATGTTGCATCCAACTAGTACATAGGAACAAGAACTAGATATGTAGATCACTCTAACACGAAACCAAGGAAGCATTAACACCAACAGTAAAAATCCCCCTATAATGCTGAAAAAGGAGAGCCATGATAGGAACACTGAAACTATGTAAAACCAAGAAGTGCATGTAGGAGAAACAACCTGCAAATAAAAAGGTCTGCAAACTAAGACACACATGCATGAGACAAAAATCACCGGGATTCACTATTGTCATGGAAGGGACACTCACTTGACAAAAGTGTGATGGCAAACCAAAGGCAAACATCAACCCCCCCATGACATTTTATATCATAGTGCGAATACAAAAGGCACAACAAGATGTGCAATAATCCCCAAAAAGTATACACAAGAATGATACTTTATCTTAGTGCGTCTACAAAAAAGAATGTGCATGAAAAAAATATCTATAATGTCCAAATATGATAAAATACTGGAAATGCATATCAAACAACTAAAAACGAGTCATCCCATGCAAAGAACAAGTTCCTAGGAGCTAAAACATCCAAGTAATTCACCAAAGTGCGAAAACACAAAAAACTTGAATAAAATGTACCTGGAGAGCAATCTAAAAAAAAATAGATGGATAGATGTGAAAAGCTCTAAAAGACATTTCCAATGCCGCTGGAATCGTGAAAAATGGAGAAATTGGTCAAAAGTTACGAGCTTGGGACTAAAAATAACACATTTGACCTCAAAAGGCTGTAGAATGCACTAGCAACAAAAAATGGTGATAAGATCCATGCCAATGGAAAGTTGTTAGAACCAACTTTCCGACAATATCTTATTTGCGAAAATCCAACATCGTATGCAAAAGTTATGGCCAAAAGAAAAAAAATAGCTCCTTGGAGGTCAAAGAGGGGTCAAAGGGGGCTAGTTGTCCATATTGCTAACATCAACATGATGTTAATGAAATATTATGAGAATATTCCCTTTTGATAGAAAAAATTTTTGGTCTCCCTATAGAAAAACGATGAATGAAATATCCCTCACCACATCGGTATATTCTGAAAAGATTCTCTGAGTCTGCCTAGAAAAAACATGGCGCCGGTAAATTTGTGGTTGTTGCGTGGGTTTTTGTGACGTCACCGAAAAAGTAAGGTGGTGCCAAATTTTTATTTGGGCCATCGGAAATAGCAAATGGTGCCGGTAAAGAAAGTGGAGAGCGGTCAAAAAGGCAGAAAGTCGCTATCAGGCGGCCATGAAAAGACTATTGTGGTACATAGGGCCCCCCTAAAACAAGGTACTTTGTACCCTATAATAGATGCATAAGAAACACAATCTCCGCCCCCTCCAAAAAAATTAAATCTATCTTTTTTTTTATTTAAAAAATTTCCTGTGTAATAATTTTTTATTTTTAAGAAATTTAAAAACCAAAAATGCCGAACCTTGCAAAATATTTTAATTTTTTTCGAATTTCGTGCAAAAGGGTTGTATGCAAGCCATACGACCCCTAAAGCAATTTTTTTTTGCCTTTAGTAGCTCCTGACGTCAAAATAGGGCGTATTATACATCAAAATTTGTAGAATTGACCTCCTGAATCCAATGCCGAGGTTTGTTTCATTTCAAAATGCACCAAATTTGCAAATACCCTCCAAATCCAAAATAAAACAACCCCTTCAAACCTTCGCAGATCTAACATCAAAAACCCAAATCAAACGAAACAAAAGGCAATTCTGACATTTTCAATAGCTCTGAATCCAATAGCAAGGTTCTTTTGATGCCAAAATTCACCAAAAATTTACTCACCTTCAAAATTTGCAAAAAAACAAAGCAGATTAGATTCGAAACTTGCAACCCTCGATGAAAAAAAAACCTCATAAATCAAGAAGGGGTTCATTGAATCCACACTTTGATACCATGTTAGAATTGTGATACAAACACAAAACCATGAGCCACATGATCAAACAACGAACAAATACACCTTTCACACAAGAGATCTGCAAACAATATGTGCAATATTCCTCAACAAGAAAAAACTACATAAACAAAAGACTCTCAAGAAGATATGAAAGCTCAAGATAATAATTACAATGAGGGTTGAATGCTTATAAGAGCAAAACCTTAAATGGTACTCAATTCAGTTAACAGAAAAAACACTTAGTTAATTGAATAAAGCAATCCTAAGTTTAGCTTAAATGCATGAGAATAAATTAGACTAATAATCAATTAAAGATTAATTAATTATTAACTAATGCATAATAACTCTAACAAAACCTAGACACATTCCCAAAAGTCAAACTAACTTTGCATCTTATGCACACATTTCATATCCCACCTCTTAATCCTAGTCGTTGTCCTAATCCATTTATATTATTTCTCATGTGACAACTGTCACATGACTACATCTTTGAGCCTAACCCTAATCCCCATTAAATTTTAGCCATCCATCATCAATGTACCCTAGCCTTTGATTTCACCTCTAGAGAATTCTATAACTAGAGGTCCTCATCTTTCATCATCAATTAATCAAGCTTATCATACCTTTATGTTGCTATTTTGTCATCTCATTATTGCAATCATACAAAGGTTATGCTGGTTTATTGGGCAATCCATATCATATCACAATCAAGAGAAAATCAACTAAAACTAGGGTGCATTCTATTTCCGCTCAATCTAAGACTCCGTTTAATATTTTGCATATCTTATGTTGTTTTGCTTCAATCATTTTTCCACATCTTCAAATAACACAAAAGCATAAACAGCTACATGATGCATTGTTCCTAGGTTAACAAATTAAACCATTTCAGATTTTCACTAAATTTTGGGATGAAGCCACCCTTCATGATGCCTTCCCCTTATCTTTTTATTTGTATTCCTTAACAATTTCTGATTCAGAGCTCTCTTTATTTAAAATAATAAGAATACAAAGCTCAACATTAATCTGAACAGGTTTTAACAATCTGAAAAGTTTGGCTTCAGACCAAAAGCTTTCGCAAGTCCATTCAGCCTTTAACTATATATATCATTATTTCTGTTAAGATTGATTTTGAAAAAAAAAGCCTACTTCATGGTTTAAAACTAAGTTACTGTAAGATGCATATTAGAATCTCCTTTGAAAGCACTTTAACATGTCTGTGTAAGTATGGAAAGATGATAATAGCAACAAAATTTGATTTGCTTCAAATCAAAGGAAGATATTGTGGTTAATTGCTTTCGTTCAAAGATAAATCCTCATTATATCGTTTACCAACAAACAAGGAATATAAACTTACAAAAGTTTGTTCATTTTGTCAAACAAATGTTGAGATCATAAATCTCAATAACATCAACTTGCAATACAGATTTCTATAGGCTAATCAAATTTTTCGTTAGGTCCACTCTGGGGTAGGTTTTGTAAACTGCTAATACTGATTTAACATAATAAACATCAATTTAAGCTGTTCAGTATCATTGAAATTGAATCAAATATAGGATAAACAGAGCATTTATGCAGACATTCGAAGCTATATTTGAAATGTGATTTAGGAAAATGGTACCTCAATAAAACTGATGAAAAAGTTTAAATATGTAAATGAAATCACAGGTTTCATCTCAAAGAAAAGAGTAGGGAAAATTTGTCTGCCTTATTAAATTTAATTAAAAAAATGGCAATGTTTGAAGAATAATTCGACCTTTAAAGTGTGAAACAGTCCACAGCTTAACCAACCCAGATAAAAGAAGAATCCTACATCCATGAATTTGGTTGGAAGAAATCTCAAATTTCACACGGTACTGATTGCCTGCAAACTTAGCACACAAACCCGCCAGCAGATTTGACTCTCTAAATATAGCCCTCGTGAGTAAGTCTAAAACAAATAAATAGAGATATTAAGACATTTCCGCAATTTAGTCAGCAGCTGTAATGTACTGAATAGCCTGCTTGCATATTCCAGTCATACTTGCTTCTGGTCCAAAGACCTGCAGATCAAAGAGAGAATAAATTTTCTTCCCACGCATACTGTGTTGAGGAAAGTTTTGAAACATGTGAAACGGATGTTTATTCTAAGGGCACACTTGTAACAGTTCAAAACAGATTTCTATCTGCTGAAAAATCCCAGTACAAAAAAAACAGAATCAAAATTATGATTTATCATATCCTTATTTGTTAGCTAATTAAAAAAATTCAAGCTTTGAGCATAGACATAAACATACTAACACAAATCATAGTGATGAGACTTGGACTCGGTAAAATCTAGGCATTAATCGCAAATTAGAAAAACATAAATTTTGGACAGAAACTCTCTGAATTGAATTTTGAAGTAGCCACTAAAGGATGAGTGCTGAAATTAATCAGGGATCAGGGACAGCAGGCTTTTGCTTTAACAGTTTGTAGTTTTCTCTTTAACCATTAACATTGTAGGATTTTTATTTCTTTGTTTTCAAAAATATATTTTAAATATTTTATCAAGACAAAGTGAAGGTGAATGTATTATGGTGAATTGTTGGGTAAACATGGCGAGTATCCAGAAGACTTTGCAAGCTAGGAAGTGCAAGCAAAAAATACAAATCTTATCCACAGTCACCTCCCGATTACTTCTCTATTAATTGAGAAGTTTGCTCGTTGCATATTACTGTCCTTTTCACTGCACAAGCAGTAAATAGAAGCTAGGAAGTGACGTACATGAGCCTTGATTTACCTTAAATATCACTCTTTTTTGCAGGATTTGACAATACCATCATTTGCCTCTATACAAAGGTGCCCCATTAGAATGCAGAACTACAGCCAAATTTAACTTCTGTAGATAAAAGTGCTTTCATGGAGGCTGAATAAAATCCCAAGTTGGTCAAATTGAAGCAGCAGATGGCTTGCCTCATGATTCGCAACTCTGGCAGGGACTCACAAAGTCTCAATGCCATGGCACAAACAGGTAGCAATTAACTGTCACAGCAGATGATAAAATCTGATTGGTCCAGTTACATTTCAAAATAAAGATAGCACGTTACCAAAAACTTAGAAGTGATGCCATCATGTTTCAGACTTTAGTAGTTATAGTGGAATATTGCAAAGGGTAGCAAAAATGTTTAAAAGGATATTTTTCACTTATTAATGAGCAGATGCTCAAATTAGTTCCAAGCTTAATTCTCACAAAATGGGCATGTGTGAATGTAGTGGAAACCTAAGCATTATAGTAGAGTGAGGGGAAAGACTTCTAGACAATCGTTTATAACAAAAATGCAATTTTGTTCATGACAAGTGAATCACCTTTTCTGGAAGAAAATGAAGCATAGTCTTACGATTCAGGTGCAACTCATGAACCTATACAAAAAATGGTATGTGCACTTTCCTAGGAGAAGGCAGCAGATATGAGATTGCAAATGTGTACCATAAAGGTATAACTTGTATATGTAACTTTTGAGAAGAGTGTTGATGTGTTGGAGGAACAAAATTAAGGATATCACTCCTATGATCTATCCATGAAGTAATAAGGATAATCAACATAAACTATTCTATCTTGTTTCATAACTACAATCCAAACAAGTATCATCAAACAAAATAATTGTGCCACAGGAAATTCGGACATCTAATGTTTGCAAGGATGGAAAAAACCTGGCCACAGGGTTGACCTGATTCTGTACAATACTCCAACTGTGTATTAGCTGTATCCATGGATAAAAAACATCCAGAGAAATTTGCACAGAAAGGAGCTACTTAAGAAAGATTTACCATAGAAGTAGTTCGCACATACATGTGTAAGCCAATGCAAAAATTGCATGGAGTGAAAAAGGTATTTCTTTACATATATTGACGATATATCTAAAGAACAATAATTCCTTTTTTCAAGGATAACTGTAACTAAATATGTTAGATGCATTAAGAATTTTTATGCATTGGTTGAAAAGCAAACGGAGAGGCCCCTGTAAGAGTTCAGATGTGACAATGGTAGGTAATACCTGTTGACAGACTTGAGAGCATGCACATGAAAGACTCCGGCATAGAAAGTCAACTAATAATCTCTTACTTATAGAACACAAGTAAATCATATAGTTGAAACTAGTTGCCAGATTTGTTTTGTACTGAACCAGTGGCATCTAAAAGACTAAAACCAGAACACCAGAACAAAGGGATCCCTAAAGTTTATTAAGGAGAGACTGACATAGGAGGCATGAACAGGTTAAAACTCATATGTTGCATGTTTAACAAGAAAATCTTGATTTGAAAAGGATGAAGCAAATCTTGGGTGCTTATTTTCCTGAAATGGAAGGGTAGAAGTTTGAACTATGTGGGAACAAGGTAATTTATTGTGAGTAGAAAAGAAGGTTTTTGTTTTTTCTTTTGTCCTGGTAATAGGATTTAAATACATGAAAACCAGATGAAGAATAAAATAAGTGATAGACAAGTCAGAAGAAGTTGATAATGCAGCCAACTGGGATCCAAAGGTTGAATTACCATGCCAAAGAAAGATTCTAATTTCTTGGTGGCACCGGATCCCAGAAGTCTCAGTCAACAATCTGAGAATTTAAAGAACCCTTGAGCTGAAAAAAACAGATATACTTAGAAAATCAACTTGCAAAAGAAACTCAGATGTAAGAAAGAGTAAACAAATTGCTCAAGAAGTATATTTAGTTACTTCTAATCTCTCAAACATAATAAATTCCAAGTATAGCATCAAAATTTGACAGAAGCCTTAACTACTCTTTGAAAAGATAGAAGTGAACGGAAGCAATAAATTCCAAGTATGGATTTCTTGAGCTAGTTTTTCTCTCAAACAAAAGAGGGACATGGGGGCATAATCAGTTGCTATAAATAATAATCAAGTTTAAGGTGGATGGCACCATAGATCGGTGTAACACAATAACACTCACAATGTATGTTCTAGCTGGCATTCACTGCTTTTATGACACATTTGCTCCAGTACTGATATTTATAATCAATTGGGAACTTATACCTGGTACAATATTGAGAGACAGTGGTGCACATATGGACTGATGATGGTATGTGCCGAAAAAAGACTTCATTATCAAGGATTGCTGGACGTCTCCAGGTGAGTGGACGACAGAAGTGTAGTGTCAATCCCAAATTCCAATGTTTATTTGAGATGCCAGGAGAGCTCAAAACTTATTGTATGTTAATGGTATCATTTGACCAATAATAAATCTAAATTAAAAGGTAGATGAAAGCTAGGCTAGCTTTGATATGGTGGCACTGTTAAGAAAAATTCCTGGGGATGAAGCTATCAAGTTGATTAAATTATGGACTGTGAAACAACTAAGTAATCAGAATTTTTAAGCTGTACATTGTTTCTCAGAAAAATTCAAAGAACATAAAGAATGGGTTCCCTTGGGTTCACCACTCTCCTCAATAGTAGCTAGCTTATTTATGAATGAATTTGGAAAAAAGGCCATGAAATCATTCCACCTCAAACCTAAATGGTGGTAATGGTTCATGGAAAACAGATATGTTAACTGGAATTATGGCAGAGAAGATCTAGACATTTTCTACATCTCAATGCACTATCTGAACATTTCTAATTCATGACAGAGTTAGAAGAGAATAACACACTTTTATTCATAGACATTTTAATCCTAAGAAATGAGAATAGATCAATCTCAAAATGGCCCTGGAAAAGATAAACACAGGTGCATATGTTAGAGTAGATTCACACCACCATCCATCACAAAAAGCAGTGGTTTTCAACATGCTCTTCATGAGGGCAATAAGAATTTCTAGTGTGGGTCACATAATGGTTGAGGAAAGACATCTCATGGAAGTCTTAAAAAGAAATAGCAAATAAAAAAGGAGGAAAAAAGGCAAAGAGACCTGGAAGAAAGAGACAATTAATAATGAACAAGACAAGGCAGCCTTCTTGCCACGCATTTTAAGTCAAATCTGATAAGTTAGCTAGGATACTTAGAAGAAGTGGCATTATAACCTTTTTAAAATATTTTGACACCCTAAGAAACAAACATAGAAAAATCCAAAAGATTCCCTTGACTCCAAACTGAGGAGAGACGTTTCCTTAGTTCCATGCTCCTACAGGAAACCCTACATTAGAGAGACAGGTTGTTATCTCCGATCTAGAATCAAGAAGCACAATGAGGGCATAATACATGGTAGGGTTCAAAATTCAGCGTTAGATGAATACGGATTAAAATATAATCATTCAATCTGCATTTGCAACTCTCAACTTCTAGCCTTAGTAAGTCACTTCAGGAATAGAAGAATTAGAGAAACTGTCTAAATAGATCCACACTACAAAAATTTAAATAAGAAGATGGAAAGAAACTCAGTCAGATTTGGAGACTTCTACAAGTTGAGAAAAAAAAGGAAGGCTCCTTAGGTTTGAATTCTTCTCTAACACCCTGGTGTCTGTCTTCTATCGTAATTTAACTAGAAACGCCATCTTATTTGATTAATAGATTTGCATGCACATTTAATTAATCAAGTAGTTGCTTGGTTCATTAAGTAAACAAGTATTAAACTACTTTAAAAATAATTATTTTATTAAATAGTTATAAATAAGGAGGTGAAAGTGAACATGAAACTTTGGTTTACTGGCCAACTTGTGCTTTTTGCATTCCCAAGACATATTTTATATTTATGGTAATTAGATCACTCTCTCCTCTTCAAGCATAGGCTTCATTCCCCGATAGTGAATCTATTAGCATGACTCAAAATGTCATATTTAAAGAATCTACATGGCTGTTTCTAGTAACATTTACCTAAAATACAGCACAGTAAACAAATCCTCAAAACTCCAAAAATATAAATGCTTTCCACATTAACCTACCTCAATTGGTACCCCAATCTCTTCACTTAGAGCTCGCATCTTTGCTAGGCCACTCTGGTAATTTGGGCCTCCTCTCCTTACATATATATTCACCCTTGCGGCTTTAAGTTTTGATTCCTGTATATAATGATTTTTCATAAAGTTATGCTTTTGAAAAATAAAAATCAGTCAAGTTCATTGTATACATAGAATTTACGTAACATACATCATTCAGGAATGCAGCTATTAAAACAAGAATCATAGGGAAACTTAATTGATTTCACCATTTTAAAAAGAACAACCTTTTCACGCAAAGCTCGAATGATGCCATTAAATGTGGCAGCAACATCTGTGAAGTTAGCTATTCCTCCACCTATTAACAGTGCTCTCTTGCGGCCATCTGGATTTGCAGTTGCACACTGCAACAATAGCTAATCCTTAAAGCTCCATTTATACCCAATGGAATTCTATCATTTGTTTAATTTCTCTGGCTGAAAATATATATAGTGATTTGTGGCAAAAGAACAAATTTTTTGAATACAAACTTCTCAAAAAGCTTTGACGAGAAAAAAAGGAAATAATTCTAACATATACATATTAATTTATGGAACACTCACATCTAGCAGAACTCGTGCATAGTATAGCACCTCTTCTTCATTTGGAGCTCCACTATATTCTGCATAATTTCCAAGTTCACTTGCATAGCCTAAATCTCCAACCTGAACATGCAATTGAAAACAACTAAGTTCACAACTTCAGAAAAAGACTTAAAAAGGAAGTTTTATGTCTACCAAAGAAAAAATAAAACAAAATGCAAGGCTTACAGTATCAGCATATATCACACTGGCTCCTCCTCCAGCAACCATTGTCCAGATACGCCCTTTTGGATTCAGAATAGTGAACTTCAAGGAAGCACTTGTCTATACAAATCAATGCATGTAAAAACTGTAAGTAGTTGATTTTGTCTGGTTGAAGAAAATAAACCTTTTAAGAATAAAGGACAACTGGCCTACAATTTTCTGTTTTTTTGAAATATCAGTGCAATAAGTGCCAAGACACTTAAGTCCTATCCATCAATTAACAAATTTGACCTAGGTGAGAAAATGAGGCAGTTGAAAAGTGATGCAACATTCCTAAACATATCATGGTTAGCTATCCACGAATAAACATGGTAGTGGATCACAACACTTCTGTGGGAGTAAATATGTACCCATATCAAACTGGATTCTGTTTTATAAATTAAAAAAACATATTTAAGACTCTATTTTTTCTGTTTCAACTGCTTATTGATTTCAGTCAAAAGTCCAATTAAAAATCGAACTGCTTGGATTGATTATGATCAATATGTTACTTTTTCTGTGGCTGTTGCTCGGGAGCTGTTCTCCTTAAGGAAGGTGCACTCAATTTTCTTATTAAGTTTTTCCTCTATTTAGCTGGGTTCAGATCTCTTCTATTTTTAAGAGCGTGTTGTCTGTTTTTCTTATATTTAGATTGGATTCTAAATTCTGAGAAAAGCTGCTGTTCTTATTTTAGAATAAAGGGCTTTTCTGCTTTAATCCTATCATTTTTCTCCTAGCCGAGCTACTCCACTGAGATGGGGATTTTCGTTGAAAACCTTAGTTCTCTTGTTCAATAAAAGAGACCTAGGGCACAACACTGAAATAAGAGATTGAAGGATTAAATACAAAGAGAATATTTGAGAGTTGAACTAGTGCAGTGTAATTATTGTCAATTTAATAAAAGATAGCTGCAGTTTTGAGAGCTGAGATTTGTGAGTTAATATTTTCAGCAGTATCTTTTTGTACTTTGTAGATTAGTGTGCTCAGATCTGTTTTGATTGGAGTTTCCATTTTAAGCTACTTTGGTTAGGGTTAAAATTCTGAGTGCGGAATCAGTTTACCATGGTCTGAAAAATTAACACAAAATTCAAGTCCAACAGACTATCAAAGGTACAAGGTGGAACAGACGGTAGAAGAAAGAAACAATGATTACCTGGACTTCGACCATATTTCAATGATTAATGTCTTACAGAATACCTCCCATATGAATCTCTATACCCCACATGCAGAATACAGGGCCTCCTAACTAGAAGAAGAATGCCTAATTACGGTGCACAAATTTAAAACAATACCTTTCAAATAAGGCTTATAGGAATTGTAAATGAAAGGAAACTGTGCTCCATGCTACAATGTTCCATGGTATTTAGTTTAGATACCAAAGGTTTTCATCCAGGAAAACTAGGAAAATTGCCAGCCAATGTACAAAGAAGCATAAGATACCTCAAAAGATCATGGAAGGTGAAATGTCATCAAGAAGCAGAGAAAAAGACTCAGTGCTGACAAAGAGTGATTGGGGGAGAAAAGCTAAAGGTTAGAGGGATTAATAACCATTTCTGTCTTTGTATCTATAAAACCGCACACACACAATACTGTAATCTGAAAGAATTGGTAGTTTGGTAGCTTGTATCCATTTCTTGTCCCAAGGGCACTGTCAAAAAGATAACATCAGTTCAATGACCACAGATGATTGGGATCATTGGGATCACACATCACTTTTGTTTCTTGGGGTATATAAAATCAATATAACAGTGCATCAGTTTACTTCTACATATATGAATTCAACAAAGAAATCAGTGCTGCATGAATGCACATTATAAGTTGATGAGGAGAGTCATTTTATAATCCTCAACTTTGTAACATATGGTTCATTCACTAACTAAAAACATTTAGAGATAAATTACAGAAAGCATCATAAGAACATCGAAGCATTTTATTCTAGGTTATGGTTCAAGCCACTGACTAAAAGCATTTAGAGATTACAATTTTTGCCATCAATCATGTGACTCTGCATATGAGAAACCCAACGGAATGCTGCATGAACTTGGCGTCCATCCCATATCTCATCCCCCTTATACACAATTATTAAATGTTATTCATTCAGAACCCCTGCCAATAGTTATCCAGTAACTAGCTGGTCCAATGGTGATAAGCCAGTTCAACATAAAACCAATCAGGGGATGATTTGTTTCATTGATATCTATCTCAAGATTCTAGGAAAAATGCAAGAATTACACTGTAATGTTGCAGGCCCTAATCCTGGAATTTGAAGCAACTGCCATCCATCCATCTTAGCATGTTTGATGTCATCTTCACTACTGAAAAGAAGCAAAGTGTACAGAAACACTTCCTGAACTAACCTTAGAGGAAACTATTGTGCAAATTAAGATCTTTAAAATTACCAAAAAAGAGAAATACATATAAAACAAGCAAACAATATACCACAACATGAGGATTTACGTGTGGAAAACCCTTTCGGAAGAGAAACCTCACAATCCAAAACCAAAACAACTTGAATTATTCAGAAACAATCAGGATTACAATACAATCAAGGCTATGCCTTTGACAGGAGTATCACAAACATACAATTCTAGAATGATTTTGGCAGCATAATGGTGCCCACAAAATACCCCATACAGACCACATCTCCAAGCACCAATATATAAGTAAGGTTCAAACTGAACACCATGAATGGTTTTGGAAAACCATTATCAATACCAAAGGAGGTATGGTGCCCAAACCAAGACACCAAATTCAAGGCCCTTCATCATAAAAGATCCTCCAAGCTATTTTTGACAAAATTCTTGACACTTACATTGTCATAATCTATAATATTTTGACCACTCAAACTTGGGTGCCCTAATTTGTCCTCATATAACCCATTCAAAGATATTCCATAACAAATGTCCAAGCTTGTGATAATGCTAGTCAAGATTCCAATGTAACCTTCATCTTACATGTTCTTATGCATCATAAGAATCTAACATACATAACTCTCGACATGATGACCTTATCCACACCACAAGATGTTGACACATGGTCAAAATATGCCACCTCAATGTGGGACATGCACCTCCTTGTGTGAGAAAAAAATCTACTAAAGACAAATTCCATGTCACCTCCAAATGGGACCCCAACCCTCCCACATGAAGACAAAATACACAAAAGGGAAAATAGTGAATGCACACAAAAGTATTAAAATTGAACATTAGGAATGCAAGGTTGAGACACCTTTTTCCAACATTCTCCCACTTGTTGGACACCTTGCAAGAGCAAAAAGGAAACTTACTAACAATGAAATATAATTGATAGGGATGATGAAGCCCATAGACTCTCTATACCACCTGAACTATATGTGCTCCCCAGGTTTAGTCAATGAATCTATAACATTCATCAAGGTATCAACCTTCTCCAACATCACCCTCCCATCCACCATGTCACAAAAACAATGGTACTAGATATCAATGTGCTTCATCCTCACATGAAAGGTCAAGTTATTGCTAAACACATGGCACTTTGACTATCACGTAGAACTATAATAACTCTTGAATCTATCCCAACATTTGAACACAATCTCTTAAGACAAATAGCTTCATTACAAGTATGAATAGCTACCGTGTACTCTACCTTTGTACTGACCAAAGCAATCATAGCCTACTACTTAATCATCCAATTTATAGCACCACCATAGTGAAACAATATCCACTAGTGGATCTCTTGATGTCAACATCTCTAAGCCCAATCCAAATCCACAAATAGTCATTGTGTGTCAATCCCTTATAAAATAGCCATGATAAAAAATGAAGTACTCTAAGGTACCCTCAAATATTTGAAGACCCTCTTCACTACATCCCAATGTACTTGTCTAGGATTAGCTATTAAATAGCTAAGGAATCCCATTGATTGGGTTATGTCTAGTCTTGTGCAAACTATAGCATACATCAAACTCCCAACTACACTAGCATAAGGTACCCTAGCCATATCCTCCATCTCACTAGAAGAAGTTGAACATTGCTCAAAAGATAACTTAGTCCCCACCAAAATAGGAACACACAATGGTGTACAAGATGACATGCTAAATCTCTCCAACATTGAGTTCATATACTGTAATAATCTATTTCCAAGATGAAACTTGCTGCCCCTAAGTCCATCTCAATCTATGTTGAAAGTCGAGACTTCAATTCACAAATCATACCCTTCTCATTATTGAAAAACAACATATCATTAAAATAATGTCATAATAAAGAAGCAATCATTGTCCATCTTAAAATAGATGCAATGATCTAATTTGGACCTCAAAAATCCCCATCCTAACACAATATAATCAAACTTTTGGTACCACATCATAGGAAATTGTTTTAGACCATACAAAGATTTCAACTTAAAACCAATTTTTTGAACCTTTTTCAATGTAGTGCTCTAGTTGTGACATATAAATCTCTTCTTCCAAATCATCATAAAGGAAAGTTGTCTTTACATCCATTTGCTTAACCTCAAGATCAAATGCTACTACAGTATATAATAGAAAACGAATGGATGTTAGCTTACAATTGTGGAGAAAATCTCACCATAATCAATTCCCTCAACATAGGCATATCCCTTCGCAACCAATCTCACCTTGTACTTCTCAACACTACTGCCTTTCTTTTTGAACATCCGTTTGCATCCAATGGGTTTACATCCATTAGGCAAAGGCACTAGGTCCCATGTGCCATTTTTTTCCACAAGGCTAGATCCTCATTTATCGCCACTTTCCAAGACTACATCATCCATAACCTCCTTTACAGTCCTAAGCTCATTGATGCTAGTAATCAAAGAAAAAATACATTCCCAATCAAAAGGAATATACCTATCTAGTTGTTGTCTTTGCCTAATGGATCTCTTCAATGACTAAGGTGGAGATTATATTTCTTCTTTGAAATCTCTTCCTCATCAAATCCTTTGTGGGCTTCTAGTTCAACTTTCTTGATCCTTGGGGGCCATTGAACCACATCTTTCTTTTCATCATTTTCTAGCTACAAACCAATGGAAAAAAGCTTAACTTTTCTAATGATAACACTTCTCCTATACAAAACTCTTTTTGCCATAGGATCCTAAAGCTTAAACCTTTTCACATCAATACCATAACCAATGAAGATACATTTTATAGCCGTGCTCTCCAACTTTGAATTTTTCTCCCTAGGCACATGAGCATATACATTACAACTACAAACTTTGAGATGTCTCAATGAAAGTTTTTTTCCTAACCACACTTCCATGGGTGTCCTATCAACAAGAGTTGACGTAGAAGACCTATTTACCAAGAAACAAACTATAGCACAACTACTCCTACCCAAAACCTTTGTTCGAAGCCAGCCCCACTAAGCATACTCCTAACCCTCTTCATCAACATCCTATTCATTCTTTTTGCAATTCCATTTTGGTGAGAGATGCATAGAGTTGTCTTATGTCTTTCTATTCCATGATCCTATAGAACTTGTCGAAATCTACTAAACAAAACTCACCACCATTATCAATCCTCAAAATCTTAATTGTTTTACCAATCTAATACTCTACAAGAGCCTTAAACTTCTTAACCAACTAAAGACTTCCAATTTACTCCTAAGGAAATATACCCATGTCCTACAATAATCATCAATAAATGGAACATAACATGTATATGTTGAAACCAATGGAGCATTAATAGCACCAAAAACATCAAAATGCATCAAGTACAATACCCCAAAAGATTTGTGAAAAGTAGAATAAAATTGAACACGGTTTTCTTTCCCATAAACACAATGTTCGCAAATATTGAATTTAAGGTTACAATCATTTAACCCCTCAACAAGGCTTTTGTTTTTCAAGGTCCTTAGACCCTTCTCCCCGATGTGGCCCATCCTTTGGTGCCATAAGATAGCTTTCTCCATAGAAAGCTTAGTCTCCAAGGCACAAGTACCTTTAGGTACCCATAAAACACGACCATCAAAAGTTGATGCAACACTCCTCTTTGTTGCCAGTTCTAATGGTGAAGGTGAAGGTGAAGGTGAAGATTTTGTAGCTCTTTTTATTGCAAGAATAGAAGAACTAGTGCATGGAACTATACATGCATCTAGCTAAAATAGAGTACCTATTGGAACACCCTTAACAAGCATCATAGCACCTTTGACCATCTTCCACCCTCCACTCAAGAAAACTACTTACACCCAAATCATTCAATTTACTTATAGAAAGTAGGTTTTGTGACAAACTAGGCATATGCAATACACTATCAATCCCCTTCACTTATCCATCAAGGAATCAAATCCAAATTCTTCCATGGCCAACGATATTTAGATGAGAATAATCTCCAAGGTACACCTTCCCACCATTGTATTCTTCATATGTAGTAAACCAACCCCTATGTGAAGTCATGTAAAAAGATGCATTGGAGTCAATCAACAACACACCTTTTGATGTATTTGTAGCCAAGGTCACAACAAAGGTTTCATCATTTTCTTGGGAGGACTTCTCAAACTAATCATCAAAATCTCTCATTTTCCTTTTCTTCCCCTTCTTATAGTTATCATTCGACCCATTCAAAGACGCTCCTTGACAAGTGTCCAAGATTGTCATAATGTTGGTCAAGATTCCAATGTAGCCTCCCTCTTACATGCTCTTACGCGTCATAGGAATTTGTCATATGTAACTCCCAACATGATGAATTTATGCACACCACAAGATGCTGGCACATGGTCAAAAGATGCCACCACCTCAATGTGGGACACCTACCTCCTCGTGTGGACAAAATCCACTAAAGACCAATTCCATGTCACCTTCAAATGGAACACCAAATCCCCCACATGAAAACAAAATACACAGACAAATAGTGAATGTTAACAAATGTATTAAAATCGAACACTAAGAATGCAAGGTTCAAACAACTTTTCCCAACAACTAGCAACTCAACCTAACAAAACTATTCATTAGAGATGATTGTTATTGGCTGGTGATGAATAAAGGAGACGAAATGCAGAGAATGGAAGACATACAAAAATTTATCCATTAGATGTGACATTAACAAGGTTGCGAAGCATGCACAGTTATGTAGGGCGGGATAGGAGAGGTCATAGAAGTGGCTTTCTCACATCATATCCTAGATTGGCTACAACATGATAAGGAAGGTTGGACATTTGACAAATAGGACACCATACCCCATGCCAATCCAAGGATCAACATAATGAGTAGCTTTTATTTTTGGGTTAAATAGCCTACAATTTGTTGTATGCAAAGTAATGAATTCATAAAGAATGAGAGAGAATACTCTGCAAGGCACACCTTGTAATGTGTGTGCATGCTTATTTATTATTGAGAGGGGCAGTTACATTGGTTGTAATTCACGTTGTGTTAGTTACTTTATTAGACATATCCAATGTATAAGCCATTACTACATTTTAAGACTCATGTCTAATACAGACTAGATTGACATTAAATAGCCAAAGGTGGCTAGTATATTTGTCCACTTGACATTATATGGTTGTCAACTTTGAAATTGGAAGCGATTTTCAAAACAACTTGAGGGAGGAGAAGAACAAAAAGAATGAGAAAATTGTCTTAGTGGTTTTGGACTAATCCTTAAAGTCATCATTGAGAGCAGATAAAGGAAAATGAAGGCTATCCTAAAGGAAGAGATGGAAAAAGGTGTGCAACAACAGCCTCAAAACTCATCCCATATATCATTTAAGATGAGTGCAAGCTAACTCTAGTGCTTGAAGACATGCACACAACCATGCAAAAGGAATTTGGTATAAGGTACGAATGATGAGATAAGAACTGTAAGGTGATGAATGCTCTAGGTCCAATCAATGAGGAAATCCTAAACAAGCAGCCCAAAGATATTATAAGGAGCATTGGGCTCAAAACTTGCAGAGTTACAGTCCATAAAGTTGGTTGTGGTGAAGCAATCTAGTTCGACAATCTTTTCCTAAGTTACCGGGTTCTCCTGAAAAATGCTGGGTTCCGGTTCTGGTTTACGTCGGGTGTTGGGTTTCAAAAATGCAGGTTTTAACCAGAAGAGTTTGCCAAGCTCTTACAACACTTTTGGCCAACGTACAAGGCCAATTGATGCAATTGTACCTTCTACTCTTCAGGCTCTGCTAGACCTAGGCGAGTGAACCTAATGAATGATGCAGATTTGAAATGAACTTCCTGATGCAACAATCTACCCACAATGGCAAGGGTGGTGGATAGACAAATATACTACAACTACTCCTACTCCTACTGCACAAATGAAAGGATTTGAAAATATTAATTGTATGAAATCTTATCTCTGGTTTGAGGCAGATCAGTGCCTTCTATCCACATGGGCAACGGAGTCAGATTATTAAGAATTGCGTATTTTCCCTCTCTGTCTTAATTCAAGTTGCTAGGCACTCTTAGAAATGAAATCTAATGACTGGCATATGACTTCATTAATTTATGGCTTGCATAAATAGTGCTGGAATATTTTCTTATCAGGTTCTACTTCAACAATCCAAAAGAAATACTAAATCACTGACTTGTTTAAAAGAATTTTAACTCTGACTTGCAGACACCAATCAACCAAATCACACAGAGTGAAATTTGCACTTTGATAAATCAAACATATGCTTGATACATTGATTTAAATGATTTAAGACTTCAAGTTGGAGACAACCCTCACAAGAAATATAAATTATTATATCACAACAACTCAAAACAGAAAGAGTTTCACAAATTCAAAATGATCTATCCATTGATTCTGCTTCAAAGAAAGTCTGTACATTATTTGCATTCCGAGTCCCTTCTCGGGAAAAATCTAACTCCTATCATCTAACTACCCTCCTCAATCCTTCGGATTTTTTAAATCATTTATACATCAAATTTGAAGAGTCACAACCCTTCACTGCTCTGGTAAGACCGTTTGAAATTCTACAATAGAGATTTAAAATATTTAATTATGTTGCCTCTCGGCAAATTAAATATTTCATACAATAGTTATGCCTTCGATTTTTCATTTTATCCTTTCCCGCCTGTATTTCTTATCTTATCGGCACTTTATACTTTACGTTGCCTTTATTTTTATTCTCCCATGGCTTCCATTGCGTTTACCGCTATACCGCGGGCTTGACTTTTCTTCATGCGGTATCGCGGTGTCCTTTTTGCTCCCCACGTTTATTGCCTCAATGAGCCTTTACCGCGCTACCGCGGTCACTGGCATGACTTCCAGCGGTACCGCGGTAGCCACCCTTAACCGCCAGTGTTAACCGTTAACTGCTTCCCACTGTCTTCCATTGACTGCCTTCACCGACCGCTACCTGCCCACCACGGCCACCGCGGTCTGTGGTTTGACCGCACGCGGTACCACGGTATGTTCGTTGCTGACTGCTAACCACTTACCGCTATCACCGCGGTCATTATTTTAGCGGCTATGGTATCGCGGTAACCGCTACCCATTCGCCACTTCGCTATCTCTGCTAACCGCCAATCTTTGTTCATCGCTTAATCACTGACTGTTAACTCACTGTTTACCACACCACCGCGGTCTATGAGATGACCCCCTGCGGTACCTCGGTGGAGTCTCTTAACTGCTGCCTGGACGGTAACTTACCGCCCACCGCGCTACCGCAATCTATGCTTAGACTGCACGCGGTAAGCATTTACTGCTACGCCAACTGTTCACCATGCCAATCCACCGCTTGCTTCACTGTTATCTGACTGTTTCACTGACCACCACCGCCATACCATGAGCCCATTGTGGGAAGCCGCGGTAAAGCGGTATGGCATGAATAATAATAAGAGTGGATGAAAAGATAGGAAATATTATAGAATTAAAGAGGGGTGGGTAAAATGTGAAAGCTTCAAACGCCAAAAATAAGGTAATGGCACAAGGGTAAAGCTATTTATAAAGGGCGGTGAATAATTCTATGAGAGATAATGGAAATATTAGGCTCAAAACAAGAAAAGACCTTAGGGTTCTTCATGGAATTTTTCAGTCCTAACATCGGGTTCGGTTCCTGGTTCGATTCCTCTGCGGGTTCGGCCGGGGTTCGTGTTTTCTTGGTCGGGTTCGCCCATGCAGATCTCAGGCGAACCCGGGAAGAACCCAGAGCGAACCTGCATGACAAGGCAACCAAAAAGTGGTTTTTTTTGAGGAAAAAGGTAATTTTTGAGGAAAAAAGTAATTTTTATTAAACACGGTAATTGCTTTTCATTCAACTACAATATTGCAATATTGTCTGAAAGGATTCATAAGTAAAATTTCATGTAACTCAACTATCAACAATGGACATAATGTATGTACACAAAATCTCATGAGCTAAATTCATCTCATAACTACATTACGAATGTAAAATGAAACTCAGTAAAAGGAAATCAAAAAACAAGTACCTTCTCAAATCATAGCCCATAAATAGGTGTACAAGTGAAATAGCAATCAGAAACTTGGTTATTTGCTTGTGAACTACCGCGATGATGACTTTTTACCATATTAAACTCAGGGAGCAAACATTAGTTATGTAATCCCAACATTGGGTAATGAAAATTTTAAAAAACCTTTAAAAAATCTCATTTTTCTAATACAAGGACATACTGGCATTTCATAGATTACAAGACACATGTGCATCTCATCACCGCTTGACAAGCATAGACATCCTCAAATGTCCCCACACTGCAGCCAAACCCACAAGGTGTAACAATAACAACAATTGCGTGACTCTATTACTTTTAACTAAAAAAGTATTTTATCAACTACCATGAAACATGACATACAAAAATCTAACCTAATGACAATCATAGGATGTAACCATGAAGCAAGAGACTTTTACCATGCATGTTTTAAATGATATTCAAGTTTATAGTGGTTTTGTTGTTTATATGATGTTATGTGATATTCTAATCCTAATTCATGCTTCTAGGTTGCATATATATTTACATGTTTTTTGTACTAACGAACCCAAAACGAACCAAACCCACCCCCCAAAAAATTTAGCCAAACCGGCGAACCAAACCCCCAAACCCGTACCGGAACCGACAACTTAGATCTTTTCCATAAAAATGCACATTGATACCTAGCCCTAAAATATATTGTATTTTTTGTTCAAACTTTTCCTTTAATGTCTTGTTCTTTGAAACTCCACCTATGTCAGCCACAAAGTTTTAGGCATTTTATTATTTTTTACTTGAATTGTATTTCTACAACCAGCTATTGTGATTTGAATTACTAGTTAGACCAAAACATTTTTCTCAGTGGCTTCGGGGCTTTGAACTATACAATGAAATTGCACTACTTTTATAATCATCAAATTTAACTATAATTCATTACAAAATGAAAATACTAAATCTTTTTACAACATTTTCTTTTATTACAAAATATTTATATTTTAATACTCATCCTGTATGATGTAATCTCAATAGATCGAATAGTCTTTACTAGTATTATAATTCACATCAACCTCTCCCCCATACATTGCCTGCTTAGTCCATTAACAAACCAAAATCATGCATCTTCCAACTATTCCAAAGTTTCTTTGTTCTATTCTCCCGTCAATGATTTGAACACCGTAGGGCACATTGAGGGTTCTCAACTTCCATGAGTGCAATCACCTCCCCATTTTTGAAGTGGAATCCCAAATTTAGCAATGGAATGTGATGCTGCTGCTGCACATTCCGAATTTGGATTTCTATGAAAAACAACACACTGTTTGCTGATGTTAGCACACAAACCCTTTCTTCCTAATTATTAAAGATTCATCTGTTTTTCAGATGCATTCACAAACATTTAAGAATCAAAACTGTTGGAGTAATTAAGTAATTAACCTTATTACTCCAACACCCCCCCTTAAGATGAACTTAGGGAGAAGCTAAAAACTAAGGACAAAATGCATGAAAGCAAAGATGGGTCCCGACAACAATGCCTGATGAGGTATCCAAATACAACCAAATCTCTGTAAAGTGGAGAAAAAGAGAAAACCCAATAGGAAAAAGCTCCTCTCCAAAAAGAGATGACATATCTCGGTCTTTTGCACTATTTTCTTGGTCTACAGGTTATTCAGTCTTCGGATGGGATTTCCATATATCAGCAGAAGTATGCTCTTGATATGCTCTAGAGATTTGGCATGCTTGATTGCAAGCCTGCCCCCACACCATTTTAGATAGGTGTTGTTATGTCTTCCACTTGCTCTACTCCTTCAGTAAACTCTACATTATACAGGCAGTTGGTTGGCAGTTTGTTGTACCTAACGTATTTGCGTCCTGATCTTTCCTTTGCAGTTGGTCTTGTCTCTAGGTTCTCCCATGATCCGCATGAGATCCATTGGCAAGTTGCCAAACATATCTTGAGGTACATTCAGGGCACCACATAGTATGGCATTCACTACACATCAAGAGCCCTTCACATTGTTGGCTTCACTGACTCAGATTGGGTTGGTGATGTCAATGATCGGAAGTCCACTTCCGGCTTTGTTTTTTGCCTTGGTTATGGTCCTATCACATGGTCTTGCAAGAAGCAATCTGCTATTGTATTATCATCTATAGAGGCTGAGTACTGAGCAACGGTGTTAGCTAGTCAGGAGATTTTATGGCTTTGGTAGTTGATGACAAAGTTTGGGTTTCATCCTGATAGTCCCACTGTTCTTTGGTGTGACAATTAGAGTGCTATACACATTTCTTGCAATCCAGTGGAGCATCAACAGATGAAGCACATTGAGATCCACATTCACTTCATCAAGCAGTTGATTCAGGATGGTTCTCTCATCTTGGAGTACATTCCTACAGAGGCGCAGGTTGCAGACATCTTCACGAAACCTTTGGCATCGCCATGCTATCTTCAGTTGTGATCTATGCTTGGGGTGAAGGAAGTTGTGAGGCTTTCCTTCATGTTTTTTTTCGCATGCTTTCATCTCTTTTTGGAGAAGAGTTTTTTCCCATTGGGTTTTCTCCTTTTCTCTGCTTTACAGAGATTTGGTTGTATTTGGGTACCTCATTAGGCCTTGTTGTCGGGACCCATCTTTGCTTTCATGCATTTTGTCATTAGTTTTTTAGCTTCTCCCTAAGTTCATCTTAAGGGGGGGTGTTGGAGTAATAAGGTTAATTACTTAATTAATTAAATCATAGAGATTTATTAATTAAGTCACCTTTTACTTTATTTTCACTTAAGCTAAACTTAGGCCCATTGATAATTAATTAATTATTAATTATTAATTACTCATCCTAGGGTTCTCACTTTTAGGCTTTTGATCTCCTTTCATAAGGATTGATCTCTTTTTAATTATTTATTCTTGTTTATGCAATTTTTGCTTTAGGCTTGTAGAGCACCTTGTTTGTGTTTCAGTATCTCTTCTATGTGACAAGATATTTGCTTGCAAGTGTTCACTGGGTTCTGTGAGGTTGGTTTATCAACTTCAACAAACACACTTTCTATTCACGAATGTCAGGATATAATATGAATGTCAATGGGGTTGAGCTCAATTGGTTAAAGCATCCTATTCTCATTGTGGAGACACAAGTTCAAAATCCTAAAGCGACATCTAATATGGAATTCTAAGTTGTGTCTTTTGGTCTTTCATTGTTGGCTTCTAGTGTAGATGCGACTTATAAGGCAGAATTCTATGGTGCGACTCTCGGTCTTCCATTGTTCATTTCTAGTGTGGCTGCTTGAAAGGAGTTAACTATTAGTCTAATGTTAATGGTTGGAAGGAGCTATGTATTAATATCATGTTAATGCTTGAAAGGAGCTATGTATTAATCTCATGTTAATGCTTGGAAGGAGCTAATTCTTAGTCACATAAATGTATGAGCCATATTTGTAAACTTCTCGACATCAAAAAGGAAAAAGATATAAAATGAATCATAATATGCTTACTGATGAAGCTCTTGATCAGAATGTAAAAGGCTTACTGTTGCTCTCTGATCAGAAACTAATAGAAATATACAAACATTCTAACTCATACACAAAGATTAACTCTCTCCAACAGAACAGAATCTAGAATCTGTCTATTTGACTTGATATACATGAACTGCATGTATAGTTTGTTTTGTTGTATAATTTGAGCAACGAAGTAACCTCCTCCTGACTTGTGGTACCATTAGTTTTGCCAGTATGGCCGTTTTGTACTCCTATTTATACCTAATTGAGTTGACCGCCGAATAAGAATATCATATTATATATGCAAGTATTCTCCTTGGTCTCTTATGAAATTGAAGCAGAAAAGAAAGACCGAGTGAATTAATAATACTGGCTATCTCTAAATTTGTAAGATTTTCAAATAAGAAGTCAAGTTGTTACGATTGCCAATGGTAATGTAGAACTGATGTTTGACCAAGGATTATATGAACAGTCTAGAAGAGCTTCAACATCACTGCTATTCCATAGATATGAAGTTCACAATTGATGATATTCCACACTAGAGTTTTTAGTTTTTACTCTTTTAAAGGGTTTGGAACTTTGGATATGACTGTAGGCAAAAGTTTTGTGCCTCTTTGAAGTTCAATCACTTTATCACCAGGATCATCATAGAGTGTGCTGGCTTCTGTTTGCAACATTTCCCCTTTATATTTGAAAATGCTATGGCATGTTTTTGGCTGCATGATTTGGATGTAAGATCGTATTGGATATTACTTCAAGAAATATCAACATATCTAATAATTGTTAGGAACATAACATGACGCATTCAACAAAATCCATTGACCAAATAATGACATTTACATTAAGAAAGAATCACCTTTTCATCCATGTTGTGAACCAAATCTTCTGCAGGGCTCATGACTCGACCAAAAGGTAATGGGAATTCAATTTGGCCCCACCTGCCGAAAGAACAAATGATTAAAAATTTTAAATAGTTTTTTGTCTCATCCAAAGTTCAGACAAACAACCAAGAATCTCTGGACCATCTAACTTGTCTAACAGGATGAGCAAATATACTTTTGAAAGTTCTTAAAAGCTGCAGTGTCGTCCAATTCTCCTCTCATATCCAAGGGGTAAGGATTTCCATCAACAAGTGTAAATGGATTCATCTCTAAGAAAGTGAAGTCTAAATCTGCATTGGAGATTGGAAAAATTCAAAAAAACGTCGAGGCCCTTAAGGAAAAAAAGAGAAAGAAAGACATGAAGGAAAAAGTAGCATTACCATTGATGGTTAACTTTAAGTAATTAGAAAACCAAGAAAGAAAAGACAAAAAAGTATAAGTAACATTATTATTGACCAGCAGTTAAGAATTGGAGATGATTCTTACCCAGAAAAACTTTGTAAACACCTGTAATGAAAGTCTCAATTTTCCCACGAATCTGTGCAAATTATACAATCATATCAATGAAAATATGTTTTAAATTAAATAAGTCCAAGCAAGGTGAACAGAGAAAAGAAATAAAATGACAATCAACCATCCAAATTCTAGCTTATCATAAACTTAAAATATTCAATACCTTTTATTCCAAACATCCTTTACAGAGGTGTTCACATAAAGAAGGCAAGATTGATTTCAACAAAAAGAAAAATGATTAATAGTCAAAAGGTTCTTTTCTCTGTCTACACGATTGACTTCATGTTAGTATACACAGGATTAGCATATTATCTCTTTTAAAAGCCTTCCCCTAGAAAGCTATCTTGAGTTATATTATTATTTTCTAACATGTTTCTCCAATTTTAGATTAAGCTGACTCTTGCCAATCAAAGCAATTCAACATGCTATTGTACTACTGATATTTGAAAGACTTCGTTCCCTCGTGATAATTTTGACTATGCAAGCCTACGTCTGTGTTGATTGCACATCTCTTTGACTTGCCTGCAAAGATATTGACTTTACAAAGCTAACCTATCCCTATATGCCATGTTTGTTACACATGTACTCATGCTTTCTGCATAGAACACCTATTCTAATTTGCTGGGTTAATGCATGGAAGATGTGCCTTCTGCAACTTAGGCTGTTGTTGATCTGCTTTGATTATGGCCAATTTATACTATAGTAATTGACCTTTTCCAGTCTGAAAGTGGCTGCATCATACATAGCCATTTCAAAATTTGGCTATATGCAACTAATGTGGATACTATCTTCTCAGGTTTCCTGTTACAGCTTGAATTTGGAAATGTGGTCGAGTTGATAAAGTAGATGGTTCCCATACGCAGTCTTTTTCTAAGTATACAATTTTAGCATGTTGGTAAACAGTGCCCAATATAATTGATAATTCAAATTATTGGCATGGACAGCAATATTGTTAGACAGTATTTTGCTGCGAACAGGTTACTTCCCCATTTAGTTATTATTTCGTTTACATTTCAAACAATAAAAAGCCTTTACACGTTTGTAACTTCTATAACATCTAATCGCCCACTTTGGGAGTCAGTAATAGACCCTCTAGAAGGGATTTGACTAAATGGCATCCTCCAAAGAAAAGGGCTATTAAGTTCAACTTAGATGGGGTATCCAAACCCAATAGAGGCTTAAAACTTTGAAAGTAATCATCAGAACTAAACTCAATGAAGTAAATGGTTTCTACGTGACTTGTACCATAAAGTTACCAGTAACATCATACAAGCAGAATCTCTAATTCAAGGCCTGCAAGTTGCAGTAAAGAATGGTGTAAAGAAGCTAGAGTTTAAGGGGGACTCTATGTCATATGATCATTATATCTGATATGAAAAATGGGACCTCAAATTTTTTACCTTTAGAATCTTAGGCATTAAGGTTTTGGTGGTTTGTTTTGTCATCATGCTTAATTCTGGTAGGATTTCTGTTGTGTTTTTTGTTTGGTTAGTAAATTCCAGATGTCACTTTCTGCTGTGCTTTGAAAGGCCAGTACCTGTCTCTTGATCTTCTGAGAGTGGAAAATGCTGGAGCTGTGAGTAATCATCAATGAAAGCTAAGAAAGCCTTGAGATGCCTAAGGAAATCGATATTCCATACCCCATCACATAGCACTCCCAATGAAAATGCATAACAAAGCTGTAACAGGGGGAATGATAAATATGATGCATCTACTCTCCATGAGAGTTGGGAAAGTCCTGTCTAATTAATGATTAGAGCTACAATGGAGAGTGTGCATGAATTCATGCATTGCTGAAGTTCAGATAGCCCTGCAATGCCTGGAGAAATGTGTATTCCAAACCCATCATGTAACAATCCCAGCAGAAATGCACAAGAAGTCTGTAACAAGGGGAATGACAAATACAATGCATCTAATCAGCTTGAAAATCAGGAGAGTAATTGTCAAATTAGTGACATAAGAGCTGCAATGGAAAAACTAAAGTACATGACTTCATGCAAGGCCCTTTGGTGGAGGAGAATTAATCTGCTGTGTGATAGACGGCAATCCTGGACAACGAGTTTTGAGCAACTTTAAAGAATGGCTTCTGAGAACTATAGCTTGGGTGAGCTGCTTGACAAGAAAACAAGGGACTAAGCTTCCAGCTCTTTATCAGAGCATGTCCTGCCTGTCTCGGGCAAAAAGGATGAGCCACAATGTTGAGACAGTGTCAAGGAATAGAGGAATTGATAACCTCACATAAGGCACCATCTACTTAAGACAAAGCCCCATACAAGTTTGGTACTTGCGAAGATTTTGTACGCATCTGAAAAGTCTGTAACATGTGCTTCAAATACAGTTGTATATTGTGTACAAGTTCTAGCATATGATTCAAACAGAATGCAATAAATTTTAGTACATGCAACCAACAGAAGTACAGAAATTGGCTAAAATAGTACCTCCAAGGGGAGTGTTGCGATTAAAGGAGCACAAAGCTCTGATGTTAAAGACTTTTCTGTTGGAACAAATACTGTCTTGACCTGCATGTTCAATTCAATACCACATGGTTTAAACAGTTAGAGATTCTTAATATAAATAAATTTATAATGTTGTACATAATAGATTGTGAAAAAATGAATTATTTTTTAACAAGAAGCTGTCAAATCAAACTAAACAGAAGTAGCATTTATCTGAACCCTGTCAGTGAGACCAACCATAAACTGAACATACAATTATTTACTTAGAGTGTTGCCAGGGGCAAAACATCTCACTGATAGATTGCAGTCATGAAATTGGAAGGGCAATGACATATTGCCTGAAAAAATTCTGAAGGTTGCTTGATCTCAACATACCTTATCCCAGTTTTCTTCAATCTCAATGCCTCCGCATGCAGAAAAACTTATTGTGCAACCAATGCGTTCTGAAATAATTGAAAGATAATACTCCTCATCATGAGGAATGAAAGGCTCTAAAATAAAAGTTGTGATTGGGGCCCTTGCACCACCCATCTCAACCTGCAAAGGAAGTACCATTTTGTAGGTGAAAAATTCAAAAAACAAAAAACAAATAGAAAAATAGACAAGTTGCTCTGGCAAAATAGATTAACAACCTCCTTTCCTAGGCGTTCTTTGACAAATGCTGCAGCTTGTGCTAAATCCAAATTTAAGGCAACCTGTTAGCATAATACAAACCAAAATTTTAAATGATGTTCCAAAACAGAGACAGATTGATCTAGACAAAACTACATAAAGGCAACAGACACTGATCTAGAAAATAAGATAAAACATAACAAATGTACACGAGCTCTTTCTCTCTCACAGCGTCACAGCTTTATCATCTTTGGCACTTTGCAAATTATTGGCTGTTCAATACACAACTTTTGTAGGTTGTCTTTAATAGATGCTAATTGCTTCAGTAAACTTCAGTGGGTCGTCTTCTCTTAATAAAAATTGCTAAAGGAAAGTTAAGAAAGAAAACACTTTCAAAACTAAACAGGGTTATAACACCACTTACCAAACCACTCTTCCCTCGCTTTCCAAATAGCATATCTGGTTTTACAACCAGTCTTGATGCCGACAACCATGGCTCATTGTCTGCCAACTCATTCAGATTTGTTGACCCTGTAACCTGGATTTGGACATCAATTACAAAAATCAGCTATCAAACAGATATGCATACGACCTTTCATTTATAAAACTGTGAAGATACTCCTGTAACCAGGATTTTAACATCCACTACCAATTCAATTACTATTGAGTTACCAAATAACCCTTCAATACGAGGCTTACATACAGCTTACCAATTACAAAACTACGAAGATACCGCTATACCAATGACTCGAACAACTACTACACAAACACTCATTTGTTGTCAAACAGCCCATCAATACTAGATCTACAAACAACTTCTCAAGTACACCACTGTCGAGATATCCCTGTAACTTGATTTGAATGCCCACTATACAATTTAGCAAATAAACAGCCCTTTCATACCAGATATGCATACAGAATGTCAAAGAGAGTATTCTGATATAATCCAAGCATTGCAGGTTTTTCATGATCACAAGATCGCCCAGATTTCAAAATTCTTTAGAGACTCGGGGATAATAGATTATAATCTGACATTTTCGTTTATAAGACGAATTAAACGAAGTGCCACAAGGATAACATGCCATGATTAATCAAATCGTGTGACATGCATACCTGGGCTGATTTGATATCAAGCTGAATAGCAGCAAGCCTCTTCAAATGTTCTTTTAATAGGCGCTTGGAATCATATTCTCTGATCTTCTTTCTGGCCATTTTTAACCTATAATCTCTCTGCAGTTCAATTCAAAGGCTATTAGCAATGCAGGATTTCAACCAGTTCCAGCTGAAATAACGGATAACTAGGATTCAGCTCTTCTTTAGAACTCAACTTAAAAAAACAACCCGAATGCTTTGAACTCGCGATTTCCTTCGAAACCCAATAAACAATGTGCTGAAACAGAGAGACCCGGATGGTCGAATTGTTTTGAATGGAGTAGTCGAAAGACTACCTAACAAGAAAAATCCGATGGATTGCGAATCGGGTATCAGAGACTCAAAACACCTACTTCTTCGGCATATTCTTTTTACAAGATGGGGCCGGGTTCAGGACAGACACAAAATGTCGATTTATCTTTCCATAGAATGCTGAATTGGGTGATGAGAAAGACGGGTGGGTCGATCATGAGGTAATTTATTAAAAAAATACAAAAAGCCTTGTGGTAACGGTGAAGTGAAAAAATACAACTTGTTTCTGTTATTTAGAAAGCCTCGTGTCTGGAAAGCTCCACCTAACTCCATGAATTTGGTGTACAAGAACGAATCCATTTCCTTTAGTTTTTTGTAATGGGTAGAGTGGTAGATGGCTTACAGTTTTGGAAGCTAGCCAAATATTGAATGCTCGGTAGCAAGGCCAGGCGACCTACCAAATTGCAAAAAACCGTGTAAATGCATCTTTCACCTTAGGGTGGTGGGGTCCTATGGGAGGGCTTTCTAAAAAAATTTCATGGATGCTGTTGAGATTTTTAAGGATTATTTGAAAGTGGGTGGTTTCCTAAATTTTGTATCATAGTTTATTCTTATATTTATGAAAGTTGGCGGTCTCATGAAGTTTATTATTTTGCATATTGAATTCCGTAGTTTAAATAAAAATAAAATAATAAAAATTAATCCGTCTGAATTTTAAAACTTCATATGATTGAGAAGTGGTATAAAAAAGTCTAAGCTCGTGGGGCAATTTCTAGCCACACCCTTTTGCAACTGCTATCTAAAAAGTAGGAGTTGCTATTGTTGAGGAAAAGATTCTAATTAATGGAGTAACATTTTTATTTTTATTTTGCTTCATGGGACCCCTTACTCCTTCAAAATAGACTCTGAAGCCCCCATGAGACCTCAACTTAGAGTTGTGCACCCAATTTACAATTGTAAACTAGCTAATTTTCAAGGGTAATTTTAAATTCCTAAAATTATAGAGTTAAGGAAATGTGTTTGATTTGATATTTAGAAGGGATAAATGGTTGATGATATAATAAATACTAGCGCTTGCACCTCAACGAGGTGCAATGGTTATGTCGATAGCAAGATATACTTTGGTAGTATATTGAAGGGCAGGGGGAAAAATCGCAAGGAAATGTAAATTATTTTTCTTAAGACTAACTATTTATAACAAAAGTCAATTGATGATGGGATACGAGAAGATTTGAATATGAACAAATGAAACTTTATTTAAATCAGTATGCTATGCTTTTGGTGTCACAACATTGAAGGAAATCCCCATGGCATGTCAAACATTGACAACTCCAATCATAATACTACTATAAATCACAAGGATTGAACCACTCTAGGTTGATAACCCTCTAAATATGGAGTTATATCTTGATAATACCCCAATAACACACGCATTGAATTATTATCATCACTAGGTAGCACCATACACTATACATCAATAGCACCGAATAACTTCTCTAACATAATAATCTCTAAATATTTAGTTGCAAACATCCTTTAACACATTGAAACTCTTTTAAGATCGTAATCAAATTCTATTAACCAAGACCATTAATTTCCAGCATTGCTTATTGAAAGCTTGAACATGACTCAATACAATGACAACCAACCACAAAGGTAAGTGGATGCATGGGCAATCTCCACTAAGAAATAGAACCAAAAAAGCATATAGGTATATCTTATTTATGATATATTCAAGATGCTCTTGAGATTACTAAAAATTACCCTATTCTACTAATTTTTGTGATGTCTTCAAGTAGATCTTGAGGTTACTTTAAATTATTCTATTCTGGTAGTTTTACTTTCAATTTGCTTTAAATAACCAACTTGTCTAAAATAGCTCACAACCACTTTACTCAAAACTGAAGCAACACAACCACACAATTTCCTTGTGCTAAATTCCTCACTATTTATATATTAATATAGATACAAAAACTAAAATTCATCTCTACTGTATTTTTTCAACCCTTTGGCTATTCCAAAAGGACAAAGAGTACTACATGGACAACCCATATTCTCGAAAAATGCTTGCCTATTTAAGTATACATAGTCCAAAGTTTTTAGTTGGTGATTAGTGAGAATGAAAGGATGGAACAAACATACCAAAACACATAATATCAAACCCTGACATTCTTATCCTTTCATCGTTTTCTTTTGTCTAAAATTAAGGTTTTCCATTGATGCTTGATGCCCTTTGTGTGAGAATAGAAGAAACTTAGACAACTACTCCGCAGTTCACAAATCCCAGTGGAATCAACATCTCATAGTCATGATATATACAAACCTTGAAATGGAGAACAACAATGAAAGATATTGATAGCTTTGATAAGTACTCTTGCATAGAAAAAACCTACAAACCACAAGATAAAGATATATATTAATTGTTGTAAAACATAGAAGTGAATGATAGTAAAGTAAACTTATAGGAATAACAAATTTTGTTATGTAGAGAAGGATGTATAAAAGGCTGAAATGTGAATGTTGATCCCACAAAGTCATTTTACTCCCCCCTCTCAGACTTATCTTCCTCACTCATGCTCATATTGATTTATGGGCAGAGGATTAAGGCTGACTCTTGGATAGTAGTAATGCTTATTGATGTTATCCCAACATATAACTCTTTAAAGGTGACCATCATATTGTCTTTTAAATCACTAATCTAATCATTATAAACATTATAACTAAATCAATAAGCTTATAATGATGATCATGTTTAACCTAAGTTTAAACCATCCAATAATTACCATTTAATCTTAAACAACAATTTAAACCATTTAATCATTACCATTATCACAAAAATAGAATCACTTTTAACAACAATTTTATTTTTATTTTTATTTTTGAATCTGGATTTACCTTACTAAAATTACTTCCATCTAAACAAAAATAATAATATCAAATAACTAACCCATGAAGCATAATATTAACATTTACTCCCAAATTAACCCTTTTTTAAAAAATTAATTTTTAATTTCAATTTACCTTATTAATATTATTTTGATAATAACATCAAATAACCAACTGTGAATAATAATATTAACATTTACTCTCAAAATAACCTCTTAATACTAACAATTTAATATTTCCTTCTATTACAATAGTAATTTTAATACTACTAAATCAACCACAATAATGGTCGTTCTTAAATATTATATCACTTTAATTTAATACTACAATAAATATTATTCTCCAAAATAATATTATAAATATAAATCATATTATTTTATAATGTAATCATTGTGATAAATATATAAGTGTTAGTAAAACTCTTTAATATAAATATTACTTATTATTTTTATGACATTACTATTATTATTATTTGAATTAAGTTTAAGCCTAACAATAATGTTATTACACCGGATTAACCAATAATGGTACATTATAATTCTTATCACCATTTAACCAATATAATAACCATTCAAGTGTCATTATGCAATATGCCATTGCTATTAGGAAGAGTGCTACTTATTTTCAATTGTTCATAATAATATTTTCAATTGTCCATAATAATATTTACATTATTTATGACATTATTATTATGTTATTTGACAAAGCGAAATAACACATAAACTTATTTAGAGAGTTTAAAAATTACACTTTTAATCTTCTATTTTTTCTATTAAATAAACGAAGGTAATAAAAAAACAAACTTACACCTCCCTAATCTCCCTGAATTTAAATTTTTTTTATATAAATTATTTCAATATTAAACAAATATATAATATTTATAATCTTAATCTTATCATATAAACTCTCAAATTAAAATTTTAAATAATATTAAATATATTTTAAATTTAATATATTTAACAAGTTAAAATATATTTAATAAATATTGTAATATTTTTTAATATTTATTTTTTAAAACAATTTAATAATTACAAACATTTTTTTTTTAATAAAAAGAAAGCACGTATTCATCATGTCATATGTAAATTTAAATCATTAGACTGTTTAACCATTAAATAAAGCAATAAAATTCTTTCAAGATTTTTCCCTTATCACTTATTGCTTGTACTAACAAATTTGTATTTATTATTGGTCTTTGGGTGGCTCGCCTTTTAAGATTCTTGTGTATATCGATTGGCCTTTTTAGGGTAGATAAAAGATGCAAAAGAAGAATGCATATTTGCATTAGACAACTGACTAAGGATATTAGTGGCAGTCCCACCACAATAGTCTTTCTCGACATCAAACAATTGACTAATCCGATTAGCGATGGAGGTACTATATTAGTGGCACTCCCACCAAAATAGTCTTTCTTGGCATCACGGTAGGATTTCCCACCTATAATGGTCTATCGACTAATTATAAGTATTTAGAATTTATTTTTATAAAAAATTGGAATTGATAAATGTATAAAAAATTTATATAAATAAGAAATGGTTTTCAATTAAAAATTTAATGTTGATAAGTTGTGATAAAAAATTTTAATGTGTATAAAATTCAATGATATTTGGAAGAATGATTTTAAAAATGTAAATCTGTTGTCTATTGTGAACAAATAAATTAACACATCATCTATTCTAACTATTTTTTCTTTTGATCAATTATCTCATTGTCACCCTATTATTTAATTAAAAACTATGATGTCATTGCTTGTGCAAAATCAATTAATTTATCTTTCTATGGTCTAACCTTTAATAAGTAAATATCAACTAGCATATCTGTCTTTAGAAAAAATCTATGTAAAAGAGGTCAAGAATATAACTATGGGAACATGTTTTTATTTACTATTATAACTAGCATATATATCTTTAAAATAGTCTATATAAATTTTATATAAGAGATGTGTCTATTTTAAGAGTTAGGGTTAGAGTTAATTTTGATGTACATATTTTATACTATTATTTAAGTGGAATAATGGATTTCTACCTCTTATTCTTGAATACCATGTAAACACCATAGAAATGTTGTTTGTAAGAACTTCTTGATATGTTTCTACAAACATAAATACCAGAGATTATTGACTATCTTATTACTACATCAAACATTTCTATTCAAAAATAGGCTCTTAGTGTTACTATAATTGACATGCAAAAGAAAGACCAAACAATAAATCACCAAATAAAGTATATATAGAAGGCATGAAACTACAAAAGATGGATTATCAAATACTTCAATATTCAGGGGAGATGTGGTTGGAACATATCGATCAACCACATTTCCATCTTTGTCCACCAAAGACTTGGTGAAGTTTCACTTAATATTGTCACCCAAAAGGTCACTTAATACGAAATTCTATGATGTTTCCCCAATTTAGCTTAGTGTTTGTATTGCAAAGGCTACATTCATCATCTATAAGTTATTGGAAGGAGTATCCAGGCCTAAGAGAAAGGACAACAAAAACTCCAAATAAATTGATCCTCTCACAAAAGTGTCACTAAATGGAAAGATCATATCAAGACCCATAAATGAAAAATTGTATAGATCAAACTTCCATATCTGAAGTATTTTGTGGAACCACATAGCAATATACTGACTAGGATTACTGGCTGAAAGTGGAGACAATCAAGTTCAAACTGTAGGCATCATCATAAGATAGATAACCATTCATCTAATACTAAACATGCAAAATAGTTTTTCTTTCCTCACCACATTGTTGTGACAAATAGAATTCTAGCCTAATGACAAGCATTCAGTCCCCATATCCCCTACCCATATCTCCTAGTAACCATATCTAAATGGTTATATAGGAGAAACTTGTTCATATTGTCATGTTGTTTATTTCAAATGATGTCCCCATACCTATGGGTCATGACTCTAGCTGATAAGATACAAACCTTGGATAAAAAACTTGTTTTATTGATTGAATGGAAAGTCTTTAATTTTGTCAATGTTAAAGAAAAAGAATTAGCATCATGGCACATGGGTCAATGAGTTTGACTTGTAAAACTACACAGTTGAATCTTGATAGCAATATCACAATTTGGCATGTTGTGAAAAATACCTCTTAGTTATCAAAAAGGCAACATTCATTTTTTTGTTCTTTTAGCCCTTGATCCTTACTTTCAATCTTGGCCTTCCATCTTTTAAGCCCAAACTCTATAAATTGAGAGCCCCCCTTACCCTTATCATGCAATGTTATGTTGCCACTTTAAACACTTAGACATATAAAATCATCAATCAACTATTTTGTTGGGTATAATCACTACATGTTAGTGCAACAAGGAGACATGGTAAATTTGTAATTGTATTCTTTTGTTATTTTTTTTTAGTGTTACATTTGATTGTGAATTGAGTGGGTTAAATTAGTTTACGTTACTCTCTTATATTCACTTTTTTATGTACACATGTATCATTATGGATCACTTTCAAAAGTATGGGAATAGTCACACAAGTTTGAATTTGATGTATGTGCATAGATTTTATCTCTATAAATATTTGGGTTTTTGACTTTTGTTTCTTTAAATTTTTGAATAAGCTCTAACATAAAACTAGTTTGGTGTGCTTAGGAGATTGTACATGATAGGGATAGTTCCTTGCCTATATGAAACCTCATAATGATATTGTTGATCATTAAAGCTTGTGCCTCTCTGAACAACCTTCTGGGAAATTCAGTGAGTGGGGACCAATTTGTGCCTCACTGAATAACCTCCAAGATTTTTAAAGAAAGCCAACGCTTCTTTGTGTGGGGGAAAAAGGGGGAGAAAGAAATTAAAATAAAACATAAATATGACAATTCACCAAGCTTTTACAACATTTCAAACCTTAACTATTCCTTATTAATTGGACACAAAATGCCACAAACCCTTCATTGTTAGGAATAGAATGAGCAACAAAGGCTAAATAAATCATAATAAAATATTTCAAATCTCCTCGTAGGAAGCATCCATTAAGGTCCAATCAGAAATAAGAAAAAACCCTAAAGATTAATAGGAATATTTAGACTTTTACAAAATTCTTCCTCCTTTGCAACATAGTATGAAAATGACACACCTTTTACAAAAATGAAAGAGTACACCATGGACATAGTCCAATTTCTAAAAGATAGCATATAACATAGAAGTTAACAACATGTAAATTAGTTATAGGAATATCAATGAAAAACTTTAGTACAATGTTTTCAATATGAATGCAATATGAAAAAGAAATTTGATAAAGGCCATGGAATGCACAATCTCAAATATTTCTCCCAAATAGATCAAAATTTTATGGTATATAAACTAAAAATAGAGGTTGAATGCCAATTCAATAATAGTTTAAGTTAAATATAATATGCCAAGGAGAATAAGCAGTATTCTATAAAGACCCTCCTACTTCTGAGGCAAAAAACTCCCTAAAATTGTATCTATATTCTTTGAATAGGTATTTCCAAGAAAACTTCAGAACTCTTTACTCATTGCTGCCAATCCTTATTTATAGCTAGAAGAAGAGGACACCGCCGCCATCAATCTAGAAGAAGAAACTACTAGATGCTTGAATCTGATAGCTCACAATCCGATCTTAGATCTTGATTAGATCACAACAATCTTCGCTCATTAATTCTCAATTGCTTCATTAATGGTTCCAAATATTTTAGTGAAGATTTCTATCGAAAGACAATTAGATTTTAAACACAACCTAACAAAATCGGGTCGATCAGATATGGAGGTTGATGATGCCAACTCAAAGATTCCACTCCGCCTATTGTACTTCCTGATGAAATCCACCCAAAAATATCATTCCACGGTCCTATTTTGAATCCTCATCAGATATGCTAGCATTCTCATTCACATAGTAATCTCTGTCATTCTTCTTTTCTTTCTCATATCTTTGTTTATTCCTTTTAGCTCTTTCCAGAAACTTTGTAGCATAATGACCTATTTCTCCACAACTAAAGCATTTAAAGGGAAACTAACCTTCATACTTATCGGAGCCTTTCCTCATCCTTCTTACAAAGTTAGCTTCTATTTCATCAAAATTCTCTTCATCCAGATCTTCAAATTTTGTAGCTTTAAAATAAGTCTCTGATTTGCATTCATTCCTTAGACTCGACTTCCTCATCTCATAAGATGTCAAAAATCTTAATAGCAGACCCTTAGTATAGCTCTTATAATCTATAGTCTACTCAATAACACTCACCTTCTCACTATAAGAATTTGGAAGAGTTCTAATAATATTCTTTACAATCCTGGTTTCATCTATAGTAGCACCAAGTCCTCACATACCGACCACTATCTTATTCGGCCACTATCTTATCCAATCACTATACATAAGCTTTAACATTCTCATCTTCAGACATATGTAGAAGATCAAATTGTGTCTCCAAGTTCTGTAATTTTGCCTCTTTAACTATTTCATGACCATCATGCGCTCTTTGCAAAGCATCTCAGACTTCCATAGCCATCTTCAAATTTCGAACCTTAATCAACTCAAAATGTACTAGACCATTCTTCAAGATGTACTTTTCCTTATTTTTCACTTCATATGATTTGATCTCTTAAGGCATACTTAGACCATTAGCAGGAGAAGTGTAAGGATTCTTGTAAGCTTTCTCCACTTCATATCTGCAATACTCCAGATATTCTTCCATCAATACTTTCTAGATACCATAATTAGTTACATCGAACCTCAAATAATCATAAACCATTTTTCCAGCCATCCTAGACATTCCTCAAGTGGTTAATCTCTTCACCAAGGAACCAAGCTTTGATACCAATTACTGAATAGGATTAATGAGAGGGGGGTGAATTAGTCATCATAAAATTAAACTCTTAACTCAATCACTAGAACTAATTCTTAATACTGCTTAATTGATTAATCATCAAATACTAATGCAAAAACTTAAATCCAACACACAAACACAATAATAATAGATTTATGTGGAAAACCCAATGAGGGAAAAACCACAGTGAGGATTAAGTCACACTATAGAGAATATCAAAACTGATTACAAGAGGCTCACTACTTGAAATAAGGCTCACTGTCTGAAACAAGGACTTGCTATCTAGAACAAGGACTCAATATCTAACAGGGCTAACAACTCGTAGGGATCACTACCACAAAGATGCAAAGAAGACAAAGAAGACTTGTTACAAAGAGACTATAATCACAATGCAACAAAGGATTCCACCATAATCACTCACAAATATGCATGAATGATAGAGTCCACCTTCTGCTCACTGCATCCGAAAACTCAGCATTAAGCTTCACACTGATCTGCCACACTCGCATCACACACACTCACTACACTTTCTCTTTTCTCTTATTACTCTTCTTCTTCACTCTTGTATATTTCTTCACCACTAACCCATCTTGTATTTATACCATCTTCAAACTTAAAACATATTCAAAGTTGGCCATACAATTAAATTCAAATTAGGTTGGTGCCAAAACATCCTAGGGTGGAATCAAAATTAGGGCAACCCAAACACATGCTTCAAGGGACCCAAAAAGATCCAACATGCTTCATCAACGTTGAAAGTAGTATTTCACACAAGGTTGACCAAACTAGTGTAAAACACATAGAACTAGTAAGCATGAATATTCCAAATGCCAAAGCTATCTTCAATAGAATCAGGGAAACTCAACTCTAGAACCACAATTCATAAAACTTCATTAAAGAGAGATGTGGACCAATAAAATTTCTCCCAGACCTCAACGAGAAACATAGAAAACCATAGTTCACAACTAGTGAACACAAATTGCACTTTACAACGAATCAACAACCAAAAATCTAGATATAAAATCTTCTAACAACCATGAACAACATGTCTAAACCACACAAACATAGGAGTAAATTTGGACTGAAACCTAGAGCAACCACTGAACACCTGCAACATATATTTATTATAATTTTCTCAATATCCTCGACATATGCAACCAACAACAACTAGTTGATAACCAGTTAACTAGTTGATATCAATGACAACACCTTCAATCTTTCCATTCTTGCAACAAACCATTCAAACTTAAATGTTGGATTTTAAGGATAATCATAATTTTTTCACAAGAGAACATGGCAAGCATATAAATAAACTAAATTATTCAAGTGGGGGTGTAAATTATCATAATCCCACCAACATTCCTTATCTAAGCATGAAATTTAGGGCCCATGATGAGGCACTCGCTATTTTTTATCACCCAATATCACTCATAAATTAGGGGTGGGCATACATGATCTATAAACCCATTTATATGGGCACATGGGGAGTAAATTATTAGAACTAACCACTTACCAATACTTGTACAAAATTCCTATGAATTTTCTCAATATACCTAAAGGTACATAAAGCCCAACTCTTTTAAATTAGAGGGTATTTCTAATGGCTTAGTGTGAGAGTATTAACCACTCCCCTCCACTTTATAAGTTATAAAATTGCAAGATTGGACTAATGAAAAATAATCTCCCAAATGGAGAGTCTTTTGATTCTCTACAAAAAAAAATTACCCCATAAAACATGAGAATTTAGGTGGTTCTCCTAGTGATGAAAGCCAATTCAAGCTTGCTAGAGAAGAAAAAGTGAAGAGATTTTTGATCTTTGAGATCACCTTGTGGCATGAGGAGAGATAATAAATGACTTGAATTTCTATAATTATAATATAAACACAAGAGGACAAAATAATGCTATTAATATCCAAGAACACCTTTCAATGCAAGGAGGGAGAATATAGATCAAGATACCCTCATAAACACAAAAAATAAAGTTAATTTAGCAACCCAAAACTAAATGTATGAACATTTCAAATAAAACTCCTTGGAAAGTGAGGCTACAAAAAATGAGTTGGTACTTTTGAAAAATATTTTTTAGCAAGCAATTTGCATACAAAGTGTTAAAAAAAATATTTATTTTTTGGTTTTTTAAATTTTTTTTACTTGGATTAACAACTTGTTGTGACAACAAAAATCATAGAAATACAAAAAAATCCTACACAAAAAATGTTTTGATTTTGTGAAAGAAAATTTTGAGCTTTTTTATTTTTTATCAAAATAAAAATTGGTGTTGTCACATTTATGATTTTTTAAATAAGATCACGATGCGTTTATTGAAACTTGATAATTGATAAAAGTATTTCAATGTGTATACCTCAATGAATACTACCATATAAAAAATACATATATCATTATCTATCGAAAAGTATTATCAATTGCATGCATTCTTCTAATATTTGGAAGTGTTTGATAATGCCTTGAATGAATGTTGTGATATGAATTGAAACATGAATGTAAAAGAAACATGAAATTGGTACTTAAGTCAAACCCTCATTGCTTCAAAATTTTCTACATCCAAACTTATTCTCCAACTCAGGGGTCATGGCATTAGTATATGATGGTGCAACTAAAATAATTGGTTTAAATTTCATTTAGGGAATTTACTGTAGGTGTTACCAACATTCTCAAAGCTAATCAAGAAGTCAAATAATTTGAGTGATATCATTTGATGATTGAGGAAGTGCAATCAAATCCCCTTGAATTGTGCACAAGAGTGTGTAGTTGTGCTTAGGATTTTTTTTAAAAAGGTGTGGAATATATATACTTATAATAGCATCATAGCTTTGCATTAATGGATGCTTCTCCTTTAAAAATAATGGATTTGATATTGGATTAATATATTTTCACAAGGATGGAGGGAGGGCTAGGATTTTATCTTGGATCATGAGTCAACTCCCACTAATGGATTGGATATGAAGAGGTGGAAATCATTAGATAATTTCCTCATCTTTTGATGAGTTCAACTATATTGATTGATTAGCTAAATAAATTGATTGATGAATCAAATAAGTTGATTGATTAGTTAACTAAAGTGATCGATGAGTCAATTAAGTTGATTAATTAGTTAGCTAAATTGATTGGTGAGTCAACTAAATTGAATAATGAATGACATACATTTGCATGTGTATAAAGTTCACTAAAAAGCAAATTGAAAAATGATCGACAAAGATTATATTCATCATCGTGCATCCTTTTTAAAGTAAGGTGAACTATGGATCTCAAAATCAATCAGACATTGTTTAGATAGGGTGATACAGATCCATATTATGAATGCCTATCTAAAAATTATGATCAAATAGATCCCAATCATGCCACTAAGGGATTCATGAGGCAGTAGGATATAACACAATGCAACAATAACTAAAGTATGTTTCGACTGGATAATACATAATTCTTTTCTTATCCCCAAAGTTAGAACCAAATTCTGAGATATATACCTTGGGGTTTCAAGATTGTTGTAGAACTTCCTCAAAAATATGAGTTGCGTTGCATCTACAATAATTTAAACCATTTGCAGTATTTAAACCAACAAGTTCACGAGTGCTTATCAAACTACAAGCATTTCAAGCACTTTTTATGTAAAGGTAGGTGGTCCCGATCAACCTCTAACCCCACCTCCTCCTCCTCCTCCAGTTAGGATTGTGAATAAATCCAAAGTCCCTGCCATTAAAATCATACTAGCAGTTATATCACCAATGATTTGCCCAATAACTATCCATATTTTCCTTTGGTGGACATGTTGTAGACATAATCCCAAGTTTTGGTTTGGAGAATCGCCCACCCTTTACACCCTCCTTGAATATGCCTTTGGGGCTTTCCAATATGATACTACAATAAGCATGGGTATTACCACCAAAAAATTATTTGTCAAAACATAATATACTGAATAATAATGTTGGTTGGGAGAGAAATTGGGAGGATTTTTTTTCAGTTATTATAGTTGGAAATGTTGAGCTAGTAGACATGTATGCAAAATGTGGAAGCATAGAAAAGACACGTGAAATATTTGAAATACCTCAAAGAGAGGTTATCTCATGAAATGCAGCGATTTCAGGATATGAACAAAATGGTTTTTTTTAAAGTATTACAAACTTTCAAGAAAATGCAATTGACAGGTGCAAATCCAAAATCTTCAACTTTTGCTAGCATTATCCCTACCTATGCTAAAATAGGAGCATTATAATAGGGTATGGGCATCCATCAAAGCATAAATAATAAATGAATTTTATCAAATGTTGTCGTGGCAACTACTCTAGTGGGCATGCATGCAAAATGAGAAAGAATAGAAAAGACACATGCACTATTTAACAAAATGCCCTAAAGTGATGCCATCTCATGTAATGCAATGATTACAAGATATGCACATGAATTTTGCAACGATGCTCTCAAAATATTTGAATTAATGAAGCACTTTGGAACATATCTTGACATTGTCCTTGTTGTTGATGGTCAAAATAGCACAACAACATAAAAAATAAAATATCTCTATCCTATTTCTCCTGAAAAAGAAAGATAACATATAATAATCTTTCTTTCAAGGTCCTGGTAGTTGGTTATCAACTATGTTGATGTTACTCAATGACCAACGTAACTGTAACATTCAAGGGGCCTTTTCTAGTAATAAAGAACACAAATTGTATCAAATTTTAGCAATCTATGTTTAAAAAAAGGGGGGACTTCAAATAAACAAAAAGAGATCGATCAAGGCATATAACAATAAAATTATGAAAAAAAAATATTTAATATCTAGACATGCATTCTCACAATGAGTGTTTCCTTTAACATATCAACAACCACAACATGATGTAATCCATAAAATAACCTACAACATTACATGCATTCATAGTGCATAATTCAATTACCATAACCATTCACTAAAAGACTTTGAGATGTTAAAATAGATCACTCGCTCATTGTTTAAAACATAGATCAACAAAAATGTAGTAATCCCATTCATAAATAATTCAATGAAATAATCTTAAAATCCGGTTTCCCCTATTGATTTGCATCAAATAGAAAACATTTAGGCACAACAAACTCACTGGCATACAAATTGATTATGATTCATTAATCTTATCAAAGAGATTCACTTCCAACAATAACATTAAAACTCATATAAGAATGTAAACAAGTATATGATTTTAACTTAAACTTTAAAAAGTATCTTGCTAAAATTCTGAAAAGATCTAAAACTATAATTCCTATCTGCTATCATATCAGGTGGCTAATCTTTCTTCAATCAATCAACCTTTACAAAATAGAGCCTAAAAGTACATATAGGCATGCTATGCATAAGTTTCTCTCAATCAAAGACCTAGATCCACAAATCAAGGAATCAAAACTAATGAAGGAACTGGACTAGATTTTAGTTCAATGATTGCCCTGCTATCCAAAATCTAACGCCCAAGGAAGAAGATAGAATTGGCAAATGGGAACCTTCATTTCAACCCATGTCCAAACCCTAAAAAATAGGAGAGAAGAGGAAGTTGTATTCTTAAGGAGAGCATGTTCTGCTGCTAGCTCACTCCTGCATTGTATTCTCAAGGAGATATTCATCATAACTATAGAATACTTGTTGAAGGACATCTACATTAGGTTCATCTACCCAACTATCCTCAAATTTGATTCTCTTCAATTCTGCTAAGGCAAATTCTTGCATATCTTTCAATTTGATTAACTCCCTCCTGGTAGCTTTTACCTCCTCTTTAAAATCCATAAGTCTATCCAACAACAAATCTTCTCCATCATCTTCTTTTTGCATCACTTCCTGGAATCTACTGCTCCATTTCTTCTTCAATTTATCCAATGGCATGACTTCCTTAACCAAAATTTCCACATTGACTAATATAGCTATTACAACTTCTAATTCATCAATTTTATCATTCAAGTCCTTACAAGCATATTGAACTTCATTCCTATGCTTATAGATGAAATCGGATCTAAACCGGATTATATTTGAAGTTTTCTCAAGGAAATATGCATTATCCTCCTCAAGAATTGACTACTCTAGGAGAGTTGACTACGGCACCTTGTTGATATCCTTCAACTTCTGAACATATTCTCTGTATTCTTCCTTTTGTTTCCCTAGGACTTCAACATGATGATTCATTTCTTCTATCAAGTCAAGTGCCTTTTTATGAATTTCAAAATTGTCTATCAACACTTCTCCAACCTCCTGATTGAGCCTGTCAATCCATCGGTCAAGCATCCCCATTTTATTCCTCATTTGGACTAAGTCATCAACTTCTCTTTTACTAAGTAGTATTGGAGTTTCCAGAGCAACAACTTGTTGAGAAACTGGAGTGGAAACATCCTTTAAGAATTTATGTAACTGATCTAATTGGGCTTTAAGTTCATCTTTCATTTGCTTATCTTTGATAATTCTAGACTTGGTGGAGGAAGCTACAATATCAACGAGATTCATTTTTTTGTTTCTTGTAGGTCTCCCCAAGTTGATCATGCCCAATTGGTAATCAACTAGCTGCATGTATTCTTTATCCTTATCCACCACCAGAATTGCACACTCAACAATAATTTTTCTGGTATCTATGAGCTTGGTTGAATGAAGAACTCTTGCCTTCTTTTTGGGTCTTTCCTTCTCTATTTCTTTCATCATTTCTTCCCAATTGAGAGGTTGACGTGGAGCTATCTGCTTCTTTTCTAGATCAAGTTTCAACCATGTAGGAGCATTAGGAGTGGTGGCCACTTGTGTTGAGGAAGACTTAAAAGTAGCAGTAGATAGTGGTTGTAATATGGTAGTTTTAGGTTGAGAATCAACCTCTTGCACATTTTGTTGTTCCCTTTGTGCCTTCTCCTGTGCAACTCTTTTAGCTTCTTCTTTAAACTTTTGTTCTTGCAATATTTTATCTTATAACCCCTTCTTCAAATGTTCCTCTTCTAACTTCTTTTCCTCAAGCATTTGGTTTCTTTGTTTTTCGAAGTCTCTGAGCTTGTCCCATACCTCCTTCTCCTTTTGCTCATGCTTGGAAAGATATTCAACCTCCTTTTCCCTTTGTAGGCATTCTTCTTCCCTTTTCTTATAGGATTCCTCAATAACTTTGAATTTAGCCTCAAGGGCTTCTTTTTCTCTCCTTTCCCTAGCTTTTTCTTCTTCAAGATCATGTATCTTCTGCAACATTTCCAGCTTTTCATTCTCCTCCTTATCTTTGAGTTCCTGCTCCTTCTGTTTTTTTTGTTTAGCCAATTCATCAGCTTTCATTTCAAGGCTTCTAATTCTTGTTGTTGGAGCAGTGCATCAGCTTGAGCCTTTGCATCCATTTCATTATGTTGATCCAAGGCCTCAGCTTGGGCCTTGGCATTTGATTCTTGCTATTTTTCTAATGCCTCAGCCTATGCCTTAGCATCCTATAATAACTTCCACTGCTCCTCAGGCATAAGAACATATTCTTCCTGAATATTTTGGGCAGATGCATTCCTTTCCACATCATCATCAGAATGTGTCTCTTTTGAATGTGTGTCAATATCATGGATTTCCACCTTAATATCCTTACCTTTTAATGTGTTTGCTTCTCCATGTAGAATAGTTGTAGGTATCTCTTCCCTAGGTTCTCGAGGGAGAGGAAGTTGAGAAGAAGAACCTTCCCCTAATTTTGTAGTCTCCCCACCTTGTGCCTCAGGAGCTTCTTCTATAGGTACTTCAGGAACAACATCCCCTTCAGCGATCGGAGGAAGATGCTCCAATTGCTCCTTGGGGGATGCTCTCCTTTTATTTCTTTGGTAGCCCTTGGTTGCACCAAATTTTATTTTATTTGAAGCTTGAGAAGATGGATCCTTTATTCTTAATACTACCCATTGGATACTCCTATCCATTATTGTTCTAGAAATTTCAATAAACTCTTCTTCATCCCAATTGATTGGATCTAAGCCCTTGATGACTATATTTGATGCCTCATATCCTAGGTCTAAAACCACACCATCATCTGATAGTGTGTCAGGAATATCCTCTTTCACCACGCACTCAATCATCTAAGGGATGGTCAACCTTTCATAGTTCCTTTTTCTCACATCAAAATCATCCTGCAAATCACACCAAAAATCCTCTAACAAATTATAATGCTTCTAAAACATGGATGAAAGTAGCTTATTCATCTTCTTCTCTAGATCAAAATGTTTTCGAGTGGTATAGAGCCCCAATTTGAAGTAAGTCAATTCCTCACATATTTCTTTTGCAACTATATTGTGAAGACAACAATACTCTCCCAACTTCATGGGAAACTTATGGCACCCTGGTTTGTGCTTAATACTGAATTTTGCATTGAATCTCAATTCTTGGTATATAAAATCCATTAGAACCATTCTATCAGTACAACAACTAGGGAGTAGGTGAGGATTTCCATCAAATCAAGATAAACTGATGTAGGTGAACTTGGGATACTGGATATACCAGTGTCCCCATTGAGCAATGAATGCCATGCCTTCCCTACTTAGTCTGAAACTTGCATCACTAGTTAACCTATTAATGATGACTTATAAAAATGCATCATTAACTCTCTTATAATGTTCCTCTGATGTCTACAAAGTCAGTTGATCATAGTGATTCCACACTTTTTGTTGTCTAGGAGCCTCCCCCATCAATCCTACTGCATTTAGTTCTGGGAAGATGCCCATCCTTGCTGCTACATAAATGACATAAGATGTCATATAAAAGGTCTTGGTTCTTCTTACATTCATCATTTGATTGTGTAGAGTATCATACAAAATCATACGCCAGTCAAACTTCTATCTTCCATCAAATATAGCTTCTATAAATGGGAACATCCACCCCTTGAAGCATGCAGAGTCCCTTTTCCCAAACACTCTAGAGAGCATCAGGATTAGATCACCAATTTCCTTCTTGAAATCTCCCCTTTTGGGCTGGTCAAGCATCTTAAGTAGGTATTTCTTTTCAGTTATTAACCACTTCTTATTCATGTGACCCCTATTGACCTCTTTGTTCTCATTAAATCTTTTCCATGCATCACCCTCTGTTAACTACCTTGGACTCTGTGGAGTAGGTGCATTGAATATCAGCCTCATCATTTGTGGGGATAAGTCAATTATAACATTCCCTTGTTGATCCATGCATTGCCTTGATACCACATTATAGGCTCTTGTTGCAGGTAAGATAAGCTCTGGGCATTGGACTGATAGAGGGAAGAGAGTAACATGAGAAATTTTTGATTGGACTATCCTCTTTGTTCTTCCATTGACTTGTTCTGAGAAGGTTTCTTCCAAAAACTCCTCACAATCAATTGTCCCTAGGTTGGTGTATGTGATGTCTACCAATCCAGAGTCTAGCTTGTTTGTTGTGGGTGTGATAATCTGTTATTTATACCTCATTGAATAAGGTAACTGTTATAACCTTTATCTTTTTAGGCTTCACCTATTTTGAATTTTTAGTTGTTTGACTCTCTATTTGTGAAGTTTTTGTAGAGGCTCCCGACATCATTTAGTTCCTGTATGGACAACTCAGGATTAGATCCATGGAAAGTATAAATCAACATTAGAGAGAGCTCACCTTCCCTATTACCGTTTGCTTTCTCATGTAGCCTCTTCATACTTAGCAAAATCACATACTCACCGGAGGTGGGATCGAGACTAAAAAATCACTTTAAAACCCCCAAGTACTGTCGGGATCAGGACTAGAATGGGGATATGAACAAACCCTAATAGCGGAGTTGAGAATGAAGTTTGAAATGGTTTGTTGGGATCAGAATCATAATGAAAACTAAACTTGATAGATAAAGAAGTTCCATATCCACGACTCATTTCACTTCAACATCCGCCAATGGAAAAACTATTTATAGTCCAGAGTACATTGAATGTGGGATCGAAAATGGATCCAACACATGTTGCAAATTGAGACCACAGACATAACCAATCTTGGATTCGATTCTGATCACGACCATTCATGATGTCATAATTTCTAAAATAAATCCTAAGTACCCAAAAGACTCCTAAGCATAAGTCACCCTAATAACCTGAAAGGGGTTTAAAGCAACATTAACTAAGCCATCCCTCATACGATCGAGGGGAAACCAGTAAGTAGGGCATAACCTTAAACTACTATGAACGTGAAAAAACCCTAGTCTATACAAACCTATTGACTTAGGAAATTAGGGCATCCATTAACCCTAATCAAAATCAATGAATCAACACCTAAAAGGATGGGAAAAGCCATGTAATCGATCGAAGATCATAACGAAACCAAGAAACAGATTGAAAGTGACACCCTAAATCATAGGGCAAAATGGTACAGGCGTAGGAAAACACGAAAACGACCGTGAAGAAGCAAAATGAATGAAAACGACAAACACAAAGCAAAAAAATAGAGAAAAGAACCAAAGGAGAAAAAAAAACAAAAATAAAATAAAAGAAAAGCCAAGAAAACAAGGATTTGAAAGAAAAACTCATGAACCCCGCGAAGAACATAAAAAAAAAGCAAACAAAGGAAAGTAAACAAAGGAAACAAAGAAGAAGAAAAACCCTACCTTGAAACGCTATCCAACAAATTGGCCCTCGATGCAAATCCGCACACAAATTGATCCTCCGTGAAATCGTACCTCTCTGTTCTATCTCATCCCTGGTTTGCTATCACTGCTGAAAACGATAATAATAAACAACAAATTAACCTTAATTAAGGTTAAAAATTGATTTTATGTGTGTGAAAGGTCCATAATAAATGTCATTAATGTGGTAGGTTGGGTGCGGGATCACGGTGAGAATAGGCACAAAGCTATAGTGCAACTGAAGCAGAGTGCAGAAAGTGAAAACAAGAAAGGGGGGAGCAAAATCGAAATTAGAATGGAAATTTGTCAGTGAACTTTACAAAGTTTCGGGTTTGGTTCCGGATCCGGTTCTGTTTCCAACACCGACAAAGAAAAGAAGAAAACAAACAAAAAGAAAGCATCGAGACTGAAATGATATCAACAAAACCGATCTCGAGACAAACAAACAAACAACAGCAACGGAGGCGGAGGCAAAATGGAAATAAAACTTGGAACTTTGTCCAAGTCCCGCGTTCAAGATCTATTCAGGTTCCAATCCCGCCAAAAGAAAACAAGAAAGACCAAAAGAGCAAAAAACATAAATCCCAGCGGGAGCGAGATTGGAACTGAGTTAGGAAGTGAAACTCACATGAGTTCCAAGTCAAGATCCAATTCTAGTTTTGCTTCCACCAGAGAAAAAAGAACAAAAACAAGGACTTGGAGAAAATAACAACTCCAAAAATATTTGTTGAAAAGACCGAAGGACATAAAACAAAGAGGGGGACCCATTTTGACCAAGGAAAAAGATGGGGTGGTTATGTAGGACATAACAAATAGCAACTCGGCTGGGAAAATGGTTTAGCCATTTTCAAGATACTGAAGAATTCAATCACCCATAACCTGTGGTTTATGAATCACATTAACTTGAATAAGATCAGATATGCAGAAAAAGGTTGAGCTGGAATCTCAAATGTATGTTCTCATTAATCATTTTGAATCTGGGTGTGTGCATATACGATGCATCCTTCTTGATAAAAAACTTTCTCCACCCCCTGAACAACTATACCTAAAATCCAAGCTACATAGTTTGAGTCCTTTAACTGTCGTGCAATGAAATCCTAGGCATTGCTCTGCTACCAGACAAGCGTCCATAGCTCCGACGGAGATACCTCTAGTTCTCTCAAAGTATTTATCTACTGCCAGACAGTCGTCCATAGCCCCGATAGAGATACTTCATTGACCCATTTTGTATTGAGTTCACCTTTCTCTCTTTTTTTTATATATAGGCTTTACTCGTGGAAATTCTTTATTTGACTTTTCTCAATACTCAGATGTAATTGTTTTGAAATGTGGGTTGAGAACTATAATGGACCTCATGATAGTCTTGGGGGTCAATTTTTTCACTTGAATCAAGGATACAACCACCTTGAGGTAAATAGACATTTTACTTAGGCAAATTTTTATCTATTTTGTGATAGACTTTGATAATATTTCATGAGATTATTTACAATGTACCTTATTCTTAATAAATTTTCAAACCAATGTTAAAATGGTCATAAGACATAAGCTTAGAATGAAATCTTCCAACATATATTCCTTGAAAATACTTAAATCAAATCCTCTCCTAGTGCCTGCAACATACTTTGAATAACAACCCCTTTATTTGGGAATGGATAGAAATGAAAGTCCCCAAAAATAGAAACAACAGACATAAACAAAAAAAAGGAAACAAAGAAACATACAAAACACCCAAAATAAAGAACAACTAATTACATATAGTACACATAGTACAATTATTTTAGAAAATCAGACCTCTATGAGCCAAAGTAATGTTTAAGAAACTGACCATTAACGGGTAATGGAACAGGTTCTTCTGTCAAAGTTCTTAATCAAAAAGCATTCTCACCTAGTATCTCAACTATTTGATATGGACCCAACCAGAGTCTATCAAACTTCTGGTGGTCCCCCCCTTTCTCTTTAGCATTATCCCATAGTAAAACGAGATCTGATATATTAAAGGCCTTTACCTTGGCCCTCTTGTCAAACCAACATTTGACGATAGCTTGGTGTTTGGAGAACTGATACAAAGCAGTGTCTCTCTGTTCTTCCATGTTTAGCAAATTGGTTAGTCTAACCTCAATCCGATCATCCTTCATATAGAATTCCTACATGAATTTGAGAATAGGTATTTGCAAATGAATTGGGAAGATTGGATCTTGGCCATAAACTAACTTAAAGGGTGAATTTCCTAGGGTGGCTTTGATTCGAGTTCAATCTACCCATAAGGAAAATCTCAGCTGGGTGTGCCAGTCCCTAGGATTATTTTCTAGCAATTTTTGAATTACTCCCAACAAATTCTTGTTGGTGGACTCAGCTACTCCATTTCCCCGAGGGTAGTAATTAGATAGATATTTGAAGTAATTTTGTGTTCATAGGCCCATTGAATGAATTGAGCTGAAGAGAAAGTAGGGCCATTATCACATACCAGAGCGAATGGTACTCCAAACCTGGTGGTGATGCTTTCAGTCAGAAATTTGATAACCACGTCTGTGGTACTATTCTTGCAGGGCTAAGCCTCAGTCCAGTGCGTGCAGTAGACAGTTGCTGTCAGGATGAACTTATGACCTACACAAGAGTTTGGGTTAATGACACCTACAAAATCTAGCACCCATTAAGAAAATGGTCTCACCTCGTACATTGGTTGTAAAGGCATCACTGGATTCTATTCCCTAGATGCAAAGGTCTAACATGTATGACATGTCCTGACATATTAATGTGAATCTCGAAACACATGGGGCCAATAATAACCCAACTTGAAAATTTTATGAGCCAAGGCATCTGTAGATCCATGCCCTATACCATGTTTACCATGAAATTCAGTTATAGCATGTTTGGCTTCTTGCTGATCTAAACAACACAGGTAAACCCCTTCAAAATTTCTTCTATATAGGGATCCTCCTTTGAACATATAATGAGCACTCTTCATCCTCAATGATATCCTCTGAGTAGCTTTCATTCCCTCTTGACATCTGTTATTGAGGAGGAAGAAAATTAAGTCTGCGTACCAGGGATCCTTGGTGAACGACTGTACTGTGTACTACTGGTGCAAGTGATACTCTTGTCAACATCTGCCATAGCCTTTGATAAGCCCTATCCTCATACGAGCTTCTTTGGATGAATTTCTAAATCAAACTCTTGTAAAATAGCCATCCATTTCCCTCTTCTCTCCCCTAACTCGCTCTCCAAAAGGAGGGGCTTCACAGCTGGATCAAGAACTATAGCGATAACCTGACTCCGAAGAATGTAGTGCATACATTTTTTTATTGCTCAGACCAATGCAAAGGACTGCTTCTAAAGGGGCGAGTATCTAACTTCTTCATTTTTAAATGGGGAGCTCATTAAGGCAATGGGCCTTTCCTCTCCCTCACATCTTCATTGTGTTAAAACAACTGCACATGAATGGTCAGATGCGAAAGAATAGATATAAAAGGGCTTTAGATAATCTGGGCTAGTCAAGACCGATGCCTTAGATATTGATTATTTAATTTGTGAGAAAGTAGACTTAGCCTCATTGCTCCATTCTATTTTTTCATCTTTTCTCATCATTTCGTTAAGAGGTTTGACAATTTTTGCAAACCCTGTTATAAATTCTCACAAAATTAATCCTTTCGAAGAAGGATCTCATCTCTTTTTTACTTCCTGGCATTGTCAGCTTTAAGATGGCTTCAACTCTATCAGGGTCTATGGATATCCCTTTTTTTGATATTACATGGCCTAAAATTTTCCCTTCAAAAACTCCAAACACACATTTATTTGGATTCAAGGACACTCCATAGCTTATACATCTTTTGAGGACTTTTGCTAAATTTGCAACATGGTCCTTTCTATTTTTAGAGAAGATGGTTAAGTCATCTACATGAATGATGATACACTTACCTATCAGATCCTTGAATGCTACATCCATCACACGTTGAAAGGTAGCTCCAACATTGATAAGGCCGAACAAAATCCTCTGATAGGCAAATGTGCCCCACTTGGTAGTGAAGGCAATTTTCATTCTATCCTCATGACTGACAAGCACTTGATTATACCCAAAATAGCCATCCAAGAATGACCTCATCTGGGATCCGTTAACCATTTGTAATACCTCATCAAGAGAAGGAAGTGGATAGTTATCCTTCTGAGAGGCCTTATTTAGGTTCCTGAAATCAACACATAACCTGATTTCACCACTTTTCTTTCGCACAGGAACCAAGTTGGTGACCTAGGTGGAATACTGTACTAGGAAGATTATTCTTGCAAATAACAATTTTTACACCTCCTTCTGAATTAAGGGCTCAATCAAATTATTCAAAGGGCATTTTTTTTATAAAAGGGCTTGGCTTTTGGATTTAGAGGTATGGTATGTGTGATTACCGAAGTGTCAAAAGTCTTTAAATATTCATACCCCCAAGCAATGGCTACAATATTCTCTTTCAAAAATTTAATTATTTTTTCTTTAATTTCCTCAAGACAAGTTTTGCCTATGAGAATATTCTTTTTGGGACCTGAATGGGTAAGATTAATAGACTCATACTTCCTTCCATCACTTTTTGTTGGTACCCTTTGACGAGCCCGTGTGTCAGAGTCAAATATTCTTTCTAAAGCTACCATCCCCTTTGGAATGTTGTTGCTTTTCAAATCTAGTATCCCTTCTCTGTCACAATTCTCAAGATCCCAATCTCCCTGATCCCTTTCAGACTCATCAATTATTAGTCCTTTAAAGACATCTGAACTAGCCAAGAAAAAAATTATATGCTGGTCATCATCAAATACCTAAAATTTTTGGACATTATCCGAGACAGTTGGGATTGAGACTAGTTCAACTGAAAAATATTTTCAGCTTGGAGTCCTGCATAGGCTCCAAGGTGCTAGCAGTAATGACAAGGGCATCTATAATTTGATTATTTTCCCTAGGAATTGGAGTGATCCCAAAAGCGTACAAATATTCAATTAGATTCTAGATTCTATTTCTGTATGAAACCAATCTTTTGCTGTGGAAAGTATATTGGCTACAGACCTATTTGACAATAACTTCAGAATCCCCCATAACCATGAGAGTTGTGACCTTATTTTGATGGGAAAACATAAGTCCTCAAGCAAGTGCCTCATATTTAGCCACATTTTTTGTTCAACCAAATTGCAACTTGTAATATGAAAAGTAAGTCTTCTCTTTCGGGTTGGTTAATTTGATCCCTGTTCCACTTCCTGATTTGGATTTAGAGCCATCAAATTTAACACTCCATAATTAATCTATAGCTGGGAGTTATTTCTTCTTTTAGATTACAAGGGATGACTTGCTTGAAATGTGTGGTGGCTTGGACTATTGCTGGCCATAATAAGTTAAAGGTGACTGGGGGCAAGATTGACTAGGAGATTCTCCTATATTCAAAACCTATTCAGAAATCACTTCTTGAACATTTCCTTGTATTAGATCACAATTGAGTATATTTTTTACTAATGCCTTTGGCATTGGAAGAGTATATGGGGTGGGTGTAACAAAGAAAGACTGAGATACCTCAGTGTCTTCTAAAATTTCTGAGCATAAGACCTAAGTCAGCTCAAACTGGGAAGAATCTTCCTCTTGGGTGATATTTTCTTTTGTCGGGATGGTTGCATCCTGGACCTGGAATGAGAACGGTTTGGGAGGTATTGCCGGTGAATATTCACAGGACTCTTCTAACTCATAGACATAATTCAGATTATCCACACATGGTTGGCACATTCATTCAGAATGGCCTTCGTAATAAAACCTACACCAATTTGGGAGTAACAAACTCCATAGGTCAACCTCTTCCCCAAGAACCAACCTATCATGTTGCAATATCCTAATCAGATAGTCAAAATTTCCTCACTCTTGTATACCCCCATTTCAGTTTCAAAGAATGCAACCTCATTTGGATAGTCATACTCGGTTATCATGTGCTTGAGGTGAGGCTCACTTTCAATTATGATTTGTGACGATATCCATTTCCATGGTAGCCACATATGTGAAAAGTCTAAGGATAGATAACCCCCAATACTTTTCATCAATTCACAACTTAGGATTATACCATATGTTTTGGGAATATCGGCTACCTGGATATCTATATAAGTTTGGATCCTTGGGTCTGATCCAACTTGCACATGCATATTTTTTAGTTCTCCTACCACATTAACCTTAGTTTTGTCCAATTGAATTACCTTCTTATTGGTTTTGGAAAGACTTAATCCTAGCTTCTTGCAAATGGAAAAGGGCATAACATTACTCGATGCTCTAGAATCCAAAAGAAAATTATGTAAATTCTTCCCAAAGATCCTAATACTTAAAATAAATGGTGGGGTTCTAGTCTTACCTTTATATACAACCACATTCATGCCAGTAGCTGGAGTCACCCTGTTTTTCCCTTCTGAACGATCTGCTTCCTCTAAAGCCTTTAACACAATTTCCCGTTGTGCTGGACACCATTTCAGGATATTGAAAAAATGAAATGGAAGTCTTCTGTCTTTGCATATTTGAAATCAAATCAAATTTTGATTCATTACTCTTTGAATATCTAGGAATAAAAGGTGAGTTACCTTTATTTTGAACATCAGGTGGGCCTCTTGGTGGAGGTGGGTTATTATCTGCATTCTGATTGGGTGGAACCATGGTATTCAGAGGATTAGAAATGGTGAATGGGCCCTTATTCAGATTTCTCAAAAAATGACCACCTTTAGATTGGAAAGCTTGAGCATCATATACATCCTCCTCTGGTTGGTTTTCCTCTTGCATGGGAAATTGGTATGGCTCATCAATGGTCTCATAAGTCATAGTTGTGCTTATTGACCCACCATCTTGGTTGGCATTTCCTTGTGGAGGGTGGGAGTCTGCTTGTGCAATCTTAACCATTTTCTCTATTTCTAGGTAGTTAACCTCAAAATGAGCTGCAATGTCATGTAGCCTACACCAAATTGTCATAAAATTCAGATCTGCAACATTTGCAGTGTGTGGCTTATCATCGCCAGCCTGATAATTATGGGAAACTCCCTTGTTATTAGGCCTAATATTCCATTATTTTTTATTATTGGACATCTGATTATATCCTTTGTTCTGATTTTGATAGTTTTGGTTAGAGGAATTTTGGTTTTGGAAGTTCCTATTGGTGTTCTGGTTCGAATTCTGATTAGGATAACTACCATGATTATTATAACTCCCCTGATTCTGGTAATTCTAGTTTTGGTTTTGAGGGGGGTTATGTCTAAGTTGTGACATATCATTAGACATTTGAGATAGAGTTTTCTTGAGAATTTCCATCTCATTAGTCAATTGAACAATTTTTTCACTTTCTACAGTCTTCCCTGCAAGTGGATGATTATCAAGATTTGACCCTCCCCCCTGATTTTGGTAAGTTTGAGACTACTGTGAAGAATCTTGAACACCATTAGTGAAGAAAGGAAGGGGAGGTGAGGTTTTTAACTCATAAATAGGTCCTTATTGGGAGTAAGACATCCCTAGGACCGTATTGAACAAAGGAGGATTAGGCATTTGATAGCCCATGGGAAGAAGAACTCCTCCTAAACTTCCCAAATGCAAGCTTATCTGCTGTTGCAGTTTGATGGCCAAATGATAGACCTTAGACAAAGAATTTATGTCCACGAGGGCATAAGTCCTTTGCAATAATAGGCAAATCAAGGGATCTACAAACCTTAAATATGCTAGAATAGCGATATTTTTAGGAACTAAGTAAGGATCTTGTAGCCTTCAGAACATTCTCTAGAATCTCGTGTTGAATAATGGAAATGGTTCACAAGGTTCCTTTCTTATGGTGGAAAATTGATGATATAAAATGGCAGGGTTTACATAGACCCTGAACTAGTTAATAAAGGCATTTTCTAAGTCTATCCAACCTAGAATAGACCCCCGAGGTAGATTTAAATAGCAGTTGTATACCATGTCTCATAAACAGTAGGGGAATAACCTACATACAAAATCTTGGTGAGCTACCCGAGAACAAGTACAAACATCCTTAAATGCTTGTATGTGCTCCTTGACACTCATTGATTCTCCATGCATATACTTGGGACAAAATCTTTCTAGATTCTTGGGAAGATCATGTATACCACCAAGAATAGTCCCCAGTGGAGAGGGGTTATTCACAAAGAAAGCCACAGGCAGTGGTTGTACTGGTGGGATCGGTTGTGGAGTGGGTGAACCTAGTTGTTGGGGAGGTAGAGGTGGGTTTGGTGGAAACCCAGGTGGAGTAAGTGGTGGTGACAATAGTGGGATCAAAATTCTATGGGCTTGGGGCCTGTATTTCATTGAGGTTTGGAGTTCTACTAATGGATCAAGATTTGTAGAAGATCTAAGAACTCTTTCATACCTTTGTGGTGAGAATGACCCAATCTCAGCTAGCTTGTTCCTTCAACCCTCCTTCTAGCGCTAGATCTATTGATGGTCAAATTAGCACAACATAAAAAACAAAATAGCTCTATCTTATTTCTCCTGAAAAAGAAAGATAACATATAGTAATCTTTATTCCAAGGTCCTGGTAGTTGTTCTCAACTATGCTGATGTTACTCAATGGCCAATGTAATTGTAATATTCAAGGGGCCTTTGTTGGTAATAAAGAACACAAGCTGTATAAGATTTTATCAATCTATGTTTAAGAAAAGGGAGGGGGGTTTAAATAAACAGAAAAAGATCGCTCAAGGCATAAAACAGTAAAATTATGCTAATAACTCTTTAATATCCAGACATGTATTCTCACAATGAGTGTTTCATTTGACTGACCAACAACCACAATATAATGTAATCCATAGAATAACCTACATCATTAGATACATTCATAGTGCATAATTCAATTACCATAACCATTCACTAAAAGACTTTGAGATTTTAAAATAGATCACTCACTCATTGTTTAAAACATAGATCAACGGACATGTAGTAATACCATTCATAAATAATTCAATGAAATAATCTTAAAATCTGGTTTCCCCTATTGATTTGCATCAAATAGAAAACATTTAGGCATAGAAAACTCACTAACATACATATTGATTATGATTCATTAATCTTATCAAAGATATTCACTTCCAATAATAACATGGAAAATCATATAAGACTGTAAACAGGTATCTAATTTCAACTTAAACTTTAAAAAGTATCTTGCTAAAATTCTGAAAAGATCTAAAACTGTAATTCCTATCTGCTATCATATCAGGGGGCTAATCTTTCTTCAATCAACTGACCTTTACAAAATAGAGCGTAAAATTACATATAGGCATGCTATGCATAAGTTTATCTCAATCAAAAACCTAGATCCACAAATCAAGGAATCAAAACTAATGAAGGAACTTGAGTAGATTTTGGTTTAATGATTTCCCTACTGTCCAAAATTTGACGCCCAAGGAAGAAGAGAGAACTGGCAGATGGGAACCTTCATTTCAACCCTTTTTCAAACCTTGCAAAATAGGAGAGAAGAGGAAATTGTATGCTCAAGGAGAGCATGTTCTACTGTCAGCTCACTCTTGCGTTGTATGCTCAAGGAGATATTCACCATAACTAGAGAATAGTTGTTAAAGGACATCTACATTAGGTCCATCTACCCAACTATCCTCAAATTTGATTCTCTTCAATTCTGTGGAGGAAAATTCTTGCAGATCTTTCAATTTGATTAACTCCCTCCTGGTAGCTTTTACCTCCTCTTTAATATCCATAAGTCTATCCAACAAGAAATCTTCTCCATCATCTTCTTTTTGCATCACTTTTTGGAATCTATTGCTCCATTTCTCCTTCAATTTATCCAAAGGCATGACTTCCTTAACTAGAATGTCCACATTGAATAATATAGCTATTACAACTTCTAATTCATCATTTTTCTCATTCAAGTCCTTACAAGCATCTTGAACTTCATTCCTATGCTTATAGATGAAATTAGATCTAAACCAAATTATATTTGAAGTCTTCTCAAGGAAATCTGCATTATCCTCGTCAAGAATTGACTGCTCTAGGGGAGTTGAATTTAGCACCTTGCTTATATCCTTCAACTTCTGAACATATTCTTTGTATTCTTCCTCTTGTTTCCCTAGGACTTCAGCATGATGATTCATTTCTTCTATCAAGTCAAGTGTCTTTTTATGAATTTCAAAACCATCTATCAACACTTCTCCAACCTCCTGATTGAGCCTGCCAATCCATCGGTCAAGAATCCCTATTTTATTCCTCATCTGCACTAAGTCATCAACTTCTCTTTTACTAAGTAGGAATGGAGTTTTCAGAGCAACAAATTATTGAGACACGAGAGTGGAGACATCCTTTAAATTTTTATGTAACTTATCTAATTGGGCTTTAAGTTCATCTTTCATTTGCTTGTCTTTGATCATTCTAGACTTGGTGGAGGAAGCTACAATATCAATGATATTCATTTGTTGGTTTCTTGTAGGTCTCCCCAAATTGACCATGCCCAATTGGTAATCAACTAGCTACATGTCTTCTTTATCCTTATCCACCACCAGAATTGCACACTCAACAATAATTTTTCCAATATATGTGAGCTTGGTTGAATGAAGAACCTTTGCCTTCTTTTTGGGTCTTTCCTTCTCTATTTCTTTCATCATTTCTTCCCAATTGAGAGGCTGAGGTGGAGCTATCTGCTTCTTTTCTAGATCAAGTTTCAACCATGTAGGAGCATTAGGAGTGGTGGCCACTTGTGTTGAGGAAGACGCAACAATAGTAGTAGATAGTGGTTGTAATATGGTAGTTTTAGGTTGAGAATAAACCTCTTGCACATTTTGTTGTTCCCTTTGTGCCTTCTCTTGTGCAACTCTTTTAGCTTCTTCTTTAAACTTTTGTTCTTGCAATCTTTTATCTTCTAACCCCTTCTTCAAATGTTCCTCTTCTAACTTCTTTTCCTCAAGCATTTAGTTTCTTTGCTTTTCAAAGTCTTCGAGCTTGTCCCATACCTCCTTCTCCTTTGCTCATGCTTGGAAAGCTCTTCAGCCTCCTTTTCCCTTTGTAGGAATTCTTCTTCCCTTTTCTTATAGGATTCCTCAATAACTTTGAATTTAGCCTCAAGGGCTTCTTTTTCTCTCCTTTCCCTAGCTTTTTCTTCTTCAAGATCATGTATCTTCTGCAACATTTTCAACTTGTCATTCTCCTCCTTATCTTTGAGTTCCTGCTCCTATTATTTTTATTTAGCCAATTCAACAACTTTTAGTTTGGCTTCTAATTCTTGTTGTTGGAGTAGTGCATCAGCTTGAGCCTTTGCATCCATTTTATTTTGTTGAGCCAAGGCCTCAGCTTGGGCCTTGGCATTTGATTCTTGCTATTTTGCTAATGCCTCAACCTGTGCCTTAACATGCTATAATAACTTCCACTGCTCCTCAGGCGTAAGAACATGTTCTTCCTCAATATTTTGGGCAAATGCATTCCTTTCCACATCATCATCAAAATGTGTCTCTTCTGAATCTATCAATATCATGGATTTCCACCTCAATCTCCTTGCCTTTTAATGTGTCTGCTTCTCCATGTAGAATAGTTGTAGGTATCTCTTCCCTAGGTTCTTGAGGGAGAGGAAGTTGAGAAAAATAACTCTCTCCTAATGTTGCAGTCTCCCCACCCTGTGCCTCAGGAGCTTCTTCTATAGGTACTCCAAGAACAACATCCCCTCCAAAGATGGGAGGAGGATACTCCAATTGCTCCTTGGGGGCTGATCTCCTTTTATTTCTTTGGTAGCCCTTGGTTGCACCAACTTTTATTTTTTGGGATACTTGAGTAGGTGGATCCTTTATTCTTAACACTACCCATTGGATACTCCTATCCATTATTGTTCTAGAAATTTGTCTAATATCAATAAACTCTTCTTCATCCCAATTGATTGGATCTAAGTGTTGGATGGCTATGTTTGTTGCCTCATATCTTGGGTCTAAAACCACACCATCATCTGATAGTGTGTCAAGAATATCCTCTTTAACCCTGTACTCAATTATCTGAGGGATGGTTAGCTTTTCATAGTTCCTTTTTCTCACCTCAAAATCATCCTGCAAATCACACCAAAAATCCTCTAGCAGATTATAATGCTTCTCAAACATGGAGGGAAGTAGCTTATTCATCTTCTTCTCTGGATCAAAATATTTTTGAGAGGTATAAAGCCACAATTTGAAGTAACTCAATTCATCACATATTTCTTTTGAAGCTATATTGTGAAGACAACGGTACTCTCCTAGTTTCATAGGAAACTTATGGAACCTTGGTTTGTGCTTAATACTGAATTTTTCATTGAATCCCAATGCTTGGTATATAAACTCCATTAGAACCATTCTATCAATACAACACCTAGGGAGTAGGTGAGGATGTCCATCATATCTAAATATCTTGAAGTAGGTGAACTTGGGATACCGGATATACCAGTGTCCCCATTGAGCAATGAATGGCATGGCTTCCCTACTTAGTTTGAAACCTGCATCACCAGTCAACATATTAATGATGACATTTAAAAATGCATCATTAACTCTCTTATAATGTTCCTCTAATGTCTACAAAGTTAGTTGATCATAGTGATTCCACACTTTCTGTTGTCCAAGAGCCTCCCCCATCACTCCTACTGCATTTAGTCCTAGGAATATGCCCATCATTGTTGTTGCATAAATGACATAAGATGTCATATAAATGGTCTTGTCTCTTCTTACATTCATCATTTTATTGTGTAGAGTATCATACAAAATCATAAAACAGTCAAAATTCTGTCTTCCATCAAATATAGCTTCTATAAATGGGAACATCCACCCCTTGAAGCATGCATATTCCTTTTTCCCAAACACTCTAGAGAGCATCAGGATTAGATCACCAATTTCCTTCTTGAAATCTCTCCTTTTGGGCTGGTCAGGCATGTTAAGTAGGGATTTCTTTTCAGTTATTAACCACTTCTTATTCATGTGACCCCTGTTGACCTCTTTGTTCTCATTAAATCTTTCACATGCATCACCTTTCGTTAATTAACTTGGAATATGTGGAGTAGGTGCATTGAAAATCAACCTCATCATTTGTGGGGATAAGTCAATTATGACATTCCCTTACTGATCCATGCATTGCCTTGATACCACATTATAGGTTCCTGTTGCAGCTAAGATCAGCTCCGAGCATTGGATTGATAGAGGGAAGAGAGTAACATGAGCAGTTCCTGATTTGACTATTCTCTTCGTTCTTCTAGCGACTTGTTCTGAGAAGGTTTCTTCCAACAGCTCCTCACAATAAAATGTCCCTAGGTTGGTGTCTATGATGTCTGCCAATCTAGAGTCTAGCTTTTTGGTTGTGGGTGTGATCATATGGTGTTTATACCTGATTGTATAAGGTAATTTTTCTATCTTTATCTTTTTAGGCTTCACCTGTTTTGAACTTTCAGCTATTTGAATCTCCATTTGTGAAGTTCCTGTAGAGGCTCCCAACATCATTTAGTTCCTGTAGAGGCTCCCAACATCATTTAGTTCTTGTATGGACAACTCAGGATTAGGTCCATGGAAAGTATAAATCAACATTAGAGAGAGCTCACCTTCCCTATTACCGTGTGCTTCCTCATGTAGCCTCTTCATACTTAGCAAAATCACATACTCACCAGAGGTAGGATCGAGACTGAAACATCACTTAAAAACCCCCAAGTACTCCCAAGATCAGGACCAAAATGGGGATATGAACAAACCCTAAATGTAGAGTCAAGGATGAAGTTTGAAATGGTTTTTTGGGATCGGAACCGGAATGGAAACTAAAATTTCTAGATAAATAAGTTGCATATCTCTGACTTATTCCACCTCCACATCCGCTAGGGTAAAAACTGTTGATAGTCTAGAGTACATCGGACGTGGGATCATAAAAAAATCCATCACATGTTGCAAAATGAGATCCACATACATAACCAACCTTGAATCGGTTTCCGATCGGGACCATTCATGACGTCATCATTTCTAAAAGAAATCCTAAGTACCCAAAAGATTCTTAAGCATAAGTCACCTTAATAAGCTGAAAGGGGTTTAAAGCAACAGTAACTAAGCCATCCCTCATACGATTGAGGGGAAACCAATAAGTAGGGCATAACCTTAAACTAGTATGGATGTGAAAAACTGTAGTCTATACAAACCTATTGACTTAGGAAATTAGGGAATCCATTAACCCTACTCAAAATCAATGATTCAACACTCGAAAGGATGGGAAAATCCATGTAACTGATTGAAGATCATAACGAAACCAAGAAAAAAATTGAAAGAGACACTCTAAATCCTAGGGCACAATGGTACGGGCATGGGAAAACATGAAAATGACTGTGAAGAAGCAAAATGAACGAAAACAATAAACACAAAGCAAAAGAAAACAAAGAAAAGAACCGAAGGAAAAAAAAACAAAATGAAACAAAAAAAAACAAAAGCAAAGCCAAGTGAATAGGGATTCGAAAGAAAAACTCATGAACCCCGTGAGGAACATAAAAAAAAAGAAAACAAAGGAAACAAAGAAGAAGAAAAACCCTACCTCGAAATGCTATCCAACAGGTTGGCCCTCGATGCAAATCCGTGCACAAATTCCTGATCCTTAATGAAATCGCACCTCTTTGTTTTATCTCAACCTTGGTTTTCTATCACTGCTCAAAACGATAATAATAAATAGCAAATTAACCTTAATTAAGGTTAAAAATCAATTTTGCATGTGTGATAGGTCTATAATAAATGCCATTAATGTGGTAGGTCATGCACGGGATCACGACGAGAATAGGTACAAAGCCATAGTGCAACTAAAGCAGAGTGCAGAAAGTGAAAACAAGAAAGGCGAGAGTGGAATGGAAATTGAAATGGAAACCGTTCAGTGAACTTTATAAAGTTTCGAGTTTGGTTCTGGATGTGGTTCCGTTTCTGGCTCTGACACCGACGAAGAAAATAAGAAGACAAACAAAAAGAAAGCACTAACATTGAAATGAGATCAACAACACTGATCCTGAGACAAACAAACAAACAAAACCAACGGAGGCGGAGGTGGAATGGAAACAAAACTTGGAACTTTGTCCAAGTCTCGTGTTCAAGATTATTCAGGTTTCAATCTTGCCAAAAGAAAACAAGAAAGACCGAAAGAGAAACAAACATAAACCCCAACAGGAGCGGGATTGGAATTGAGTTAGGAAGTGAAACTCACATGAGTTCCATGTTAAGATCCAATTCCGATTCTTCTTCTGCCAAAGCAAAAAGAACAAAAATAAGCACTTGGAGAAAAGAAGAACTCCAAAAATATTTGTTGAAAAGACCCAAGGACAAAAAACAAATAGGGGGACCCATTTTGACCAAGGAAAAATATTGGGGTGGTTATCTAGGGCATAACACTTGTCATTGCAAATATTTTTAATCTAAATTCTCTGGAATTGGATACAAACTTGCTCTCTTTGTAATAGTCTCACAGGAAGCATTCTTTCAAGCTTGGGGAAATTATATGGTTTGGAGTATTTGGACTTGGGTAACAACATAAGGTGTCTCCCTTTTGATTATTTTACAAAAAAAAAAAGAACAAACAAGGATAGATATAATATCCAACACAACCATGCCAAACCTATACTCCTTGTTTCTATTATCAAACCACACAAGTTATTCACACGGATTATACAAGCCATCACATGTAGCAAGGTTTTTTTGTTTCCATGGAACATGATCGAAAAGTATTAAAAATCACTTGAAATCAATAGGAAAAGACAAAATAATAGGCAAAATCAACTTCATTTGAACCATAATTCTCACAAAATGCTTCACCATCAATTGGAATTTTAAAAAGAATTAGGGAGTTAAAATGTTTGATAGAATGCCTCAAACAAATGTTGCCTCATGACCTACCATAATTGCATAATATGAATTTATGAAAATTATTCTACAAACTTCCAAGAAAATGCAACTCACTTGTGTAAAGGAAAATCTCATAAATTTTTCCAACATTATACCCGTGTGTACAAAAATGGGAGCTTTAGAATCTAGGGTATGGACATTTATGGAAGAACAAAGCAATTTTTTTTTTACAACTGGACATTGTGTCATCCCTATTTCTTACATTTTTCAAGGTACATGTCAGCTTTAATAACTTCTCATTTTAAAAATTCATTACATGAAATATTTTTGTGTCTATTGGTGTGCTATGTGGCTTGAATAATTTCCACCTCTTTATTTGAACTCTTGTTTGATGGCATTGTTGATACCATAACATTTGAATATTTAAATTAATCAAAGTTGCCAAACATTTAGACTATGTACCAATAATGACATACCTATTTATCAAGAAAATTTATTGCATAATAGTTTATAGTCCAATAAATACTCTCTTGTTCTTTTACTAGAAATTATGTGATGATGTCATTAGACCACATACTATATAAAAGTAGATGCTAAATATTCTAATGCAAACCAAAATGATATAAGGAATCTTCCCCAACACTTGATAATGTGAAATATTGGTTAGTGCTAGCACTTAACTTAATAAACTTTATTAGTAATAATTATTACTCAAAAATATATTGAAATATCATCTTAAGATTTGTAAGCATTCTTTTGATTCTATGTTTTTTTTTCTAAAATATGTTATTTTCTTTTAATTTTCATGGATAATAAAATTGGTATCATCTTATAAATATAAGAAACCATCACTTAGCTATGATATTCTTTCTTTGTATTTTTATGTACAGTGCAATTTTTTGTTTGATATATTTGAATTATAAAATTTGAATTTTTTGTGTTTATTATTTTCTTTCTTGTTCAAATCAAATATAAGTATTTGATTGACCTAGTTTGGTCATTTTGAAATTAAATCAAATTTAATGTCAATATTGACTATCTCAAAATTTTATTATAAATATTCCATGTATATAGTAATGTTGTTACATTAGATGAGAATGGAGTGAAATAAACAAAGGAGTTTTTGAACTCTTGAAGGGATCGACAAAACATGGAAGCCAATGATGGGAGAAAAATGGAGGAAACATAAGGGACCAACAGTGGCTGATCAACAAAGAGCAATGGGGACGGAAGGATCACCGATTTTTTTGAAATAGATTAGACTCGTAGATTAATCAAAGGGGATGGAGAAACAATCCAAAGAACTAGGAATGACAAATGAAAGATTATGGAGGGAGTTGGCGTAACCCAATATCTAATAATTATGAGCTAAGGGGTGAGCGAGTGTCATGGGGAGAGGTAAAAATACCTACCATAGGTGTGAAAAAGATCCCATGTTTCTCTAGAGTAGAAAATAAATGTTGTGTAGTTTATCTAGAAGGAGAAGAAGTTGCTAGAAAGGTAGAAGAGCTAAAAGAAAATTATTAATTTTTTAATGAAACGGGCTAGTGAATGACTGGAATTAATTAGGGTTAAGGAATGGTGTGAAGAAAATTGGGGGAATGGAATAACACTTTAAACCACAACCAATAGTTTCTACCTAGTCAAGTGCCCCACAAGAAGAACAAAGAGTGAGATCTTGAACTAGGGACCATATATGATGGGTCGCCAAGGTTTATACATCGACTAGGAGGGTAATTTCAATCCCTTAAATGAAGAAATCCTGGACACCCAAATTCGATTGATATTATATAATTTACCATCAAAATATTGGTTGGAAGGAACCTTGATGGAAATAGGTAAAAAGTTGGGTACTTTTGTAAAAACTGATGAATCCATAAAGGAGTGTAACTATAGTATGTATGCACAAGTTTATGTCAAGATCAAGCCTACATTTAAGCTTTAGGAGTATGGCATCAAAATATTGAAGTTGAAGAAGTATTAAATCGATGAAAAATATGCAAAAAGAAGAGGCACCTAGAAGATGAGTGCTACATCTAGAAAAAATAGGGGATCCAAGAAGACTCAACTCAAGATCAAGAAGGGTAATTGGATGAGGGTCAAAAGGATACCCTAGGAAGTGAGGCACCAAAAACATCTACTGAGGGATGGGATTAAGCCTTTGAAGGAGGGGGAGAATGAAACCTTGATATAATGGAGGGTGCACAGATGGAAATGGGTATGTGCAGGATCATCATGGAAAAAATAGGCCCTTAAGTGGCAATGAAAATTCAGAAAAATCAAAGTTAGACAACTTGACATAAAATTTTGAATAAGTTATCTATATTATTTCAAAAATATGTAAAATGAACCTAGTAGTTTCAATCTATAGAAAATTGAATATAGTTTCTAAACTACTAGGTTAATTTTTATAAAAAAAATCTATTTGGTGAAAATTTGAAATTTCAATACAGTAGTACTAAAATTTCAGGGAAAAAATAAGAAGTAGGTGTCTATCTGACCACCCTAACTATAATAAAATGATAATATTCTTTTATAAGATTTTAGATATAAGTAGAGGACTCATGTCCGGGTGTGATCCATATTTGTTCGTAATTTTTTTCAAATAAATAATTAATTATGAATTTTTTATTACAAATTTTAAAAAATAATAAAACTCATATGTCTGACCACCTTAACTTGGTCAAAACATCATGAAATTCATTTTTTTTAATCCTATAGTATGGCAGGCATAAAATGTGACACATGTTTTGGATTCAAAAAATGTGACACCGTTTGAAAGCTATAGATGTTTTTTTATCAGAGTATCAATCACGACTTTAGTCGTAATTCTAATAAAAAATGAATAATAATTATTTATTAGATTCAAAGTAAAGTATAATTTATATTGGTAAAAAGATGAGAATCTCTTTTACAAACGCTTTTCGTTTCATCAATTTTGGGTAAAATAAAAGTTGTCAGCCACATGGGCGAAGTCTAGAAAAGCAAGGTATGTTGTTAAACATTGTTTTCATGTTGACTTCTTAGGATTGGAAGGTCCGAACCAAATCTCGAGCCTAATCCATAGGCATTAAATTTTGTGTCAGCATATCGGATATCCGATTTGAATCCGATAACTAATATGTTTAAGATATGAGTTTTAAAATTTTTATACAATTTTTAATATATGATCTCAAAAATGAAATAACGTTTATAATTTAATATATATAATATCCAATAAAGTTTATAATGTAATATAAATATACAATTTATGATCATCTCTTACCGAATTATGTATTTAATATATAATATATTTTAAATATATAATATTTAAATATTATTTAAATATTTTAGTTAATCTATAAATATTTAAATATATATATATATATATATATTACCAATATATAAAATATTTAAATATTATCTCTTTCCCCCCCTCTCTCTCTCAATATCCCACTCTCCCTCTCTCTCTCTCTCCCACTCTCCCTCTATCCCTCTCTCTCTCAATCTCCCACTCTCTATCCCTCTCCCTCTCTCCTCTCTCTCTCTCTCCCTCTCCTCCCACTCTCCCTCTCTTCTCCTTCCCTTTTATCCCTCTCCCCCTCTTCACTCTCTCCTCTCTCACTCCTCCCTCTCTCCCTCTCCCTCCCTATCTCTCTCTCGTTCTCCAGTTCTCTATCTCTGTTTCCCTTTTGTCTTTGTCTCTCTCGTCTCTATTCCTCAGTTTCTTTGTCTCTTTGTCTTTGTCTTTTGTCTTTGTCTTTTTCTCTATCTATCTTTTGTTCCTGTCTTGTGTGTGTGTGTGTGTGTGTGTGTCCATTCATTTTGTCTCTCCCTCCCTCCTTCAAGCCTCTCTTCTCCCTCCCTCTCCTGGGTCTCTACCCTCCCCTCTCTTTTTGTCTCTCCCATTTTCTCCTTCTATCCCTCTCCTCTCTCTCACCTCCCACTCTCTCTCTCTCTCTCTCCCTATCCTTCTTTCTCTCTCTCTCTCTCCTTCTCTCAATCTAACACTCTACCTCTCTCCCTATCTCAATCTCCCTCTCTCTCCCT
>CM021103.1:175262473-175450751 GCA_007115665.2 Sequoiadendron giganteum | reverse complement strand
CACTCTCCCTCTCACTCCAGCTCTCTCTCCTTCCTCTCTCCTCTCCTCTCACTCTCTCCTCTCCCTCTCTCCTCTCCTCTCCCTCCTCCTCTCCTCCTCTATCTCCCTCTCCTCTCTCCTCTCCCTCCCCTCTCCTATCCTCCTCCCTCCCTCTCCTCTCTCCCTCTCCTCTCCCTCTCCTCTCCTCTCCTGGCCCTCCCTCTCTCCTCTACTCTCTATCCTCCCTCTCCCTCCTACTCTCCTATCCTCCCTCCTCTCCCTCTCCTCTCCCTCTCCTCTCCCTCTCTCGATCCCTCCTCCCTCTCCTCCCACTCCCACTCTCCCACTCTCGATCTCTCGATCACCATCTCCTCTCTCTCTCTCTCTCCCTCTCCCTCTCCCTCTCTCCTATCCTTCCTCTCCCTCCCTCTCCCTCTCCCATCTGTCCCTCTCTCTCCTATCCCTCCCTCTCTCCTCCCACTCTCCCTCTCCTCTAGGCCCTCTCCCTCACTCTCCTCTCACTCTCTCTCCTCTCCTCTCCCATTCTCCTCCCTCTCCTCCTCTCTCCCTCTCCTCCTCCTCCCTCACCTCCTCCTCCTCTATCTCTCCCTCCCTCTCCTCTCCCTCTCCCTCCTCCCTCTCTCCTCTCTCTCCTATATCCCTCCCTCCTCTCCTCCTCTATCCTCTCCTCCCTATCCTCTCTCCCTCTCCCTCTCAATCCTCCCACTCCTCCTCTCTCCCTCTCTCCCTCCCTCCTCCTCTCTCCCTCTCCCTCTCCCTCCCTCTCCCCCTCTCCCTCTCTCAATCTCCCACTCTCCCACTCTCTCATTAACCCTTAGGTCTATGTGGGTACAAATCGAATATCCTATTTGTAAAACTTCAATGTGTAGACCTAAAATCTTACAGTTGCAAAAATTTTTGAAATGTTTTCCAAATTAGATATTCGATTATATCAGATATCAGATTTGTGGGCCATAGGAAAACCCCATGTGGGCCATTTTTGTGCATTCCAACATACCCTACATTCTATTTGCAGGTGACAAACACACGGTTTCAGAGAGGAAGAGACAAAGATAAAATTTTTGGAGCATATTGTACTCAAATTTGTCATAAGGAATTAGTTTTTAGCATCTTTTATGAGGTATAATGGGGAGTAGTAGTCGTCGGAAGAAAAAATGTAAGAGAAAGCTGACAAAAGAACAAATTGAAGAATATAGACAAAGAGATAGATAAGGTCATAGGAAGAAAAGACAAGGTATGTTAAATATTGGTGAACCTGAGCCCTATGGTATTTCAAGTGAAGAGGAAATTGAATATGTTCAAGGTGAAAATGTAGAACATGATATTGAAATTGGGAATGAAAATGTTCAAATTGATATTGGAAATGTTCAAGGTGAAAATGTTGGAATTGAAGATGTTGAACATGATATTCAAATTGGGAATGAAAATATTGAAATTGATAATGAAAATTTTCAAGGTGAAAATGTTGGAATTGAAGATGTTGAACATGATATTGAAATTGGGAATGAAATTATTCAAATTGATTTTGAAAATGTTCAAGGTGAAAATGTTGGAAATGAAGATATTGAACATAATATTGAAGCAAGTGTAAATTATGTTTCAATAGATTACATGAGAAATGAAGAACCTTGTATGGAAGAAAGACATATTCCAAATTCAAGACCTTCAAGGACCCCTAAATGGTTAGTTTCAATTGATGATAACATTATAAACAATTTTGAAGGCAAGAGATCAACACGAACTATTCGGTTGTGGGATAGAAGAATTTTCAACCAATATTTTAGCGATAAGACATTGACCAAGCAATGCCAAATTTTTGTACAATTGCTAAAGATGCAAAAGATGAGACCTTTGCTAGCCAAATTGAAGATTCGTGTGAACAAGAAGACCGAAAAAATTCTATTATTGTTAAAAATCTTTTTAATGCTCTCAAGTCTATTGGAAAAAATAAAAAGGAAAAATATAAGAGATCTTCTTGGAGAGTCATTACAACCGCCCTAGTAAGCCATCAATTGAAAAAGGCTCGCTTTATGAGACAAACTTGTATTGATTTTGACATAAATCATAAAAATTTGGATAAAGCACTTGCAAGAAGAGAAAGAATAGATGATCCTCTTCAAAATGATACATGGGATTTTGTCGGGAGGCTTCCACATGTTGATAAGAAGCTAATCGATAATGTAAAGTAGGCAATTCAACAATTTTGGCATGATAACTCTAGAGTATCACCCAATGCAAAGGATGTTTTAAAGTTAAGAATTAGCAGTCGAGACCGTACACCACATCCTAAACATTTCTTGGAATCAAGCCAAAAAATGTTGTTCAACAAATTTATTCAAACACATCCAAATATGGAAATCTTGCAAAGGAATTTTGAAGGTTTGAAGCCATTTTATTGTGTGCCTCTTAAGATTCGTAATACTTGTTGTTGCAAATACCATGTGGAGTTTTCAATGTACCATGAACTATTATGCTGTATCCGTTCTACTTTGCATACTAATGAAATGTTGTAGGAGTGTGGTGCAATGCATCTTCCAAAATCATCAAGGGACTTGCTAGATCTATTTTTATGTTCTAGGGATCATGGTTCCTTTTTCTATAGAAATGATTGTTTAAATGCGAAGTGCTCACAATGTGGTGGCTTGTAAAATTTTGTTCAATGTTTTCATGAGGGTTTCAAACTTGAATTTGGAAAGAATCTTGTTGAGAAAAAGAGATATGAGATAGTCAAATATACTTTGCAGAGTGGAGGTGAAGGTTCTAGATGCGAGTTGGTTACAAAAGAATGCAGTGTTGCTGATTTTATTTCAGATTTTAAGGACAACATTTTCTACAAATATGCAAGGCATAGTCATAGGTCTCAGTGGTTGGATCAAAAATTTAGAATATGTAAGGACTCTTTTCCGATTGACACTATTATATCAATGGTTGATTTTGTAGAAAACTACACATTGCAACCACAAAATGAGGTACAATCTCAGTATTACAATTCCATTCAGATTGCTATTTTTGTCCACATAACGTTTATACATGCACTTGATAGTACAAAGGAGGATCGATAGATAATCAGAGAGTATAATTTTTATATGAGTGATGATAGATCTCACTCATCCGAGTATGTCCAACATTGTTTCAAGATTTTTTTGAGTTCTTGCAGGAGCATGATATAACACTAGGCCGACATCTCATTTGGTCAGATAACTGCATAGGTCAATTCAAGAATGCTCGTGTGTTTTATTGGTTGAGTAGAATGAATGTAGAGAGGGGTGTACCTAATATTTGGAGTTTTTTTGAAGCTGGACATGGGAAAGGGGAGCATGATGGAGCAGGTGCATGTGTAAGGAGAGCTCTAGTTAAGGAGCAATTGAAGATTTCAGGAGAAAAATTCAGTGATGCATGTTTAATTGTTGATTGGTGTAGTTCAGTATTGTCACAAGGAGGGACACTTGATTCAATAGTGCAAAAAATATTTTGGTTGGTTAAGGAGGGTACAGTGGGAGGCAGATTGGATTGTTATACAATCATAGATTCTTCAAAGATGCATTCGTTTCGAAGCTCAGATGCAAGCACATGGACCATTTGGACATGACAATTGGATTGTTTTTGTCAGAGTTGTATTCAGTGCAAGTGGTTTTGGCATTTTTTACTGCAACCCACACGGATTTCCTAGAAGCTTCTATGAACTTACCACATTCAATAATAAAAGTCTAGGAAAAGTATGGCCAACTTAACGAGAATAGCAATAAGGCTAATTCTCCTACACTTTGGACTCTGTAAAATCCAAGAGGGTAATCCCTAACATGTGCTCTTAACATACAACATTTAAAAAATTCATTTTCACATAGATAAGCAACAGATAGATCCCCAATTAATGTTAAAGCATGAAATCCTTCAAGAAATTGGCTATTCCTTAAAAAGGCTCATGTCCAATTAACAGAGAATCGCAAACTCCACATAAAGTAAATTGATAGGAAATGTTTGGGTAAAATACCCTGATGCCATAACACAAAACATGCGAGAATAAAACATAATTAGAATTCCAGTGCCATATCCCAACACACGGAGTCAAAAGAGAAAATTGAACTACAGGGTAAATTTCATTTTGAACACTTATGATCTATTATGAATTGCATTACAACCCATATATCTATACCTAAGTTTATTACTCCTTTATGAATCCTATTTGTTAGATTGCATGAAATTACTGGTTAACTGAAGAATTTAACCGATCCTTTGAACCAAAGCTATAGTTAAACATAATTCACAGTAAAGAACAAATGAAAATCAATGAAAATCATCTTTGATTGATATTTCATTAATAATCCATGTAACATAACACAATAGGAGAGAAAATAAACTCCAAATATTCACGAGTTTGACACAACATGCTCAAAAACCCCATGATTAACTAAGTTCTCCAATCTGACTCAAAATTTTTTAAAGCCTGGGCTTACAATTCATACTCTCTATATTACTAGACTCTTATTTCTCATATTTTGGATATTTCAACCCACCACTCTCTTGACCCAAAATTCCCTTTTATAAAACAAGGGATCCAAAAAGCTTCAGGTCGGAGAGTACACATGTCCATTTGTGATTAGACTGCTAACTCCTGATTCAGTTACAATTCTATTATGTGAGTGGAGAGCATAAGACAAAAATCATCATTAGTTGATAAGGAGGAAAGAAAACATCACTCCAAAGGCTTCTCCCCATACATCGAAGGCATGCTTAACCGTTATAGTATTAACTCCATGTCAACATCTTATACTTGGAGTCAAAAGGAGAATGCAATTTTAAAATATAATATCTAAGGACAAACCTGTATTATACATGACCAAGTTGCAATTCTCGACTATAACATTCATAATTCCAGTTCATCAATGAACACCTTTTTCCATAATTCAAACTCCTCTTCGGAAGGCCACAAGAAAGCCACAACCTAATCAACTTTGTTTCGATAGGGAGCATACTTTACCATTATCGATGTGGCCTTTTTATCAAAGTTATCTAAGAAAATTGTAACAAAAGACAACTTTTCCAATGTATTCTCTAGCATACGGATGTCAAAATTTTTGCATATCTCATGTTTTTGAGACATCATTATATTGTTCATTTTCTCCTTGCAAACCTGTAGGGGTTTGACTTCATCCTGACTATGTAAAATATAAGGCAATAGGGTCAGGTCCTTTCCATGATCATACACATCTTTCAACAATTTAATCTTGGATTGCATAGGAGTAGAAAATCCCTGAAACTTCTGCTCAACAATTCCCTTGACCAATTGATATGTTGCTATAACAGTAGGATATTTATCACCATGCTGTTTTGCCCCTACTGCCATAACTTTCAACTTATTCGTGCTCTAGGGCTCCATTTGTTTAGCAATGGGATGGCCAATTCTTTATCCCTTGGAAACATTTTTAGTGCTTGCAACATTAGGACATAATTTGCATGAACACTATTTAGCTTACTCTGGACCCTTCTATTTAAATTTTTCAAAATAGTGTCCACTATCACTGAATTGCTTCTCCCTGCTGCATCCCGGATTTGCTTTACCATCTCCTTATATTCTTCAACCTGATGAATCAATTTCTCCCTAGAAATTCCCCCTCTAGGGCTAGTAGCCCTCTCAATAGCGATAGGCAATTGTCCCATATTTTATGGAACAACAGCCAAAGATTGTGCTTGTGCAGGAGGTTGAGACTGCTCTACTGGTGGGTTGGAAACAGTGTGGCTAGAACTGGCTTGATTTTGAGACCTCATGGTATCCATTCATTGCCTCAATAAATCCAATTCAGTTTCTAACTCTGCTACCTTTTGTTTACTCTTATTATATTCAATAATAATTTCATTATATTGGCCTCTCAGAGTATCCTGGTCCTTGCTAAAATCTTCAACAGTTGCTCTGGTGAATTTGGAAACATTCACGACCATATCAACAGCTTCCAATGCTGGGGTGTCAACAAATCTCCTCACAACCAAGTTACCACTGAAGTCAAATGGTTCTGCAACAATTGGCTTTTTAGAGCCAGTGGACAAGGACTTGATTGCCAAAGCATCCCATTCCTCACTAAAGGCTGATCCTTTGAGTGCCAATGTAGCCTCCTCTTCAATAGCAAGAAGTTGCTTATTAGCCCTTCTTATTGTGTCAAACACCATAACATCACCGATATCCCATTCAGGAAGTAGCAATACTCCACTTTTTTGAACTAGTGCCCAACCCTGCTTTGGTGTTATTTCTTTGAATTTGTCTCTCATCTATTCCTTGACCTTAGCTTGAATTACCTTCTCTGGGAGTTCTGGATGCAGACTTCTCTCAAGTGCCACCTTCTCAATATATAATGTAGTATGTGCTTTGCACACAAAATCTTTAAAAGCACTAATTTTAATAAAAGATTCATCCATCATGAACTCTTTGCAGGCTTCTATTCTTAAGTCATCATTGCTTATTATTCCTTTTATTTCATCTTTTCCTAACCTCAAAGTAACTGCACCTGAACCTGTTGCAGTGTCAACTGGGTCCAATGGCATCTCAGGATGCATTTCATCTAGAGTCACAATAATGTCATCATCCTCATCACCATCATAATTAACAATCTTTACTCTTTCAACCTTTTTCCTTTTTGGTGATGGTGGGCAAGCCTATTCTGAAAGAATTGGAGGAGATTCCAAATCAATAATATTTGGTACTGACTACCTTGAAGAAGATGGTGTAATATTTTTAACATCTTCAGCCCTACTTCCCTTTCTTTTAGAAAAAACCCTTATCTTCTTTTGGGGCTGATAAGTAGGCCTCTCCTCTAACTTTACTTTAGGGTACTCTTCGATGGTTTGTGATTTTCCCCTTTTTTCCACAACCCTTTCATCTTTCAAAACCCCAACCAAGCTCTCAAAATTATCAATAACATACATTGCCCTGCTAAACTCATCTTTAGCATTAGGTATGGGATTGAAACCAGGTATTTTCTCCTACTTAATTTCTACCATTTTAGAGTAGGCAATGTATAGTGCCTTTCTCTCATCTTGTAATTCCAAATCAAAAATATTCCTGATGATGTCCCCAAGAAAGTAGAAGTTGTGGACATAGGTTCCTGTCCGATATTTTTCCTTGATTTGAGAGATAAAAACCTCAGAATCATGATTCCTGGGGTGCACAGTCCTTAGCCTATAAGGCCCAAGTAATATATGCAAATCCTTCCATCCTCCTTTTGCCATAACAAAATCGGAAAACGCTGTATACTCAGGGAAGAAAGAACCTTTCTTCTGTTCAACTAACAAGTGTAGCTCCTGAGCACCCCCCAACTGCCTCATGATTTCCAAAAATCCAATTCTAAGGGGCACCTCCCTTGGCAGAACCCTTGGATTGACATTAGTGCCAAAAACCCTGAAAACTGTGGTATTATGATAGGGGATAATGTCTCCCCAATTGTGCATTATGTTCAATTTAGGACTTCTCTCCATTGGCCTCAAGAAGTCATGAATTTCTTTTGGGATCCTTGGGGGGTCACGAACCAAAGCCTTCCTTAATTTAGATCCAAAGAAATTATGGAAAGTTACATAATCAAACTTATGATCATGCATGTCAAGAATCCTAGTCCAATATTGGACAAACATTTCAATGTTTCCTTCCTTCTTCTTTAATTCCATATATTTTTCGAACACAACCTGAACCCTATACAGAAACATGTGGATTAACAAGGAATACCATCTGAATCCAACCCAATTCTTCCCCTCATTTAGGGCTACCAGACCCATGTGCATCTTCTCTGCCAAATAAGTGGCAAAATCATATACTACATTAAAACCCGGGTGCTGGAGATTTACAACCATATACATAATATCAGTAGACATGGTTTTCTTTAAGCTGACTCCAAAACTTGACATAAAGCACAAACAATCTTCTTAAAATAACTAGAGAAATAGTCCACAGGAAAAGGTTCAGGCTCATTCCTACCAATCACTACCTTCTTCTATTTTTTTCCTCTTCTTGAGACAGCCAAATGAGGTATCAAAAGGGATGTTCTGAACAAACCCTTAATATTTCTATACTCTTGTCTGAAAACCTCCAGATTGACAAGAATCATATCTTGACTCCATTTGTGCAAACCAAGAATCTCTGTGATTTCTTCTTTGGTTATCTTAATCATCTACACACTAGCATGTGTTCTGAAAATTCAGGCCACAGGTCATATCTAGTAGCAATGTCCTTTAAAAGATCTACATCCATATAAACATTAGGCACCACCAACTTACCCAAGTCCAACCTCCACGGATTACACAAAGGGCGGATAAATTCCTATTCTCGAACCAGTTGGAGAACAATTGCCACCCAGTGTATGGCAGCTCGACATCTCGAATTGCACACTGCTTGTTTGTCAACCCTTCCAAGAGTAAAGGACCATAGAACAAAAACTTTCCCTCTTGCTTCTTGTTAGTAGAGGGCTATAACAAATCAATAACATCTTGGGAGAAAGACCTGGTAGTGGTTTCAGAACCAGAACTTCGGGCCTTGGGTGCCATTTATATTAGACAGATGATAACTCAAACTAGGGTTTTCTTATTTTCAGATGACAAGCAATTACAATTTTCTCCCTATTGTCTTAATAGAAAATTCTTCAATATTCAAAAATCCCCAGCAATTATCTAGACAAGCTCTAAAAGTGAATCTATTCAAACAATTCTTCAAGAACAAAACATGAAACAATCACGAATTGCCTAGCAAGCAACCATAAAATCTTCTGAATTTACAAGAAATGGCGTACGTGCTACTTACGGTTTCACTCGCAGAACATCCAGGGCAGCGAAATTGAGAAATCGTAACAACAACTTGCTTCACTCGATACCAAACAATTCTTCCTCAATGTAGAGATACAACACGGAAATAGTAATTCACAAATTTTAGCATTTAATTATGTAGGCAGAGCCAAAATCGGCCATTACTCACTCACACGAGATAAAATGGCTATAGTACAATACCAGTTTATTTTAAATACGAGCCGTTGATCAAACACAATTTTGGCTAGGAGAACGACTTAGATTTAGTCAAAATAGTTTGAAAATGCCACATCCACCCTCCAGCCGCCAAACAAACAGGATATTCACCTACCGATCACCACATCGACAAGGAATGGGCCCCACCTTTGTTACCAACACACAACATCGGAGTCCACGTGTCACCAAATCGCACATCTCGCAACATTATTGAAACTACAGTTTTAATTGTGTGAGGTTAGCGAGGAATGACCATGATGCATTGGTATGGAAATAGCTGTCGGCATCAACCTCCATCATGGGTCAGTGAGAAAAACTGGTCCCCACCATCAAACGTGACAGATGGCAGCATCTTGCACGCCTCACACCATATTTGTGATGTTAGCAGAAACCTTGTGAGGTCTGCGAGCAACGGTCAAGATTAAAATCACTTCATCCAATGGCCGCACAATCTGCACATGTGAAAAGGTTATTTATAAAGAAAGGGACCAACTAGGTGGATGGGGAAATGACCCTCAAGGTCAAAAATATTACTTAGAGGTTTAATCTAAAATAATTCAATAGCCCGACACTATGAAAATATAATGCAGTCATGACACAAAAGACCGAAAGGATGGGTAAACGGGGCCGATAAAGTCATGATAAAAAAGGGATAAAAAACAACTTAAGCGACCAACCACCGTTAATAACAAGTCAATGCACAAAAATAAAACCCATGACCCAGACTTGTTTGTAGAGCCGAAAACTCAACCCATTAGAACCGAGGATAAAACATACCTATAAGGGGAAAAATTAAAAGCTCCACCAAGTGGGATCAATGCGAGTCAAGCGAGTGGGTGGATACATGGGTTCCAGAGTATCTAACTCCTTTATCTCAAGCTATATCCATGACAAATTACATAATGGAAAGTTCACTTGATTATGACTGGCTTTCAGATCTACTACATCCAAGACATGTTTTTGCAGTTGTTGCACGGTAGGAGAATGAAGAGAGATTAGAATATTTGTTGGCTCGATGTGTGCGGGTAAAGAACAAGATAACACAATCGATGGAAGATGATGATGGGTTTGTGTATCCTACAGGTTCAATTATAGTTGAAAGAAATTGGTTGCGAACATACATGATTAGAAAGAATGGCATACCTACATTTGAATACTATGAGAAACACAAAACCATTCTCATGTATTCACACCTTGTTATAGAAACAAATGTTAAGTTGTTGAAGCATCATGCCAAACCAAAGACAAAACAACTATGAACACTTAGTAATGCTAATCATGAAGCAATATTGGATACTCTTAAGCAAAGAGATGACCCTTCAGGCACACTTCAATAGCATATTCAAGAATAGAAGGTAGAATGCTTAAGCATCTTTTTTGTTGTGACAATACAGATTTATCATTTGACAAATTTTGTGATATTCTTGACATGATATGGACCTGTTGTAACAATAGCCAACTCTAATCCTTTCAGAGAGGTATGTGAAAGATTACAATAATATAGATTGGTTATTCAAAGCATCTTTTATAGTTTGCATTACCAATTCATCATCATTCAGGTTGTTTAGATTAATATAGATTTGTTAGTCTAAGCATCTTTTTTGTTGTGACAATATAGATTTATCATTTGACAATTTTTGTGATATTCCTGGCACGATTGATCATGGACCTGCTGCAACAATAGGTAGCTCTGATCCTTTAAAAGAGGTATGTGACAAATTACAATAATATAGATTGGTTATTCTAAGCATATTTTCTATTGTATGTAGTTTAATTGCTACCTTGATGGTTTGAACAGGTGCTTGTCACTCGAAAACACCAACATACTACTCTTGTGGAAGACTGTGCCCTGAATGCCTCAAAAAGGAAAATTTTGTAAAAAATAAATTATGAAATGTGAAACAATGTAAAAAGGTCATAATTGCATATAGGCACAATCTATATCCCGTGATTTTTTTTGAAATATGAGTCAAATGTCTGGCATTGTATAAAAGGTATGTTTAAACTGTAAAGAGCTTTTTGTACTTAATCGAGCTGCAACCGAAGGTTTTCTTCCTGGTTCTTTCCTATCGGTATGCTCGTTTGAACTTGGTTTTGTAATATCTCCTATTTATATATAATAAATTACAGTGGCTTGCCACTTTTTTGAAAAACAAGAATGTAAAAAGTTCATATGGATTTCATTTCCCATGTAATTGATTCTTTGATCTAGCAAAGTGGAAACAAGGTATTTGGGTGTGCATGATGTTCAAGTTGATTGGGTAAGAGTTTTCTGATGCAAGAGCTATAAGACTTGCAGAATCTTGATCCAACCTTAAATCTTTCTGCCCCCACATTTCATTGACATTAGCACTTTGGACTCTTAAGGGAAATCGTCGGTCCAATGCAACTTGGATTGATTCGACGTATTTGGGTGCAAAAGAGGACCATACCTAATGTAAACGTACCCATATGGATGTGTTGGAACAATTTGTTTGGTCGTACGAGTTGGAGAATGAAAGTTGCACCACTTTGCAACATTATACTGCTTGTATTTGACAACTTTTCCCTCAACTGAAAAATCATCACCATGGGAAAATGCCTCCGAGATAGAAAAAAATGAGAGAGGTTATTGTAGATGGTCTCAACATAATCCCATATCCTTAGATGGAGAGTCTATAAGCATCACGGTTTCCAATAAATAGTCCGTCAAAGATTGCTGCCTTTTAGCACTTTGGAACCTTAAGGGAAATCGTCGGTCCAATGTAGCTCAGCATGATTCGGTGTATTTGGGTGCAAAAGAGGACCATAACTAGCGTATACGTACCCATCCGAATGTGTTGGAATAGTCCATTTGGTCGTACGAGTTAGAGAATGAAAGTTGCACTATTTTGCAACTTTACACCTTGCATTTGACAACTTTTCCCTCAATTGAAAACTCATCACTACGGAAAAATGCCTTTGAAATAGAAAAAAAGAGAGGTTATTCTAGATAGTCCTAACATGATCCCATATCCTTAGATGAAGATTCTGTAAGAATCACGGTTTCCGAGAAATAGTCTGTCAAAGATTGCTGCCTTTTAACACTTTGGACTCTTATGGGGAAATTTCAGGTCCAATGTAGCTTAGAGTGATTCAACGTATTTGGGTGCAAAAGAGGACCATACCTAATGTAAAAGTACCCATACAGATGTGTTGGAACAATCTGTTTGGTCATATGAGTTAGAGAATGAAAGTTGCAACACTTTGCAAATTTACACTGCTTGCATTTGACAACTTTTCCTTCAACTGAAAACTCATCACCACAGGAAAACACCTCCGAGATAGAAAAAACCGAGAGAGGTTATTGTAGATGGTCCCAACATAATCCCATATCTTCAAAAGAAGATTCTGTAAGAATCACGGTTTCCGAGAAACAGTCTCTCAAAGATTGCTGCCTTTTAACACTTTGGACTCTTAAGGAAAATTTCTTGTCCAATGTAACTTAGAGTGATTCAGAATATTTGGGTGTAAAAGAGGACCATACCTAGCGTAAAAGTACCCATCTGCACGTGTTGGAACAATCGGTTTAGTTGTATGAGTTAGAGAATGAAAGTTGCACCACTTTGTAACTTTACATTGCTTGCATTTGACAACTTTTCCCTCAACTGAAAATTCATCACCACGGGAAAACACCTTTGAGATAGAAAAAACCGAGAGAGGTTATTGTAGATGGTCCCAACACAATCCCATATCCTCAGACAAAGAGTCTGTAAGTATCACGATTTCTGAGAAATATTCCGTCAAAATTGCTGCCTTTTAGCACTTTGGACTCTTAAGGGAAATCGTCGGACCAATGTAGCTCGGAGTGATTCGGCGTATTTGGGTACAAAATAGGACCATACCTAGTGTAAACATACCCATCCGGACATGTTGGAACAGTCCGTTTGGTCGTACGAGTTAGAAAATGAAAGTTTCACCATTTTGCAACTTTACACTGCTTACATTTGACAACTTTTCCCTCAACTGAAAAAATCATCACCATGGGAAAACGCCTTCGAGATAGAAAAAAATGAGAGAGGTTATTGTAGATGGTCCCAATACGATCCCATATCCTTAGGCGAAGAGTCTGTAAGCATCACAATTTTTGAGAAATAGTCCATCAAAGATTGCTGCCTTTTAGCACTTTGGACTCTTAAGGGAAATCACCGGTCCAATGTAGCTCGAAGTGGTTTGACATATTTGGGTGCAAAAGAGGACCATACCTAGTGTAAAAGTACCCATCCAGATGTGTTGGAACAGTCCGTTTGGTCATACGAGTTAGAAAATGAAATTTGCACCACTTTGCAACTTTACACTACTTGTATCTGACAACTTTTCCCTCAACTGAAAACCCATCACCATGGAAAAACGCCTTTGAGATAGAAAAAACCGAGAGAGGTTATTGTAGATGGTCCCAACATAGTCCCATATCCTCAGACAAAGAGTCTGTAAGTATCACGGTTTTTGAGTAATAGTCTTTCAAAGATTTCCGCCCTTCTACACTTTGGACTCTTAAGGGATTTCACTAATTGAATGTAGCTTAGATTGCTTTGGTGTGTTTGGGTGCGAAAGGGAACCACACCTAACCTAAATGTACCCATTCAGACATGATGGAATAGTCAATTTGGTCATACGAGTTGTAGAACAAGATTTATTGATGCCCTTACAAGTAGTTTTTAGCCTCCAATCAAACTCCAATGCTATTTTTTATGCGAAAAAAACCATGAGACCATAGCTTATTGTGAAAAACTAGTCAAACACCTTTATTTCAACCCTACTACAACTTCTAGACTCCTATCTTGCACTCATATTTGGTTGTGTGGCAAATGTATGCTACTATGGGGATGGTTCTAACCATAAAGAACCTGAGAAAGATTGTGAAGAGAAGTGTTGAAGGGAATAGATACATGTCTAGTTGGCAAAGGCTTATGGAAGAGCATGAAATAGAGATACTAATGTATGGATGTTTAGCTTTGTGTACTGAATTTTTGTGTGTAGGTGTCAAAGCTTGGGAAACACCATTTGCAGGTGTCAATGAAGACAAATAGCAATAAGAAGATCCATTTGTGAAGGATCAAGCATGGAAAGACCAAGACAATGCAAAGTATGAAGGGTACAAAATCCCTCAGATGAATATTTCCATGCAAGTGACTTGGAGAAACATAATACAATGATGTTTTAATTTAAGAAAACAAAATTAAGAGGGAATGAAGTGGTTTCAGGATTGAGTGAGGTCAGAGCATACAAGTTACAATATGCCCTACCAACAAGCCAGTGAACTATTTGATAAAAAGCTTTGGTAGACATGTATGAAAAATGTGGTAGCATAGACAAGGCAATGGAATTTGAAAAAAATCCTCAAAGAAATACGGTCTCATAGAATTCCATGACAAGCAAATGCAATTGACAACTACTGGACTAGTTTTTAGTTATGCAATGTGAAGTAATTGCATAACTGCTTAGGTTGACTTTGTAAAAAGTATATTGTAATTGAAATTTTTCCATCTATCAATATCTACTTGTTAGTTATGCAATGTGAAGTAATGCTTTGAGTTTGAAAGATGTGCAATGCAATGTAATCAATGATATAAATATAAACTACATAATATAACCATTATTTTTTATGCTATTGTACATTGATATTTAACCATTGCTCAAGATAAAATTTTCAAAGAGTTTAATCATGCACATGAGGAACAAATTAAATTTTGATTGTCAACTTCTATATATCAAATTATCCAATAATCAAGTGTATGTCCATATACAAAAATGGCATCAACGCCAACTCAAACAAAGTTTTACAAAAAATGGCATTTTCCATCTCAATATCTATTCAAAATTTACATGCCAAAATTTCCATCTCATCCTAAACTACTGGTGGATCATCAAAATGGAGCCTCTTTGAAGCACTCGTTGGATCTAAAGGTAGCTGCACAAGAAAAATTCAAACCACAATTGAGATTGGTTATACTATATAATTTAAAATCAAATAATTAACATCAAAATCAATATACATTGAATTTTAATTGAACTCTAAAATTGAAATCTTGATTACCCAGGAAATATATGTCTCTTCAAAGGGTCAGGAGTCCTAGAATATACCAAACCAACTTTTGAAATGCCAATCTATATATATGAACAAAAACATAAAATTGTTCCAAGTTAGCATACGATTATTGGTAATAGGAACATATTTATCAAACACAAAATAAAATAAACACATACCTCTTTAGGTTGATCTTTTTCTTTATCTCCTTGAGGTGTTTCGACACCTCCTCCTTCAAGCAGTGTGTCACTTGTTAATGACGATGTATAGCTCATAATCGCCTGTACATAAAAATGACAAGTGCATATGAAACTACCAATCTATGTCGATGAATGTATAATCAATATAAGATCTTAAAAATCTTAAATCTATCCAATTTGAGTTCAATTACCTTCCCCTTATCTAACTTTGTGCCTCCAAAGTCTGGACGAGACTGCACCTCACTCGTATTAGGTATTTCCTATAAGAGGAAAATAAGATAAACATATAATTTATTATATAAGATCATTAATGACAATTCAAATGATAAACAAGTATATAATAAAATATGTAAACAAGTGAGTGCGAAAATATATACTGTGTGCATGTCGAAGCCAAATGAAATGGACCTAAGGGTGCTATCAGTCACTTGTGTAAGCTCCTCCATAGACATCAACTATTAAATAGACCATGTAAATAAATATTAGTACTTGATACTATCTCTTATTAATATTCATTTAAAAAATACAAGATATGAATTTACAACTTAAATCTTACCTCTATCACTATTCCAACATCCCCCTCTCTAGCAAGAGAGGACTCTGTAGGCTACGCTCCACTCCCCTGCGACTGATCTATAATGTCTACATCATGTAGGTCATAATTAGAAGTGTCCAAGGGATGCTCAATGGGCTGTACAAGAGGACCCAAACATATCTGGTGGCACATAGTGCAAGTATGTGGCACACAAATATGTGGACCTGAGGAGGATGATGCAACAACACTCAAGCCTTCGCCAACATCACCAAAATGTGGCTGAGCTACTGTAGAAGCATGAAAAAAAAATGACCACTCAAAGAGTGAATAGCCTGAATAGTCTATGTGGCTGCATCCTGGATAATCTCTGAATGATATACTAGAGGTGGCGGAGGAAGGGGAGTAGGGGGAACATATGGGCATGAGACTACTCTAACTGACCCTAGTCTATCCTGGGGCATACCTCCATCGACGCCTTGGAAGGGTTTAATGCCAAAGTAATTGACATGATTCCCTAACACAAACTCAACATATAATTTTTTAATATAGTAAAATGGTATATCAAAATTGTTGTTCAGTGGTTTATCAAAAACCATACAACAACGATCCCAAAAGTTAGCTACAATTTCCCTATACGTGCACCATTTTATAGAAAATTTTGGTTTATTAACATTCACTGGAAAACCGGTGTGAGGGTTAGTGAATAAATAGGCTATTTGGGCTTTGGTTATTTGGAGATCTTTCACATCATCGTAAGACAATTCACATGCATAATATTCCCTCATGTCTTCTCACCACGAATGAAAGGCATTATGTTGGGTGGAGAGGGTTTCTATATTTTTAATTATTTCCTTCAATGTGTTTGTCATGCCTCTCAATCGAGGGATTGTCTTATAAACTTCACAAATGCCTCTCAATTGCCCCAATTTTTCATCAATTAAGTCTTCAATTGGTGGCTGTAGAGGTGGTGGAGCATTGGGCATTTGTGTATTTTCATTCTCAGCCATAATACTTGATTAAAGTTAAAAACTAATTAATCTAATTGAAATTACATAATATAAATGAAATTATTGTAAAAAAACCCTAGTTTTTAAGTTTTTAATAAAAATCCAAAAAAACCCTACATTTTCACAAAAATCCATAAAAAACTCTAATTTTTGATAAAGATACATCAACAACACTAGTTTTTAATCAAAATCCATTTAAAAACATTAATTTTTTAAAAAATTTATTGTAAACTCTAGTTTTTGATAAAAATCAATAGAAAACCCTACTTTTGATTTTTTTTTCATAAAAACTACTTAAAATTATAAGAATCTACTTGAAAAATTGATTACAACATTTAAAAAACCAAAAACTTACCTTTGAAATCGAATATTTGGTAACAATGGATATCAGATTTTCACTTCTTCTTGTGCACCCACGTCCAAAATGTGAGAAATGAACTTTTAACAGTCGACTATTTTATTTATATTGTTTGGACAAATCGGATATCCGATTTGTAGAAACTAGGTTTGGGCTTTGCTTCAGATGAATGTATCGACACTTGAGCCTAAAACAGTCAACTTGACATTTTCGCGTTTTTGAGTCGATCCAAAACATGATTTTTTTCCCATTGCCACTTTTTGGCCCATCATGATCCTGCACATACCCAAATTGGAAGGAAAGGAGTTACAAAATCATCCTCTTAAAGTCACCTTAAATAATTCAAGAGGAAAACTGTAAAAGTAATAATCTCAAAGAGAAGGGGAAGAATTCTAAAGATTCCAAGGAGATCGGAGATACATCAAAGGAAGATGAGCCAACCAAAGAATTTGTAACGACCTCCATAGATTAAATTTAATTCAATACACAAATTACACATCATCACACGTATAAAAATGACACATGCCCAACATATAAGAATAGAGATATGGAATTATATTGAATAAATAAAGATGAAGTACATGTACCGCTTACAAGGCAAAACCTATGGGAACATTTCCCTTACAATAGATCAGAAGATTGAATACAAGAATATACAAATGTAATATATCATGGAACCTCCTAACATGATTCTTGGAATTTCGAAACTCCTTTGAACACATCAAGGGTGAGAACATTTTTGAAGTACATTTCCACCGTACCACAAAGGGAATCACTTCCCTGAAATTCTTCATGAAATAAGAATACCCAACCCAAGACGAGGAAAACTAGCAATGCAACTTTGAATATGAGTTTAATGGAATTTGTGAAGCAATTCATATCAACATCTAATCGCATCATGATTAATCAATACAAGGATTGCACCAAAAATATCATCACACTTGATGCTTGTGCATATACATAGTTAGTCATGTAGGCTACCTACCAATTCATCTTCAATGCTGCTTGGTTCATCATTTATTAAAAGCAACAAGGTAAATCTATGCAAGTACAAGTACACTAACATGAAAACATGTCTACATGCATGCAAACCTTTGAATAATATTTTCATGTGCATGCCAATATAAATGAAGAGGATCCAATGTAAGAACATGCATGCAATAGCATGAAAGTAATTAAAATGCAATATTAAATAAAGAAGGTATAGTTGGGCTCCCATTTATGGGAAATGTTAGGATAATCCCTTTAAAAATCCAAGAATCGTTGTAGATTGGCACCCATCAAATGAGGGTTGGGCCTTGGAAGTAATATTCAATGGGGCATCTAGGGGAAAATTGATGTCATTAGGAGTAGGTTATATTCTAAGAGAATAGACATATAACATACTTATAGAGGTGGCCAAGAAGTTGCCAGAAGGAATAAACAATGAAGTCAAGATGCAAGAAGCATTGATAGTCTGGATAAACCTATACAGATAAATGGGCTTCAAATAGTTACACTTAAAAGGAGACTCAATGATCATAATTAACACCATCCATTGACAGGTGATGCCCAATCAAAAGATCGAGAAATTTATCCCATAAATTATGAAAATAATTGCCCAATTTGAAGACTATAAGGTATCACACATATACCCCAAAGAAAATGAGGATGATGACAAGTTGCCACAAATCACCATTGATCGGGTGGTTAATCAAGAAAATTTGTCTTCGAGTGATCCAACTGTGATTGCATGAGTGAAGGATGATTGATCCCGACTCATATGACTGAGGGGCATTTAAGCTTTTGACATGCAAGCTTTAATAAAGGGGCATGGTTGGTAGTGAAAGAAGCTTATATATCCATGGTTCATGAATTCTAGGCAAGAAAAAATGATGGAGTCCACCATTTTCCTTAGTGCTAAAGAAAGGAAAATGGCTTTTTGGGGGATGATCACAAACTACCGATTGAGAAAATTGCCAATGCCCCGAAGATGGACATGTTGAAGGAAATCAAGGTGATCCTAGGTGTTAATTATCAACCATCTCTAAATATTTTTATCAGGTTAATAGTAGTTCATTGCCTCCATCTTCATGGCCTTGCTGCTCCAAGTGTGGCAAAACAAAGGGATGAAAAAATGGTTAAATGAAGATTGATGAAAGAATGTTGGCGAGAGGAGATGGATAATTACCTGGACATGGCAGTTGTGGCTTGGGGGTTGAGGCCCAATGGAGGGGTGTGACCCCAACTTACCTTTCAATATAACATACCCTAGGTTCCATTTTAATTTGGAGCGTGGGAGAGGATGTAGAGTCTCAAACAATGGAGGTGGAAGGGAACATAGTGCTAGATTTTTGAAGGAGATCATGGAAGCCTTTATACCGCTAGAGTTTCCGATAGTGTTGGCAGTGTTTAAATAGAATGTTTAACACATTTCAACACAAATGTTCATAACTATTATAATAAAAAAATTTGAAAATGCAAAAAAAAATAAAGAACCAATATATTTGTATGAGGACATGAAGAATACAAAAAAATATTCGTATGAATAACTAAAATTAACTAAACAATTTAAAATAAGTAAAAAATTTATGAGACCATTAACTCTATAAAAAAATCCAACCGATTAAAAAATAACTAGTAAATAGAATGATGCAAGAGCATCCAACAGTGCAAGGCAATCTTGCATTACTCAAAAAAATTGTTTTATTTATTTTCTTTAGTTGTTTTGAGTTCCATGATGGCTCTTAAGGGGCATAAGACAATCAGGAGTCAAAAATAATGAAAAACAAACACTTACTATATTTAATAAGTCAATCTAAATGGACTTGTATGGACCTAAAAATTTACCCAAAGGAGTAGAGCTGAAAAACATTTTCGGTTGTGAAAGAATCGCTTCAATACCCTGAACGATTTGGGAGAAATTAAAGTTTCTGTCACAAGAAATTTCTCCAATGTAGCTTCAAATTCAAATATAAAACTTTAGAGGCCCCAAAAAAACTTGAATAGTGGCCCAATCAACATATGGTGGATTCACGCGTTGTAGATCTCATCGAGAGATTTCCAACGATATGCAATTATAGCAAATTGGACACCTAGATCAAAAGTTATGGCCTCATGAAGTTGGTCTTCTAAAAAGTCAATTTCATTAAAAAATTCTTCCTAGGTGAGAAATCAAATGGCAGGTCTTTTGACACCAAAACAAAAGGGAAAGTTAAACTTTCTAGAACATTCTAAGGTTGTTATTGGGTAAAAGAAAAAAGGTTAAGCAGGGATTGTAGAAGGTGGCTCCATTAGTGCAGATTGTGGCTCCGAATAATTGTTTTTCTTTCAAAATTGATTTTTTTAATAATGAATCAAGTCCATGAGACTGTATCATGTAAGTTTTGAATATGTAATTTCATTTTTCTTAAAATAATTGAAAGTGGATTATTTTCTGTCTCGCATCTATTGTGTTGATATCTATTGTTGTGTCTTGTGTGATATTTTATGTCTCACATCTTTTATGTTGATATCTATTGTTGTGTCTTGTGTGATATTTTATGTCTCACATCTTTTATGTTGATATCTATCGTTATGTTTTGTGTGGTTTGAACTGTGTAACCCACATCACAAAATAAACTAAAGAGCCAATAAAACCTTCCTCTTTTAACACCTATTCACTAACTCTACAAAACCAACTAGCAATGATGGTACCCAATTGTTTCAATAGTAAACAATCAAGTACTTGCATGGTCGCTTATTTTGTCATTTGCCTTGCCACACTACAACAATTGGACTACAAACAACATGTGTTCCACCTCATACACATTCCCATGTTATTTCTCCAAACATTTGATCTCCAACTTTTTTGATCACCGCACTCTCAAATCTTACACAAAATTGAAGCTTCTCGTTATTCTCTGTGAACTCTAATGTCCTTGGTTCCACACACACTTTTATGCTAGAAGCAATTTTCACCTTGAATTTATAGGTCGAACCGGTGGCACCCACATTAGTTACTATTCTGGTTCTCACAAATCAAACTAATTTGGTGGAATTGTAGAGTTGAAGAGAAGAGAGAAAGATGGGTAATTAGGATCTACTATATCTTCCAAAGAATTTGATATCGGACAGGAGATTGTATGGTCGTCCATGAGAAGAGTGATCTATTTGGTAGTATCTGAGACTATAAATAAAGTGAATGTAATAAGGAGGTCCTATGTCATAGATGAGCCCTGGATCGACAACAACCGTTGGATTTACATGCCCTGCACAAAAAACAAAAGGATTCACAGTTTCTATGGTGAAGGCATCTTTGATGAGTTGATTTGTATTGTCATGGACGTAAGACATCATGAGAGTCGACTTAATGGTGGCGGGACTCCAGGAAGGATGAGAACCACATATGAGCGCTGCAAGGCTGCTTACGTGAGGTCACGACATGTATGTTCCAGACTCAAACTTATATCCTCCTCCTGTATACGTTGCCAATATGCTGATGCCTAGAGCAATTAAATCTAGTACATGTATGTTCCAGACTCAAACTTATATCCTCCTCCTGTATACGCTGCCAATATGCTGATGCCTAGAGCAATTAAATCTAGTTTCAGAATATCTAGAAACACAAGGCTTGGCCCCCTTGCAAAAAAGGAAGCCACAGTAGGAGCTCTTATTTCCTTTCCCATGACAGTCAATCTTGTTGGCTTTATAATGTTAACAGGCTTAGTGGTATTGTAACGGCTGGGCTTATCCATCACACACTAAGCTCTGATTTTCGGTAAAAAAATCCGTATCTGTTTCTTCTTTTTAGCGTCACTGTTACGGTGAAGTTTTCAAGTTACCAGCAAGTGCAAACAAATAAATTGATCTGAAGAATCTATCTCCGTACACAGTGAGCAGTAGAGTGAAAAGACTCTCGATTGAACATCCCGTGAAGGGCTTTTTCACTTAAAAGTGTTCTTTAAAATTTCAAGATTTTAAATAAAGTATCTTATATTACAGTAAGTTTATTTAGTTTGTTTTTATTTTATAATATAGGGTAATTTGAATAATATTTTGTAAAATTTGTGAATTATATTTAGTTTGTTTTTAATTTTTCTGTTTTTAATTTTAAAACTTAAGATATATATAAGTTTATTTATTTTAAAATGTAATTGGAATATTAATTTATATTTTAAGAAATTTCATTTGAATTTTTAAATAGTTTTTCATTTTGTTAATCAAGAGATTTTCATTATTTTTAATCATAATATATATGTGGATAATGACAATTTTTTTTAGTAGATAATTACTTTTTGAAGAGATTGTTAATGCCACCTCTTCAATATAGTTAATTACATCTTTTTATAATTTATTGCTCAAAGCTCTTTTATGTTCATAGATTCTTTATAACATTGGTACGATGACTGTCTCTTCTTTTTTGCATGGTGCATCTTGTCTACCTAGTCAACCTTGCTCTTTCATTTTCCCTTCATTCTCTCATATTGAGGTAGATCCTCTCATAATGCCTACATCTATTGTTGTTACTTCTAGTGTGACCCCTACCTCTTATGTTTCTCTAGTACCTTTTCCACCTCTTCTTCTACACGTGAACCACTTATCTCTAATCCCACTAGTTCCATTCCCTCTTTTGTTCCCTCTAGTGTTCTACTGCTATTGATATCCCCTCATCTCATTGTGTTAGTGTTTCACCTTCCTCACACATATCTTCTATACCTTCATACCCTTCCAAGTTAAATATGGTAATCACAACAAAGAATCTAAACCTAAAAGGAAATTTATAGGATTTGAGAGCTATCTCCCTATCTATCCTAAGCTAATACTGAATTTTGTGTATGGGGGGTGAAAAGGGAGAGAGATTGCAAAAATAAATTTAAGCATAGTAAAGGTTTATGGTACATTAATCAATAGAAAAATGTACACATAATATCTAATTATGAACAAAGATAAGATTAAAAATATTTAAGATAATATATTTCTTACTATTAAGTTCATTGATCAATTAATCACTACACAAATACAATTCCTCTAAAAATATACATAGAGGCTCCTCTATGTAGAAGCAAAGAGAGAAAAGACTAAGCTAGCACATCATACTCAAATGTTTAATTTTAACATTAGAATATAAAAATAAACCTTAACATCATGCTTGAATAACTTAGCTATACAAAGTGTTATCTTCTAACCTAAGAATGGGCAAGGTAAGTTTCTAAAAATTGGGGGCAAAAAGGGGGTTAAAAGTGACCAATTTTTTTTCTCAAGAAAACTACTAAAGTTGAACTTAGATGAGTAATTTGAGATGTGTACACTCAAAATTTAAAGATATAATAAGAATATGAATTGTAGTACTCTTAGTCTAATTTTTAAACTACTAAATATTTTTTTAAATGGTTAAGGTTAAGGAGATGATTTATATAACATAGTGTTTGGTGTTCGCCCCATATTTTTTGTTATATTAAGTATTTTTAAAAATCATTTGGTAGAAATATGACCAAGTGTGTGTTGCTTCCCAAAACCATTTCCCCACTTCCTAGAACATATTTTCCCTTTCAAGACCAATAGTGTCATCATGATAGTCAAACTTGCTCATCCACAAACCATGTAGGGTTCAATGCCAACATTAGGAAAGTTGGTTTAATCTCCTACTCTTTAAGATTAGCTTAGAATCAAGAGGGTATTTCTAGAGATTTGATAAAAAAGTGGATAAAAAATGGTGATAGTTAAACCCAACCTATTAACTTGACTTCAAATATTGCCACTCATCACCAAGAAAAACTAGCTATCGTAAAATCTCTATGTAGCTAATTTCATCATTGTAGAACCATGGGCTACTTGAGAGTTGTGACTAAACTAGAATTATTAGCATAATGTTTTATTCTTTTTAATTATTTCATTGAGTCAATACATTCCCAATTTGGTGCCTATCAATGGATAGTGTCATAGCTAATGAGAAGAAAATTTAAAGAAACTAGTTCCACAAAATAATTGATCAAAGTATGAAAATTTAATCAACGTCTAAGTATTATAGATAAATTTTTAACATACTTAGTAATCCATTATTGAGTTGTATAGTTCTCATTGTATATACAAAAAACGATCATTACAAATATTGTAATAGTTTAAATAATATTGTCACATTTAGCAAAAATGTTGTCATAATATTAGGGATTAAATTTGATAATCAACCTTGGCTATTAAGAAAATTATTTGTGAAGCTTATTAATTTAAATTAACTTTACAAATACCATAGATAGATTTCATAATATTTGATCTTATTATTGATTCATGCATACTTATAGGAAGATCACCCCTTTCTTTCCTCATCAAATGTTGCAATTTAAAAGAAACACATTTCATATACCGTTATTCCTCTTTCATGATGTCTATACTCTCCTAGTCTAAACTTTAGTGATGATCCCTTGCATCTTCCTAGTTGTACGGGGTTGACATATCCCTATCAAAAATAAAAGTAAAAAATTCCATAGATAAAGCATGTAAGTTGAAATATATTTCTCTCATCCATTAAACCAAAAGAAAATCAAAGAAATTAAATCCACTAAAAAATAATATTAACTCTACTTGATTGATATTTCTTGCTCCTTTTCCCATTCGAACGATTTTCCCTAAAGGCCACTCTAGGTTCAAAATCCTGATCTAGAGTGCCTTCTATCCCTTTCTACTAGAAGACTGTGAATCTCGCTCCTTTTCCCATTCCACTGATTTTCCCTATAGGTCACTCTAGGTTCAAACTATCACTCCAAAATCTCAACAATCAAGTTCTTCAAAATCACAAATCTTGGTTTAATGGTTTACCCTTCCATAATGTTATCAAGAGGAGGTCTATATAAATAAGGTGAATATTATTGTAAGGAAAAGTAAAGAGTATGTTATGATGTTTTGGGGTATCTTATTGTCTTTATTATATGTCGATATTATCAAATTGTCCTTTGATCTTAGACTAAAATTTCTTCACACACACACCAAAATCACAAATTCATCAATTACTCACAACTAGCTAACATCATACAAATTTCATCATGGTAGAAAGTTACATAAGAATCTCAACTTCAACCATAGATATTTTTTTTAAAAATCCACTATGGTAATTACTTATTATTTTGTGATATATATGTAACATGAAAATAAAATATTAATCATTTCAAAATCCAAAACTTGCATTTTCAAACAATTTGTAAAAAAAAAAGTCTTAACCTAAATATTATGGCCACAGCCTATAAATTATGTTCCTAATACTTTTCCATGGTAGAGGTTTGTAAATTATGATCTTGAACCATACATTATGGCTCTAACATGGTATTGTGTTTTCATATATTTTTTCCAAATCCATTCATTAGGTTGTCCATTAGACTTTGGTCAACCTACAATTTTAATTTGACCTTGAATACACTAGGAGTAATTAAAACAAATTCCAAAATGAACTCAATCACAAATCTTGATATGTCAGACATAAATTTACCAAATGTATAGATGTTCCAAATAATCCAATGAATACTAAAAAATAAATTCAACTAACAAAAAATCAACTTCAACCATTCAAATTGACACAAATCCATCTTTTAATAATAAAATCAAATATAAGAAAAGATTGCATAATTTCCAAAACCACTTATATAATTAAAATATATATATCATAGTATAATTCAACATCAAATCTAAAACAAAATACTTATATATTTATCATATATATTAATTAACATATTTATTTATTAATACTATTTAAAATATATAAAATATTTAATCATTAACTTCCTATGACAATTATTTAATCCTACATTTATATAAGATGTTTTTACCCCCACAAAATTTATAAAATATTATTCAAATTATCCTATAACATAAAATAAAAATAAACTAAATATACTTACTATAATATAAGGTGCTTTATCTATCGTTGAGATGATATTTAAAATCTTGAAATTTTAAAGAGTTTGGCATACATCACTTTTAAGTGAAAAAGCCCTTCACCGGACGTTCAATCAGAGTCTTTTCACTCTACTACTCACTATGTATGGAGATAGATTCTCTAGATCAATTTATTTGTTTGCACTTGCTGGTAATTTGAAAAATTCATCGTAACAGTGACGCCAAAAAGAAGAAATGAAAATAGGAAACAAACATGGATTTTTGATCGAAAGTCAGAGCTTAGTGTGTGATAGATAAGCCCAGCCTATTGTAACTACTATTTATGTATGCTTTGATTTTTCTCTCCAACTAAAAAACTCACACTAATAAAAGGCACATCATAATCGTCAATTCATTCTAGTGCCCCCCAGTACCTGTCATTGGCCAAGATTATTGCACTTACACCTACTTCTTTCACTAGTTTTGAAACTTCGTTCACCAAGCCTATTGCCTTGTGCAAACCGACCTCTGTAGAATTCATATTTAAGGATTACTAAATGCAAGATCACACAACATAATTTTACCTTTCACCATGCTGGGATGGAGACCTGAGTGGCAACTCATGGTGTTTTTTTCTGTGATACATAGGTAAGAGGTAATCGTTGAGTCACTTGAAAAGATTTAGAAAGAGAGGAACCTCCATAGGTCTCCTAGTTGCTAAGTGTGATAGTGGCATGCAATCGCTAGTCCATACTGCTGGCCGCAACTGCAACTACCCAAGGTGTTGTGTTGGTGATAATAGAGTCAACAAGTCCATTGCTGTTGGCTGAGAGTGAAACAAAGACATCCCTTCGCATCGTTTTAAATGCTCCGATGGCATAGGAATCTTGGTAAAGTGACAAACTTATATTAGTATGGCCAATGGACAAGGAAATTATATCCACACCATCTGTAATGGCCATTTCCATGGCAATGATTATGTTGCAGTCGCCAACTTGATGATCTTATATGTTAGGAAAAGGTGTGTTGTACACCTTGCATAATGTTTATAATGTATTATTTATTTATTATGTGTGTGGTGCACCCATAGAGTCTAAGGGTACGTGGATCATTAGGTGTTAATATTCTTGGGACCATTGTTATGTTGCATGTAACATTGGGATAAGATAGAAATTGTAAAAATGTAATTATTTAATATTAGGAAAAGTAATTAAATAAAGTACCCAATATTAAATGTGGGGACATGGTTTTGTAATCTCATGGTTTTAGTCACATGGCTTTGTGTAATACCACTTGGTGGTTTTGTGGGAGCTTGTTTCTATAAAAGCAATCACAAAGGAATTTTGTAGGTTGGTCAATTTTTAGGTTAGCTCCTATTAGCATTTGTGGAGGTTTGAAGCATGGCATGAGATGTGTGGTTACATCCTTGTTCACATGGATTGCTTGGAGAGGGCTTGTTGCTTCAATGGTCTTCATGGAGACTCTGAAGATGTATTGTAATCTTTATTGCTGAATAATACATGAGAGATGGATCCTTGAGGGTTTTCTTAGGGTATATATTGTGTCATATTTTCATGGGTATATTGTCTATTCTCTTGCATGTGGATTTTGAATACTTAGTTGCATATATTTCTCTTTTGGGTTATGTGGAAATTGTCATTAGATGGTTGCAAGTTTCCTAACATTTGGTATCAGAGCCATGGTTGTGGTTGTATAATATTTGGTTGAGAAAATTTTGTTTGAGTTTTGAATCTATCCATTACATGAGAGAATGAAAGGAATTGCAAGATATGAGGGTTTCATAGGCTGTTTATTGCAGATATTAGGGTTTGGGTTTCTTGTTATGATGGGTTGTTTGCAGATTTGGAGTGAGAAATTTTGGGTGAAAATAGTTTTTTGGCTATGTATTCAAATGAGGGTTTTGTGGGGGAAAAATCACAAAAGACCTCCTAGGACAAAGAAATCCTGTTAGTTGGTTTTGGGTTGGCTGAGAGGCGAATTTTGATATATAACTCGACCTATTTCTGTTACTGTGAAAAAAATACAAAAATTCTTAGCCCCAACTCGACAATACGATCGTCTAGGGCATATGTAGAATAAAATAATATGAATAATATTAAAAAATATTTTCTTGTCAATTAAAATTTCGTCTTGCAAAAGAAAAAAAAGGGGGCAAAAAGTTTTGAATTGATAAAAAATATATTGAACTTTTTATGGGGGGGGGGAGGGGGGGTGGAGGCACCACCCCTGTACCTCCCCCTGTCGGCTGTTAGCCTACGCTGATAGGCTGCCGATGGTACCGTAAGGTATCATTGACACTTGTGTCGAAATATTGACTTCCGATGGGGGACAATACCTCCGCCACCCGTTTATGGGGTTAACAAAAAAATCTCGTTCAAATACAATTTTTATTATTAATTTTTTTTCATTGCGTTTTTTAGTCCTCCAATGATTTTAAAACGTCGACCCATGGTTTTTATTTTTAATATGGAAAATTTAAATGAAATTTATAAAAGTTTGGGTCTACCACTTGGGGGATCACCACCACTGGTGGCTCCACTCGGGGCCACCCTTGATTGCATTTCATATTAGAACTGTGCAACTTTTTTCCAAAGGGCATAAATTTTTCCCAGGTGGTCCTTTCTTTCTCTTCTTGGACTTGTTGGAAAGGTGACTCATAGCTCTACACTGTGGTGCCAAAGAGTTTCCTAGATTTTGCAAATTTTATTGTGTTTTTCTTGGTGGAAGTTATGTGTTTTTTTTAATTTTCGAGAGGTGATATCAGGTGCATACAGATTCAGATTTTGGACTTTGAATAGTCAACGAAAAGCTTGTTCAGAGCACTACACAATGGATCAGGTTTAGAGTTATTTTATTATGATTTATTTTATATTTTCCTTATCTGATTTTTTTATGAGTTAATTTTACTATGGTGATACTATGAGTTTAAGGATGATTAGATCTTGGAGATTTGATGTTGGATTCATTGTATACTCAGTTGTACATCTTAGAATATTATCTTTTTGACATGGTTATCAATATTTGGTTGGATAAATGTATATTGCATTGTTATATCTACAAGTTGTGCAATGTTGTAGGCGGTCTATACTTACACATTGCATTTATGACTTGGACATGGGTTGTCTGTGCCCATAGATATTTCATTGTTGATGCATATTCAATTTGGTGGTTTGGTTTAGTCACTTGGCTTGCTGGTTTTGATGTCATGTTGAGGAGGTGAGATGCTATTACCAGGTACAGGACTTCATGATGTGAGATCTATGTAGTTGACTATTTTATGCAGACATGTGGACACAGTTGGATTGTTAATTGTAGGTACATTGTTGGTGGTGTTGGATTGGTTCCTGATTATGGTGGTGGCGGTGTATCTTCTTGGTATGAGGATCATGGTTTTACTTTGCCTTTTGGGAGCTCTTGTTATATTTGATTTCTTTGATTGTGTGAGGGCCTTTGATTGATCTTCACGAGGATATTGGTATCACGATTTCATGGATAGCTTGATTACAATTTTTAGTGGAATTTTTTTGATAGTGATGGATTGGTGGTGTTGGATATGTTTATGATGGTTTGGTGGTTGTAGGTATCTTCTTGGCTTGGAGATCTTGGTTTTACTTGCTATGTTATTGATGGTTCAGTTGTGTGTAGACATGGATGATCTTCATGGAGAGAATGTTAGTCATGATTCCTTGTGTAGCTCGTAGCATGATTTAGTGGGAGTTGTTGGTAGTGACATGGATGCATCATTGGGTATGGTTATCTTTATGTGATTGGGGATATGTTTTCTTGGTTTAGAGTGTTTGCTATTACGTCATGGTTTACTCTAGATACATGCTTGAGTTTGGCATGGTACTTGTTCTCTTGAGACCAAATTTTTTATGTATGTTATGATGCATGCGATCTCTTTGGAGGAGATGGTTAGATCATGGATGCCATGTTTATTTCTTGATTCATGCTAAGAGCTTTGACATTGATCCTGGTAGTTCTATTTATATTGGGTACATTGATCATTTGCTTGATTACTTCATGATGGTGCTATGTTGCATTTTGAGTTTGGCATGGATTGGTTGGTTACAGGTACTCATGAATACTTGGAGACATAGGTGAGGCTTGAGTTATCTTATGGTTAGAGACATGTGTTGAGACAGTTACTCTTGATGAGATTTCAGTAGGAAGTCCAAGGAGCCTACACCTTGGTTGGACGTGAGTTCAACATGGACCTATGATGATAGTGTTCTTAGATGAGTCATGATGAATTTGATTTCTTGGAGGAGCATTCTCATTCCCCACTCTTGGTCTACTCAACAATTTCACTTGAGAGGTATTGCCCATTGTTTCTTCTAGGTGGATTATCTTATGCTTTATCTTCTCATGCATATGAATCTTGGGCTATGGATATATGGTTTTCGAGGGTTCATTTGAGGAGTGTTAGCATGTTTATCTCCTTATGCATTGTGATTAATTTTATTGATGTTGAATTTAGGAGATGTATTGGGCTTATTTCCTTCATTGGGAATGGATTTAGTTTGATCTTTTTTGGTTATGAGAGGCTTACATCCATGTTGATTACATGATATATATGTTATGTTTGATCTTGGTGATTGAACGATTGGATGTTGTTATGGATTTTCATTTGGGGCATTGCAGAGGAGATCATACTTGACATAGTTGACATTTAGAGGTGTATGTAGTAGGATTTTATACAGGTATATGATGTGCATAGTTTCTCTCTTTGGTCTTGGTTATCTTCCTAGATGTTTGGTTTCATATTACATTGGTTTGAGGTTTGGTTGGAGCTATTATGATCACTAGCTTGTGGTCATGTGTTTTCACTTATGTTCTTGGGTGATGACATGGAGGGTCCTTTATCTTTTTCCTTTGTTGGGTGTAGAGAACTTGGGAGAGCTATGGAGACTTGTGGTGAGAGTTGTTCTTATAGGATATTGGTTTATAGGTTTTGTATATCATTGTGGATGATTCCTTGGTACTACATGATTTCGTTTACACTTTATATATGATTCTATTGGTATACTTGGTATGCCTTGATATTTTTCAGATTTGCATTACCCATGCAATGGGATCTCTTGGATGTGTATATCATTCTTTGATAGGTTTTGCACATGGAGTTTATGATTACAGTTTATGGGTGTATATGTTTATGACATGAGTTTAATATGATTTGTATACACTGGAGGTATGGATGGTTGGATGTGTTGGAACTTATTGTGGGTGATATTTCAACTATGGTTTTGTGTATCTTGACAACTACTGGTGCATACTAATACCTTTGGATTGAGTGTATGTGTTTGGGATATCGAGGTTGAGGTAGGACTTATGCTTCATTGTGACAAATTGTGTGGCATCTCTTTAGATGGCATCTTATCTTTGTGCATTGGAATGATGGAGGATGAGAGAATTCTGTTGGAAATATGTGCCTCAATCTTGTTGGCTTGTATTGCGTTGGTATGAGGACTTCATGTGTTCAACTTATTCCATTTCATCGAGACTTTGTTCGGTTGGTGGGACTCCTGGGGGTGTTCCAACGATGGCTCGACAGGTTTGGCTTGTCGGAATTTCTTATCGGCTGACGATTGCTATCGACGAGAGTCTTTGTGTTGTTCCATTGATGGGTTGATGTGGCGAGGCGATCTCATATCGGCGGGTGACATTTCATGTCCCACCGATATGTCGATAATGTGTTGAGCGGTTGAAGAGGGACCAAGCGACGAAGAACCTGATCGACGGCTGTGGAGGCTTTGATTAGACGATGTCCGTTGTGTTCCACGTCATCCTGAGGCAATTACCACTAAGAAATTTTTGGCTGAGCAGAATTGCTTGTGCGTTCGACGCATGGTGGTGAGTTAAGCAGTGTGCACAGTGGAAGGATGGTGGGCCCCAAGTTGCTTTATGCGAAGGGTTGTCCGGCCATGGACACTTGTCAGCGCCTTGGGAGTTCCTTGGGGAATATTGTGGATGCCGCTAGAGATTCCCCCAAGGAGATCTAGTGGCTGACACGTGGCTGGTGGGACCTGATAAAATTGGTGGTCGGTATTAGCGAAGGTGGTTGCCTCCTGATAGCAATAGCTTGGTTGGAAGTTCTGTGAGGGTTTGTTGGCTGTTGGTGGTTTTTTGGCGAACTATCATACCATAAGGGCTTTTCTCTTGGATAACAGTAGATCTGTTGACCGTTGAACCTTAGAGGTTTGACTGATGGTTAGCCATAGGGCTTAGGGTGACTAATATGTAAGAGGTAGACGAATGGCAGTGCGACACATGGTAAAATCTCATTGGTTGATTTTGCATCGTTGTTGCAAATCAACGACTAGTGGCCAAAATATTGTGTGCGTGAATCGAGGGTTTGATCAAAGTGAAAAATTAATCGCAGGGCAGCTCAATGTTAGCTACAAAGGTGGTGCACGCAATCTGAGATGGTGAAGCTTGTCGGTGGGGTATTATGAGACCCTGATGGCTGTTTGGTGGGTATGAGAGTCTTTGATCGGAAGTTGAGAGGTCGGCCTGAGGCCGATGGAATGCCAAATGATGCTGAGCCAAAAGTTGAGGCCGGATGCTGATTGATAGTAAGCCAAAGCTGAGAAGCTGAAGCTGAAAGCTGAGCAAGTCGATAGAGATCAAATCGAAAGATCGAATGATCGGCGGATCGACAGATCCATGATCGGTAAGCTCAATCAAAGATCAAAGAGTGTGTGTTCGAGCGGTATGCGTAGAGCATTATAACCATGAAAATTGAGATACTCAGAACTTGAGCAGATGTGAACCCGAGGAGGCCATGAGGCTGTACCGACTAAAAGGTTGGCTGTGTGAGTGGGCTGAGGAGCTGAAGGGAATCTTCACTGTATGCCTTGTGAGGACATTATAACAATGAAAGGTTGTAGATCTATGCTGCTGCCTATATTTCTCCAGATGAACAAGATGTAACTCCTGTAATGGCTATGAGCCTAATATTGTATTGTAACCGTTTGTTGCTGAATAATACAATGGCTCTATCTTTTGGAGTGTGGGGCTTTTTACCTGAAAGAGTTTTCCCCATGTCAATCTGTGTGTTCATTTGTTTTGTTTGTTCATGGTGTTGAATTTGGCTTTAGTTTTGCATGTGATTTTTGCAGAAGGATCAATGGGGGAGAACTACTGTGCCTATTTTCGCTTTATGGCATAGTTGTTCTAGTGCTTATGGAGTGGTTTTAAACGAAAGTCACTGAGGCGCTACTGGTTTTAGATTTTAGATCTGAGAAGTTCTCATACAGTAATCCCAACAAGTGGTATCAGAGCTGGTTAAGGGTGGTCAAGGCTTGTTCATGATAGCAACAAGTGGTATCAAAGCCTTCTCCTCGTTACTGAGGCTTTGGGTATTTCTCATGTGAAAATTTATTAGCCTGGAAAGCTTGAGGAAATCTGGAGGAATCAGATGATGCTTGATCTTTCCGATGAGTAAGAGTTCCTGCTCTTTTGATTCAACACACAACATGAAAGACATTGGAGATTTTGGAGTTGATCATATTGTGGTGATGTGGTCTGAGGCCCCTGTTTGGCAAGAAATGGTCTTGATGCAAGGGGCATGAGGTATGCTTATGGTTGTGTTGCAGCAGAGCGTGTTTCATACTGGGTGTCTGTATGAGAGGCTCCCTGGTGGTATGGAGTTGCTTGGGTTGTTTCGTAGCCATGGAGTTTGTGCTTGTGTTGGGTGTTTTGACTTAGCACTGAAGGCGTTTTCTTTGTTGCCCTGATTGCTTGAAGGCTATGAAGTTGATCTGGGTGGTTTGAAACTTTTGAATAGCTTGGATCTCTCGCATGCTTGTGCATGGTTGCGGTTTTGGAATCGGTCTAGAGTAGGCCTAGAGTTCCTGTACTACCTGCACCTTGTACTCGAATATTTCAGATTCATGTCTTTGGTTCTGAAGGGTTTTATGTAGATTTTCCTAAAAAGTCTATGATGCATATTCATGTGCGTTCACTGTTCTAGTTAGCCATGATGGTTGTGTGCAGACTCCTGAGTCGTCCATATGTGCATTGAATATAGAGGTGCATGTGTGTTTTGGAAACACGGTGGTTTTGCAGGTTTTGAACGGTCAAGTAAAACTTGTGGTTTTGTGGAGCTGTTGTTAAGCTCTTTCCTAGACCTTGGCTTTTTGGGGTGTGATTGGATGAGATAGTTGCAATTCGATATGGTTTGAGGAGGTGTGATGTCTTCTCTACATGGGAGTGTTGGTATGTATTGTTCACTCATAATTCTTCTGGTGTTTGCTTGCTAGTTCCCTAGACTATGGTGCTTGAGTTGTGGACATGATTGGAAAATCAGATTTGAGCTTGATCTGGTGTTTGAGTTATGTTGTCTACATGGAATTTTTATTTGAGATCTCAATTTTGCTGTTTCCAATGCGATGATAGATTTTCAAAGTTTTTCATTGGTTGCATCTACAAGTTGTGAAATTTTGTGGGCTGTCTTTACCTACATGTTTGCTGTGAGTCAACTCGGAAGTGGGCTGTCAATATCCACGAGGTTGCTTCAGTGGTGGTGCAGATCTATTAGCTGGCATTGTCTGTGGCCACTTGTGCATTGGTGTACCTAATTTGAGATGCAAGGAGGAATGGCGTTTGAGTACTTGAATATTCGGTTATGGGAACCTGTAGCGAGAGTATCACGATGTCATGGAGAGCTTGATACACTGGCTAGTTGTAAGATTTTGATAGTGATGGTGCGGTTTGTGTGATTTGGAGATCTTGGTGTTGTTCAACGTTGTTGTTCGATGGACATGTTGTTGGTTGTACCTGGAGGTTTTTTGCAGGTGGTCAGTCATGATGCTTGGAAAGCTCGGTGCCACGTTCAGTGTGAGCTTTAGCAGTGACTTGTGGTCTTCTTTGGTGTTGCAGATGTTTCAGGTGGAGCTCTTAGATCCTATTACTGCAGAAGAGCTCTTTTGCATTTGCATGGGCACTATTTGAAGATGTGCAACATCTTGGAGCCATGGAGGACTCTTGCGAGTCTTTGGTTGAGGTGCTAGTGGTGCTTGACAGGTGGTGCTGGTTTAGAGTTTTGGCATGAGGGTTTCCTCTTGAGACTGTGGCAGAGTCACCTGAAGCATGGTATCTCCTAAGGGGGATGGTAAGATCATGGTGTCATGATAATTTTCCGTTCCTAGGTTTGGAGCTTTGACACTTGGTATGGAGTTTCTCTTTGTTTTGAGTGCATTGGTCATGTGCTTGAGGACTTCATGTTCGCTGGAGTAATGCATCTTGGAGTTTAGCATGAGATGATCAGTTGTTGGTGCTCATGGATGCATGGAGAATAAAGTGAGACTGTTGTACTATTTACAGTTGAAATTCTGAGTAGCCTACACCATGGTTGAATGCGAGTTCAACAGAGACCGATAAGGAGATTAATCTTGGATAAGTCATGGCGGTTGTTATATCTTGGAGGAGCATCTTTTTCCCTTTGGTCTTCTCGGCAGTGAAGTTCTTCTGAGAGGTATTTTCCCATTATATCTTTCAGATGTGTTTTATGCTTGCTTTCATGATATGGCTCTTGAACTGCTATTTAAGTTTCTGGAGGATCCATAGTGAAGGGTGGATAGCATTTTATCTCCTTGTGCTTTTGAGAACTGGTAGAATATAAGAATGTGGGCTGGTTTGATCTTCCTTGAGTGGCTTCCCTTTGGGATGTGAAGGAGATCACACTTGACACAACTAACATATAGAAGTGTGTGTAGAAGGGCATGTTTGGTTTGCAAGTTTGCATATCATTGTGGATATTCCTTGGTACTACATGGTTATTCTCTTCTATGTGCTATGATTGGTCGACTTGGTATGGTTGGATCACTTGTGATGGTGCCTTATTTGCTGGGATGCTAATGAAGAGATGTGTTGAATGCCCTCATTTCGATTCTTTGCATTCATCTAGATAGTACCCTTGCAGTGGGAGTATCTAGATGTGTTTGGTCTTTTGACTGGTTGACACATGGTGAGATTGTATTCCACAGTTGATAGGTGAATATGTGATGGCATGAGTTTACTGATGTGCATACCTTTGAGGTATGGGTGATTAGATGGATTAGCACGAGCTGTGTGTGCTATTTTCAATCGCGTGGGTTTGATCAATTGGATGGGAGTAGTCAGTTTTCTGGTTGCTATTCTAGTTGATTGTTTTATCTTGTTCTGGAGAATGGCTTCACATTTTGTGTTTGTGTTCGAGAGCTTTGAAGCTGGTGTTGCTTCTATTTAACTAGTGAGCACAGTGGAGTGGTGACATCTTGATCCCTTTTCCGTTCGAAGGATCTGATACTTGTGTTCCAGATACTGGTGCAATTTTTCCTTGGCTTGTTCCTTTTTCCCATGAAGGATGGTTGGAACTATTCCCTGTGTTGGTGGAAATCTTGGATGTCATTGTAGGTGTTTTGTTTGGAGTGCAGAAGCATTGTGGAGAGATTCTTGTTTTTCGGGTTTTGGAGGAAGCCAACAAGTCTTCGTCAAGTGGGAGATTGTTGGAAATATGCGCCTCAATCTCAATGGCTTGTATCGCATTGGTTCGAGGAATTCATGTGTTCAACTTATTCCTTGTCACCAAGACTCTATCCGGTTGGTGGGATTCCTAGGGGTGTTCCAATGATGGCCTAATGGGTTTCGCTTGGCGAAATTTCTTATCGGCTGGCGATCACTATCGGCGGGAGTCTTTGTGCTGTTCCACCGATGGGCCGATGTGGCAAGGTGATCTCATATCGGCGGGTGACATTTCATGTCCCACTGATATGTCGATAATGTGTTGAGCGGTTGAAGAGGGGCCAAGCGGCGAAGAACCTAATCGACGGTTGTGGAGGCTTTGATCTGATGACGTCCATCGCATTTCGTGCCATCCTAAGGCAAGTACTGCGGATAATTTTGTGGTCGAGAAAAATTGCTTGTGCGTTCGATGCGTGGTGGTGAGTTAAGCCGTGTGCGTAGCGGAAGGATGGTGGGCCCTGAGTTGCTTTATGCGAAGGGTTTTTCGGACATGGACACTTGTCAGCGCCTCGAGATCTCCTTGGGGAATATTGTGGATGCCGCTAGAGATTGCCCCAAGGAGCTCCAATGGTTGACACGTGGCTGGTGGGACCCGATAAAGCTGGTGGTCGGTATTAGTGAAGGCAGTTGCCTCCTGACAACGGTAGCTTGGTTGGTGGTTCCGCGAGGGTTTGCTGGCTGTTGGCGGTTGTTTGGCGAATCGCCATACCATAAAGGGCTTTGCTTTTGGATAGTGGTAGAGCTGTTGACTAGCGAACCTCAGAGGTTTGACTGATGGTTAGCGATAGGGCTCAGCGTGACTGATCTACAAGAGGCAGACGAATTGCAATGCGACACGTGGTGAAATCTCATTGATTGATTTTGCATCATTGTTACAAATCAACGGCTAGTGGTCGAAAGCTTTTGCACATGTCTCGAGGGTTTGATTAGAGTGCAAAATTGATTGCAGGGCGGCCCGATGTCAAATGCAAAGGTGGTGCACACAACCCGAGATGGTGAAGGTTGTCGGTGGGGTATTATGAGACCTTGATGGCCGTTTGGTGGGTATGAGAGTCTTTGGCCAGAAGTTGAGAGGTCGTCCTGAGGTCAATGGAATGCTGATTGATGCTGAGTTGAAAGGCGAGGCCAAATGCTGATTGATAGTAAGCCGATAGAGATCAGATTGAAAGATCGAATGATCAGCAGATCGATAAGCTCGGTCAGAGATAAGAGAGTGTGTGTTTGAGCGGTATGCGCAGAGTATTGTAATCACGAACACTGAGACACTTAGAACCTGAGCAGATGTGAACCTAAGGAGGCCATGAGGTTGTGTCGACTGAAAGGCTGGCTGTGTGAGTGGGTTGAGGAGCTAAAGGGAATCTTCACTGTATGTCTTGTGAAGACATTGTAACAAGGCAAGGTTGAAGATCTATGTTGTTGTCTGTATTTTTCCAGACGAACAAGATGTAACTCCTATAATGGCTATGAGCCTGATATTGTATTGTAACTATTTGTTGCTGAATAATACAATGGCTCTATCTTTTGGAGTGTGGATTTTTTTACCTGAAAGGGTTTTCCCCATGTCAATCTGTGTGTTCATTTATTTTTTCTATTCATGGTGTTGAATCTGGCTTTAGTTATGCATGTGCTTTTCTCAGAAGGATCAATGGGGGAGAACTACTCTGCCTATTTATGCTTTATGACATAGTTGTTAGTGCTTTTGGAGTGGTTTGGAACGAAAGTCACTGAGACGCTACTGGTTTTAGATTTTAGATCTGAGACGTTCTCGTACAGTAACCCCAACACATTTATTCTTGGGATGGTGGTCACTTTGATTCTTGTTGTAGGTATCTTGATGGAGCACATGGAGCACTTTGATTCCATGATGGTATATGTGGCTATATGGATTGTTCATTTGATTCATGTTTTGAGGTTACTTGTTCCCCTTATGCAATGTATACATGTGTGTTGTACACCTTGCATAATGTTTACAATGTATTATTTTATTATGTGTGCGGTGCACCTAGGAAGTCTAGGGGTACGTGCATCACTAGGTGTTAATATTCTTGCGACCACTTTTATGCTGTATGTAACATTGGGACATAAGATAAAAATTGTAAAAATGTAATTATTTAATATTGGGGAAAATAATTAAATAAAGTACCCAATATTAAAAGTGAGGACATGGTTTTAGTTACATGGTTTTGTGTAATGCCACTTGGTGGTTTTGTGGGAGCTTGTTTCTATAAAAGCAACCACAAAGATAGTTGTTTAGATTGGTTAGGTTAGCTCTTTTTAGCATTTTTGGAGATTTGAAGCATGGCATGGGATGCGTGGTTACATGCTTGTTCACATGGATTTTTTGGAGAGAGCTTGTTGCTTTAATGATGTTCATGGAGAATCTAAAGATTTATTGTAATCTTTATCGCTGAATAATACACATGAGAGATGGATGTTTTTGGAGGCTGGATTTTTTTCTTTTGAATTTTTTCTTATGATATCTTGTATCATATTTTCATAGATATATTGTCAATTCTCTTGTATGTGGATTTTGAATACTTAATTACATAAATTTCTCTTTTGAATTATGTGAAAATTGTCATTAAATGACTACAAATTTCAACATTATACACAGCCAATTAGGCCTCAGGAGCCATCCCTTCGGCTGTTCCGTTGCCAAAGCCTTTAAAACTCACGCCACTCACAACCGACCCCGCAGCAGTCGAAGCACAGTGCGTGCCATAGCCATCCATGTCTCTCGCTGATTTTATCTGGCTTTTATCAAATTTAGCTATCGTTGCTTCGTAGCTTTTAAAGAAATAACAAGCTCCAATGATTTTTTTTATTGCAGTGAGAAGGATTAAACATTTCCCTGCTTTGACATGCACCCTTCCATTTTGGGGGCACAGGTCCCAAGCCTCTGTCATCGAAGCTCTCGCTCTTAGGCCATATTCCGTTGTCAATCACACCTACAATCACATCTTTACTGTGCTATGACGACGACCAAAAAAATGTTATTTGGGCCTCCCAGACCCAAAAACTATGGCGAATAGGTGGTATGGATCTGACAGACAGATAATGAGATTACGGCCAAGCAGTCCTCCATGCTCTCCTAAGCTGCGGCTTCTGTATTGCTCATCTTGGTTACAAATCCATGGAGAACTTTATCATATGTGTATAACAACAGGCTCCCGTTATTTGAACTTGAAGTTACGTAATTGATGAGCGAACCATACCAGTGCTTCTAAAGTTTAAAATGCAGAGGCTTCTTTGAATTACTCATGTGAACAATATATGGTTTCCTTATCTCCTCATACACATGAGTTGTAGTTAATGCAAAAAGAATTACAAAGAGGGTAGGAGCAAAGATACAGGGTTTGGCCATTGCTATCAACAACCAGCAAGTGACTTCTTTTTGTCTTAAAACTAAGAAAATTGGTCCATTAATAAGGATAGAATTTGAACCTGGAATTATCAACAAGTCTGCAAAGATTATGAACTACTCTACAGGGACAGAGGTAATATGGAATTTATCACTAGTTTTAATCATTTTCATATATCATTTTATTCAATGGTCAAATGTTCAAATAATTAATAATAATTTTACATCTCATCTAATACTTAAAAGTCATAAATATTTATCTTATTTTTATAGGTCAAATTTGGTCTTTGACTATTGAAATAGATAATGTTTAAAAATAGTCACATAGATAAGACTATATGCACTAGTCTACAAAGACTATGTACAAGTCTACAAAGAGAAACTCAAAGATATCAAATTATAAGATTACAACATGAACAGGTGTACAAAGATTATCCTAATCTACAAAGATTAAGTACAAAATTATAAAGACAAGTTGAAAAATATGGAATTATACTTCTACAATATGAACACCTTTACAAAGATTAATGTGAAATAATAAGATTGGAGATATATTCAACAAAGATATTATAATCAAAATTATAATTTCTATTTATAAATAATTATAAAAGATAATAGAATAATAAGACATTGAATTAAGACAAAACACCCAATACAATTTTTAACAAAAGAAAAACATTTAACACATAAATTAAAATATGGAGATTGACTAAACTTATAATTACTTTTGTGGACAACCATAGTATTGGATATCCTATATAACAATGAATGATACGTCAACTAAAATTGATGGCATTAATTGCTAGACATAAATTGGAAAACTTTAATTCCAAATTGACTCAAACTTTTTGGATGGCTTCATTTTTCTTCTTTTGTAAATCCAAAATTACAAATATGGATAATAAACATGAGCACTTTCAAATCATATGAATGATGTGGGCCCAACAAGATACATAGAAATGAAATGAAATGATGATTAGTAGATACAAAATTTGCAAAAGATAATGAGATCAAAGATAAAATATAGTAGAATACATCAAATAAATTGAAATAAAAATATAAATATATAAGATAATGGGGTGATAATAAAACCTAGATTACAACAATTTAAGAGCATATATTTAAAATTTATAATGTAAACACAATAAAAAAAATAGACTAAAATATGCCATTGGTGATGGTTCTACTTACAATTGTTCTTTTGTTGGGGGCCATGGCATTGGATACACTACTCTACAAGTGAATAAAATATGTAATGTGTTGATTGTACCTAATGATAGCTACCTCTATCATCTCCTAAACCATCTGCTTGAATTCACTTATTTTTAATTATGAATACCTATTAAGGCTTGATGTTAAGTGGTTAACTCCCTAGTACTAAGTGAATAGTATGACTTTGATACCTTTTAAGAGGAATTCATTTAGGTAAATCTCCAAAATACATTGAGTGATGATCTATAGTTTCTTGTAGATTTCAATACCTAGGTAGGAGTGCATTTGATTGATATGCCTCTATGAAAATAATTGGGCCAAAATCCATCACCCTCTTTGTCAAGAAAATTTTATATTTTATAAGACCTTACCATCAATACAAACTTTGTACACTACTCTCTTAGTTCAACCATCTTGCCTTCTTAATGAAATCACATCAATAGTTGTTTGAAATTCAACATAATAATTTATAATATATAATGAGCTATTCTAATTGCAATAATATATTTATTGTGCCCATAGGAATAACATATATTGGGAAATTAAGTTGCTACTCTTCTATGGTCAATTTAATACTATGACACTTTCATAATTAAGTGATAGTACCCCAATTTGTAATTTGGACCTAAAATTTTGAAGAAAGAAATATAAAATGATTTAGATTAGTAGCTAACTACTTGTTAATGAAGTTATGAATGTTTCTTGAAGCTATCAATAATGTTACTCTCTCTTTCTTTAGAAAAACTGTCACCTTTAGAGTTTGTGAGGTGCTAACTCCAAAAAGTGCATGACAAGAAATGGTTGGTCAAGTATCTCATGATTTTTGTTTAACTCATTGTCACCCTCTAATATTGGTTACTCCTCGTCTTCCTCACTCAACCTTTCAATATAGAACAATTTATTTTCAATAAATTTTGACTTTTGATTGTATTTTCTATCATAAGCCCTTTTTCTCTTTTCTCTTCAATTCCAGTTATGGATTCAACTTAGTTTGGACTTAAGAGACATTGACCATGAATATAAAACTCTCAATTATCTAGATTAACTATGGAATTTAGGTACATTAAATAGTTTGAACACCAACAAATCTATATTGTAGACATGACACTCTTGGTAAATGAAATTTAGTATGACTCCAAGTCTACAAGATGCCATAGTACACATTGAACACTATACTTTAGTTTCTTAACTTATAAATACAAGAGTTCAATTAATCATGACATATTTTCATTCTTGGGTCTAGGAATGTGGCTCTAAGAGTTTTAGTGAAATAAATAATATTAAACTTCAACCCCGAGCTATATTTGGGATGCAAAAGCATCACTCAATTAGATTCCACTAGGCACTTTGAATCTAAGCTTGAAACATGCTTAGCAAATGTGAAGTTGTGTTACTTTCAAATTTCATGTTTTCCTCATGATACCTCATTATAGATACCTATCAACATACAAATTACCCAATAAGTATGATTTCTAATAACTACTAGAACATGAAAGTACCTACAAATTAATCACCTCATATTTATGATTTTATTTTCTTTATTTAAAAGAATATTAAAAACTTTTTTTTTATCGTATTTTTAATATTAGATATCAAAACTACTTCTGTTACATTTATAAGACATAAAAGTGTTTCTCCAATAATAATAAAAAAATATTAATAAATTCCACAATTTTTAAGATGCTTCACACTTGAATAAAGTTTGATTTTTATTCTCACCAAAAGCTTTGAACCATCAACTTACCTAGGCCTCCTTGTCACAAAGATATATTCTCAAAAATTCAAAAATTCAAAAATTCTTTTTCTTTTTAAATAATGATACTCCACATGCATTAAACAATTTTTTTAATGTTGATAGTTTCTATGACTTGGACCAAGTTATGTTAAGATGCTACATATTATACCATTGTTGAACAACAATAAAAATAATAACAGTAAATAATATATTTCTTGGAGGTAATTTCACATTGAATTCATTTGCTTATAAAGCCACAAGTTTCCCGTACAAACTACCAAAACAACATATGGTAATAAATTCCCACCCAACTAACCAACTTAATAATTGATTTATTAAATGTAAATCTTAATTTCGTAACAACCCCTCTTTAAGGTTTATATAATTAAAAAAAAACAAAAAGAATAATGTAAGAGTGTAAATCTTAAATTCCGAACATCCCCTCCTTAAGGTTTACATTGCAAAAAATAAAACCAAAATATTTTATTAGCATCAACCTAAACTTCTTTATCCAAGAAAATGGTCTGATTAGCCAACCTTGCATCAACATCAACTTAAACTCCTTTGTCTAGGCAAAAGTCTTGATTATCCAACTCTACATCAGCAACAACCCAAACTCCTTATGTCTGGGTAAATCTTCTAATTATCCAATGTTTACCTGTAAATTAAGACACACTTCACTGTTCACAAGAAAATCACCAACCAATTGCGAATCGAGACTCGCTCCATTACCCATAATAACACTCTTCTATTTGTGGATCGAGGCTTACTCAATTATCAACAAACACATATCTGCAAAACTATGGATCGAGACACACTCAATTATCCATAGCTAGTTTGTGGATTCAACTATCCACATATCAACAACAACTCACCAAGTTTGTGAGTTCAACTATTTACAAACCAACAAATCACTACATGCCCCATCTTGTACTCCTGAAAAGACTAGATATGAAATAAATGCTTCTCATGCAAGAAATCATCCTAGAGCAAGAAGCTGGCTCGGGATAATAGATATCCTCGTGCCTCCATTTCCTCCAGCCTCCAATTCCACCTGTTTAATTCTTAGAGAACATATGCAACTTCATTGTTGATCATGCGATGCAATATTACATCTTTTAACCTCTCTTTTAGTAGCAATTAAAACGTTATCTGTTTTTAACTTTCCATCAATAAGATCTCTAGCACGTTGAATGCAATTCACTACAATGTGTCCTCTTTGATTACAATAGAAACATTTGAAATTATTCTTTAGCACTAGTTTTTCTTTCTCCAAAGCAGATTTCTTTTGGCCAATGCGATTAGATTGATTAGAAGGCATATTTTGGCCAATGTTTTTATCCACACTGGTTTCTCCAATGATTTCATCTGCTCTACTGCGTTGATCCAACCATCCAATAATATCATCAAACACCATTTTTATATGATGTCTTGGCTGGCCATAAGTTATATCATGCCACATGTCAGGATAAATCTTTAGAGTCTTGTCAGAGCTTGCTGCAGATCTGTAAAGCTCTTCACTTGCAGAAGGATCTGTTACACGGTCATCTTTTCCATGCAATACCAAGAATGGCAAAGTCACCTATATACATTTTATTTGCTAAGTTCAGGTGCAGCCATTTCAATGATAATATCTAGCAAACGTCATGAATTTGTAACAAGTCTACCTTATTTAGTTGACTCTCTATATCTTCACTTATTCGGAGAAGCTGATAACCAGTCCATAGCCGAGGCTTGCCTTGATAAATATACCGATTTGCTCTAACCTGCACTGAAACAAATTAGTATCTCAAAACTTCAGAGTAAATCTATTTTTATTAGCATCTAGTACTCATATAGTGTACCTGCTTCCTGACTAAAGGATCCTTGAATGCATTGTCAATAATGTCTTTATTGGTGATTTTCCATGTGGGAAACATTCTTGTCACTGTGTGATTCAAAAATTTAATCACAAGTGGATGAGGTTTAATGTGGTCTGCAATCTGTTTAAAACAGCAGTAGGTTATAACTGTGCTTATCAAACTAATATAATCCAAAACCACCTTCTCTGTGATCTTATATGAAATGGAGATTACCTTACACATTGGAGCAATGAGGACTGCACCATTCCAATAGGTAGGCAGTTTCCTGTGAAGTAAAAGTGACACTACTGCTCCCATGGAGTCCCCATACAGGAATCTTGGCTTGTCCTTGTACTCCTCACTCTCTGAGATATTAGGATAACAATAGTGGAATTCCAAATTCAGAGTATCAAGAAAAGCTATCTAGTACATAGAAATATCAATCACTGGAAGGTAAGCCATAGAAAAATGATTTACGTAAATGAAAATGTGTGGGAAAAACATAGGACTTACCAGCAATGCTCATGAAGAAAGACTCACAATCATTAACAAGGTCTTGGAAGCTCTCTATGTAACACCGTTTTCCTCCAGATCTGCCATGTCCTACATAGTCTATTCCATAAACAGCATATCCAGCTTTTGCAAGTTTAACTCCAACACCTAGCAAAAACAGCTTTAGAAAATCAACTGTACAACAAGACTTATGTCTTTATGTATATTATTGCCTATCCACTTTTCAAATGTATTTTTAATCTATTTATTAATTATCTCAAAATCATAATATAACAAATTTTTTATTTTTAATAAAAACGATCAAAGATGCATTCTCAAAATTAAATAGACGTTTTCTTTTATATACTATAAAAAATATTTTAAATCTGAAAAATATTCTCACAAATTTCTGATAATATTTTTATACTTTCATTAAATTTTTCAATGAACCATTTAATTTCATCAATAAATTATAAGTTATTTGAGATCATATTATCTCATTCAAATCTCATCATATGATGAATTGTATGTTTGATGCCTAAAATTCCATATGAATAGTCAACTGTTAAATAGTTCCCAGTTTAAAGATGAGCATTTATCATTGTTGGTCACCATTATTGTGATTGATGACTCTGTTGGGCTAGATTCAGGGTTTGTTAGTAGGGATCAGCTCCCAATCAGCCAACAGACCTTCTGGTCAAAGCCAGCATATGCCCTTAGGGTCTTCTCCTAGGGAAAACAGAATTTGGCTTATGGTTGGGAGTCGGCTTAGTGATCTTTTGACTCTTTCTGTGAAAGGGTTGGCTCCTGAAAAGGAGATTCTGTGGGGAAAGAAAGTTGCCAATCGGGTTTCTATGGATGGAAACAAAGAGCAACTAATAAGTAGGAGGTATTTTTCACAGTCAATCGGTTTTTTGGATGGAAATAAAGAACAATTAAAAAGGAGATTCTGTGAGGAAAAAAGTTGTAAATCGGTTTTTTGGTATTGGGATGAGTGATCTTTCAGGAAGGTTCAGTTCTTCACCTTTGTGAGCATCACCTAGATGCAATGAGTGCTAAGTGGATCATTCATTATCATGAGAGATGGGTTCTTGTGAACCACTACTCATGAACCGTGAGTCAATGAATTTGATCCGTAAAACTACATGGTTGAATACTGATAACAATGTCACAAAGAACAACTAATCAAGAAATAAATTATTTTTAAAAATCTCTCAGATCTATATTATTTAATGCTTCCTAGAATGATTTAGTTTCAAACTATCATGGGTTTGTTCATCTTTTGTGGTCTATGGGTTTTATGACCATTGTTGGTTGAGCTCAGTTCTCTTGGTTGATCTACTGTTTGTCTGCTATTGTTTAGCAGTCTTATGGCTGTTAATTCTTTGTTGCTATTCTTTCTTATTTGGCTGGACATCTTTGTCCAAATTTTTATTTTTCATTTAATAAGCACTGTAATTAAATTATTTAAAATCCATTTAATTTTCGAAATCCCACAATCTCCAAAATTCTATTCTAGATTCTCAGAAATATTTTTTCTTAATACAAAATATAAGTTTTAAACTATATACAATCTATTAAGCTCAAATTACAGGCAAAATATAAGTTTTAAACTATATACAATCTATTAAGCTCAAATTACAGGGTTAAAAAAATAAGACATAATTGATATGAATTTTCTACAGTTCATAAATCCAAAAGCTTGTTTTCTAAAACAAACATGTTATCTGTGAATACCTCGCATGAATATGCTACACTCCATCGCATAGCCTGCAAGTAACCCCACATAAAATTACCATTAAATGTTTATAGAGACTAAAAAGAAAATCATTCTTGTTCGTGTAATTTACACTGACCATGGCAGAGAAATATCAGAGCCTTGGCTTTCTGATTTAAGGGCAGCCATCTGCAAGTAAATATCTTGAGTCCTCTAATGAAAATAAATTGCTGGTACGAAATACAATGAAAGTGTTAGTGAACCCATAAAGTTTGAAGTGTAACAAATCAAAAGAAACTGAAACTTTACCTCTTCATACTTGATGTCTAAATGTTGTTCCATATTGTTTGCCCAAGATGAAATACAAGTGCACGCAGAGAAGTTACAGAGTCAATTTTGAAAGCATATGTTATCAAGCACCAAAGATTTTGAGGCTGAAAGAGCTTCAACAACATAATATATATAGAAATAAAATTGCAAGTCAGTTGCGCTGCATGCTCTACAACCAGAATGTAAAGCCTGATTCATCAAATACCGAAATCAAATCATCGTTTGCATTGATTTTATTATTGTTATGATATCACATAGCTGGCTACTCATTCAAAAATGCAACAGAATACTGATTATGCTATTATTATTGGTATGTGTTCCTGTAAAGAAATTGAACGGTTTTCCTTACTAAAATAATAAATAAGCCAGATAAGCAAATAACGAGCTAGAATTAAGAGCTAAGATAGTAATTAAATAAAACATGTTTTTTAATGATAAAGGAACCAGAATTTACTTTGGAACGTAGAAGTGTAGTACCATGCTGAATATTATGTTCAGTGATCTAAAATGATGCTCTCCAAATAGATCTGGAACTACATTTCTCTGACAGTCTATAGAGAGATCTATTCTATATTTTCTAGAAATACAGTTTTGATTCTAGATCTGTGAAAATGACATGTTCTTGCAGATTTGATTCTAGATCTGTGAAAATGTCCTGTTCTTTGCAGAATCTATGCATTGTTTGCCTTCATAAACTTGGTCATCTTGAGTATATGAATTTGTGTCTACAACTCAGTGATATCTATAAAGATTACAGAAGTTTTTTTTATGCAAGAGTTATTTTCTTTAGTCAAACCCTTTGAGTTGAATAAATAATTTGAACATGGATTTAACACAAGTCAAGTAATCATGCAAGATGCTTAATTTATTGGTATGGTGTTGATGTTAGTTAATGATGCAATAATTATTTCTAAATATGTTTGATAGATCCTAGATGGTAAAAATGAATTAGGTTTTTCCTTTAGTACAACATACTAATGTGTAAATCATATTTATTCACGCTCAAGTTAGCAAGTAATGGCTAGTAGGAAGGGAGTTCACTTTTATACAAACCCTAATGTGCAAATAACACTATTCACACTCAAGTTAGCAAGTAATGGTTAGTAGGAAGGGAGTTGACATGGGTTCATAAATAAACTTGAATTTGAAAGCTCAGGGATCAAATTTACAACTATAAATTTGAACTAAGTTGAAATTTGTGTTTACAAAAATGACCCAAGTTAGGGAATGGAAGATATGCATATTGGACCCAAATCCTAAGGATGTATGAGGTTAGGTTCAATCAAGTCTTTGGTTAAATATCAAACTTTATGTAGAAGCATAATGCTTATACACTAATTATTACATGTAAGACAAATAGATCAAAACAAATCTAAAATGAAAGGAAAAATCTAAGGTATGCAATTTTTTCCATTACATTTTGTCATCAACATCACTTGCACATGAACTAATATGCATATGCATGTCAAAGTAAACTAATTAGTGAACATAAAAGTACAAATAACAATCACTTGTATAAAAGATATGGGTACAGATGGTATTTCAAGCATGTTCCAAGTGTGATAGATGCTCCATCTTGAAATCTACAAACAAAATTTTATGAGTAGCATCTAATAAAAATATGAAATATGCATAAGCAACAACTACTTGATAATGCCACCAATAAAAAAGAAAAAATAAGAGTGATATGGCTACTACATAGGGGCCTATAACAAAAATTGATATGGCTATAAAAGATCCTACAAAAGAAACATGATATGGAGCTATGAATGAGAATGCAACAAAGAGTGATGTGGGGTTGCCCATGAGTTGTTATAAGCCTTGAGATAGTTACGGTAATGATTATATTTAAAAAAGTATTAATGATATAATATGCCCCCTCCAATTGGTTACATTCCAAGGATGCAAGGAAGTAGAGGAGTGACGAGAATATATGAACATGCCAATCCAATATCATTATGTAAAAAGTGGCATAAGTAACAATGTGTGAAACTAATAAGAAAAGGAAAATAAGATATAAGCATGAAAACACATGTAAGAGAGGGAATCGATTTTCCTCACAATTGAGGATAACAATCAATGTACTAGATAACATGATGTGAAAATAAATAGGTCTCATAACAAGTTATGTTTAATAAACATAACAAGTGATAATTAAGCATAACATAAAATTATGTGAATGGAATATTTAATCATGTAAGAAAGAAATAATTAAGATAAGATCATGTAATATCCAAGAGAAGTAAGCATGCACCATGCACTCCCTAGTGGAAAGACATGTATGGATGATTGATAGAAATAGTATATCAAATACATACAAATAAACAAAACTTAGTATAGAAGGTGAAATTGTAAGATTTGGCTATGGAGATAGCCACCCAATATCTAGAGGCCTAATAGAAAGCACAAAGAAATGATAAGATCAGTATGAAAAGACTAAATTTTATTCCTATCAAAGAATGTAAATATAGAATGAACATTGGTTGGATTGAAGGAATGGGATGGTAGGTGAAGACAAATAGAAACCGACATTAGACTTACATTGATCAGAATAAAAAAAATATTACAATGATTTTCCATCATCCGAGCTTGGGCTCTTTCATAGACAAATTCAAAAATAGATTCACAAATTATATTCATTCGATTCTACAACAAAACATATTCATTCTTAACATATTACCATTACATACTCTTACAATCGATTGAGCTTGTGCTCCTTGACAAATAGACATCAACACACTACCATCTTTCTTGTTATAGCTCTTGAGAGTTGGAATATTGAGAGAGTAAATACAAAGTGCCTAGATTCAACAATATATAAAGAGCCTGTCATCTACAGTGAAAGCTTGTGCAACAAGAAAAGTAATAAAACTCATTTTTAGAAACTTGACTTGCACTCCAAGTAAAACCCATTCGAATCCTTATCAAGATTTTTCTTTAATGCTGGATGAGATATGACTGTAGAACAAAGGATACAGAGCTGTCAGGATCAATTGGTAAATTTAAGTGAGTAGGAGTGATTATAATATCCAACACTCCCCCTTAATCATTACTACGAATTCTGATTTCTTTCTTGATCACTTTCACTGATGCTTCTACATCTTCAATCTTCAATCTTCAACTTCTAGGAATCAAACCTAGGAAATCCCATGATGTTGTTGGGATGATCTACCCATGGGATCTAACCCTTTCTAGTAACCAATCCATCATAGGTTCAGGTGTGATGTGCTTATTTTATCTAGACCTCCCATAGAGTCACATTGCTGGTGCTTGGGGATGCTAGCATTAATTGGCTCTATTGGTTATTCACAAACCTTGTAGACAAGTGGTTTCGGATGACCACAAACTATCATACTGGTGATTTCAGATTACCACAAACTCATTGAGAAGTGGTTTTAGATTACCACAAACTAACATGACGGGGAAGAAAATGCATACTTGAAGCTTAGACAACTGGTATCCTACTCTAATTTTTGATCTCCATTATCAACTCCTCTCCTTACTTTGTTCTACAGACTTTAAATATGCTCTGAATCTGAATCTCTCTCAACTTAGACACTTATACAACTTCCTCTATGCTATGAAATACTCTATTTAGATTCTTTTGAGATTATGACCTCTTTTCACCAAAAACTAAACTTCATTTTCAAACAACTTCAAAAAAAATTCTTAGCTTCACCCACAATTTAACATCAAATTCTTCTACTGCTGCGACAATTTATTTAAGGACTTAACTAATTGTATTTAAACCTTTTCTTTCTTTGTGTATGTGGCTACCTCTCAATCAACTTCAGGAGCTATCAGGAGCTAAAAATGCACCATTAGGAGTTCACATTGATGCATTAGGAGCCATCAAGAGTTGTCAGGAGCTATCAGGAGCTCATCTAGAGCTATCAAGAGCTAATCCTCTAGCTGTTTGTGACTGCTTGCCTTTCTGTTTGCTCACATCAGGAGCTCTCAGGAGCCATCAGGAGCTGAAGTTACAACTTTAGGAGATGGATTTATTTCTTTCTTATATTGTTCTTCATACGTTAGGTATGGCCTCTAAAAAAGGCTTATCTTCTCAAAACTGGCAACTTCAAACTCTCTCAAATTTTTTTTATCTTTACCAATAACTTCTCCTTTTCATAGCAATCTTCAAAACAAAAAATAGCGAGTTACTTTGATTCCATTGAGCTGCAACCATAGCAATCACCTTTGACTGTCGTCCTTTGTCTTCCATAAAAAAATGGCTTTTCAACACTCGCCTTTCACAACGACTCTCCTTTATCTTTGCATCTTCCAATCTTCAACAACTAACTCCTTATTCCACTTGGGGGATGAATTTACCAAGATGATATTTAGGTTCAACAAAAAAAACTGTGATTTACCTTTTTATCTTCAGCTGCCGCTGGCTCTTCCTTGCAACAAAAAGCTTTGCATTTTCTTTTGGCAATGATCTATTCCATTGATTTCTTCATGCACAAATTTATCCAAACTATGGTGACAGTCTTTTCTTCTGGACCTACAAACTTTTTAATGGCCTACAACAATCTTCATTGGTAGGTTTTGACATGGTGATACTAGCTACAACTAGTGGCTTCAATGCCTTTTCATATTGACATACTTGTCTCCTTCACAAACAACAACAAACTTTTTTTCTACAAATTTCTCACTTTTAACAACATTCCACACATTGTTGGACTAGCCTCTTTTCTACAACCATCTATGAACTCTTCTGCAACTTTTCAAACCCAAAAAAATACTTCCCAGACTCAAGACATGATGGATTATTGGAAACCCTACTACTCTTCTCAAACACAAAACCCAGACAAATTTCTACTCCAAGTGAGCCTAGTCAACATGGCTTTGATACCAAATGAAGGAGTGGGATGGTAGGTGAAGACAAATAGAAACAAATATTAGACTTACATTGATTAGAATAAAAAAAATATTGCAATGATTTTCCATCATCCAAGCTTGGGCTCTTTCATAGACAACTTCAAACAACAATTTCACAAATTATATGAACATTCAATTCTACAACAAAACATATTCATTCTTAACATATTACCATTACATACTCTGACAATCGATTGAGCTTGTGCTCCTTGACAAATAAACATAAACACACTACCATCTTTCTAGTTACAACTCTTGAGAGTCAGAATCTTGAGAGAGTAAATACAAAGTGCCTAGATTCAACAATATATAGAGAGCCTATCATCTATGGTGAAAGCTTCTGTAGCAAGCAAAGTAATAAAATTCATTTTTAGAAACTTGACTTGTACTCCAAGTAAAACCCATCCAAATCCTTATCAAGATTTTTCCTTAATGCTGGATGAGATATGACTGTAGAACAGAGGATACAGAGCTATCAGGATCAGTTGGAAAATTTAAGTGAGTAGGAGTGATTATAATCTCCAACATGGATTACATAATGTTTCATCTATTCAATTTCAAGAATGCATCTTTGACCATCTTTATTGATTGATTGAAAATTAAAAAAATTGTTGTATTATGATTTTCAATTAATTAATAAATACGATCAATGACGCATTCTCAAAACTGAATAGACAATAATATATAAAAACCTGAGTCTGTTGTGCAATTGACTTTCTAAAGTTGTTTTTGCTAGGTGTTGGAGTTAAACTTGCAAAAGCTGGATATGCTGTTTATGGAATAGACTATGTAGGACATGACAGATCTGAAGGAAAATGGTGTTACATAGAGAGCTTCCAAGACCTTGTTAATGATTGTGAGCATTTCTTCAAGAGCACTGTTGGTAAGTCGAATTAGTTAAATATTTATAATTTTTTATCGTCAGATTTTTCCCACACATTGTCAGGAATGAAATCATTAATGGGATCCCAATCAATGAGAGCCCTTGTTTTCCACTAGTATCATTCTATTCTAATTATAAAAAATTAAAAAGTTAATTACGATTTATTCATAAGAAAATATTTACAATCTAAAATAAAATTTATATTAGTTACAAAATAAATTTTAATTTGAATTTGATTCAGATGTATGTTTATTCATCATTTTGTAATTTATTTTTAAAAAAGATGTTAATATCTTTGTAATTCAACAATTTCTTATAAAAATAAAATTTATTAAAAGATTTTAACTCTTAGTTATTAGTTAATAATAATTTTTACAAAGTATGTTTAATTATAATTGTTGACATGGAAAATATACCGACACACTTGATCTTGATTACTAACATCGTTTCATCCCGAATCACCTTCTTAGCTTGTCATCACCTTTCATCCCTTAATTGAATATATCATTATTTATCTGATTAAGTCATTCTTCCTTTTTGATTAAATTAATCAATTTAATTTAATTAACTCTATATGTCTCTATTTTAATTAAATAATTCATTTTATTTAATTAAAATCTCTAAAGTCATCCTATTAAATTAAATAAATTAAACTTTACTTAATTTAATCTAACATCATCCCCTTTTAGTTAAATAAAATCAAAATCTTTATTTAATTAAAACCTAAACCATTTTCTTCTCAACTTTGATGTAAATAAAATCACAAAATCTAAATCAAATTTGTCACATCATCTAATCTCTTATTAAATTGATCAAATCTTGATTAATTTAATCCAAATCTCTTAATTTCTCTAGATTTTGCCACTTGCACATGAAAATACATTTATTTAGTTTTTTTAAATCAACATTTTTTCTCAACATGGCATATTTAGAGATTATTCCTCCAAATTTGAAATCTCTCAAAGTGGATTTGTACATCCAACAAAGCATTCATTCTCCTCTTACATGTCCAAGTGTGCATTGAGCCAAGTGGTATTTAAGTCATTTTCTTTCCCTCTTCAACAAGTCATTTCACAAATTTGAAAATCCACCTAATAACATTTATTGGCTCATTCATCAAAATATGCACAACCTTCCTCCATTCACATCTTGACAAGTGGCACTTGGTCATTGGATGCTGAATGATCCCACATTCATTCATTTTTCCTCTTCTCCTCTCAAATTCATCTATAAATAAGAGGCTTTCGTTCTCATTTTTCATCCACAAATTGAGAGCAAAGTTATTATCTTCATATTTAGAGCAATTTCATTAATCTTTATGAGCATTTTCTATCATCATAGCTAGGTTATTGCAAATTTTGTCAAGGAAGCATATTGTTCTTCATCATCAAGTGGACCAATCTTCATCAAGCTTACAAAGGAGTTGGGAAAGGGCCAATTTCTACACATAATTGGCACCAATTCCTCCATGGGATTATGGATTTGCATGCTTAATTAGGATTTCATTTTCTTTCCATGTCTTGTCATTCATTTTCCTATTTTTGAGCATTGCTAATGAATTTCATGGGGAATCCTTGTTCTAACTTACATATGAACCTAATTGTGTGTTTGTTTCTCATGTTTGTGTAGGTTTAGGATTGGGGTTCACATTTTGGTGCTAGAAGGAGGGCATATCTCAAGTTTTAATCAAATTTTTCTAGAAAATTCTGTGCTTTTTATGTTTTTTTTGCAGGTTCCAAGAAACTTAGCCGCTGACTATCAAGCGATGCTATATTGCACCACTTAAATCTCAAAACTCCGCTGTTGGTGTCTTCCCGCTTAAAAGTTCAAATTTTCAAACTTGGTCGCTTAATTTCCCAATTCTAAATGGCGCCACTGGTCAGACAAAGCCGCAATCGTGGTCTCTGTTTCATTACAGAGTGTCGCTCTCAGTAATTAGCAATGCTATATTGCATCGCTGGATTTTCTAAACTCCACCATATTTGCTAACTGTGTCGCTAGGGTGGAGCAAAAAGTTGAAATTAAATTCTTTTTTACATGTGCTTTTTTTCTTTTGACATTTTGAACTCCTGGTCTATTTTTGTCTCTATTTTTATCAATCTTGATCAGTTTGTAGGTTGAGGCAAGGAGGGAGCAAAGAAGACTATTTTATTATGACATCATTGTCTTTATTGTATTAAGTGTTTTTAAACACTTTGGGAGAACTTATAATCCTTTCTTAAGGATTTGATTACCTTCATGCTTTTAGGAAACACTAAATTTCTTTTGGGCTCTAAAAAGAACACTACAAAAGCTTTTACTTTTGCAAACAAAGGGCTTAAAAATAAATTTAGGACAAACTCACTAGATTTGGTTTGAGGATTAACAATTGAACAAGGTAGATTCCATATTTCATTTTGGTGCACTAAAAAGAATCAAATCATTGCTTGGTGGACTTAAAATGAACAAGTGCTTCTTTGTTTTGTAATTATTTACCCAAAGTAATATCATTAAAAGGACATATGCACTTCTCTCATGCTTTATAGCAACCTTGAGAATCAAAAATCTTTTTGGTGATCTTAAATTGTGTAAGTGATTGCCTTCACATTTCAAATTGGGTTTTAGAAATTGAATCAATCTTGCGAGTGCGAGTGGAACATATCGTGTGTGCTCTCTCTTTGTTTCTCAACAAAGATTGTTCGAACTATGGATATGTTCGCTCACTTTTGTTTACCTTAGAGGGATTGCCTTGGTGGGAAAAAGTACAAATCCCAAAGGAACGACTCAACCAGTAATGGGCTAAAGCCAAGCTCTTCCAAACTACTATATAAATTTATGTTCACAGTGAAAACCGTGAACAATGGGAAGTGGTGCATGATAAATCTCCCCCAATATCCTCGTGATGCATAAAGTCCTTGTTCTAAGGGTTCAGAGATCTCTCACAAGGAGTTTATCATTGCATCCCCTAAACTGGATGCCCTTGTAACTATGAAATTTTGTTTAGAGGCCAAAAATCCCAATATTTTTTGATGTTAGGAAATCAGACCTCCGGAGTCGTCCCACATTCTTATGAATCTTAGTAGAAATGAGAAGTATGCTATGGGAGATTCATGGGTACTGATGCTTAGCTGGCTCAAGAAGTGCGTGCCATGGAGGGGAGCTAGTGTGGTCAAGCATCTAATCATTTGCTAAGAGTAAGCGTAGATAGATTCATCCAAGTGGGAATACAACAAATATTTTCTTTTCCATCCTAGGATTGTGAAATCTTTGAGTTAGTTAAACACTTTGCTTGGATTCAAAATATTTGAAACAAATATTCACAAGATCCCCAAAATTTTAAACCCTTTAGGAAAATAAAATAACCTTGACGAATTCAAGTGCTCATGCTTTTCCTAGGAATTTTATTCCTAGAGGCATCTAAGTATTTGGATTTAATCACTAATTTTCTTTTACTAAAGTCAACAATAGGGAACTTTTGGCTTGATTTCTTTAACTTCCACATAACAGAATTTGCGGGATGAGGAGTTAGGACATTAGAAATCTAGTTTGAAACTTTAATCAAAGAAGTGTTTGTGGTAAAAATAACTCATTAAGAAAAGATAAGGATAATTGGACCCCACACATGTGTTCTTCCAAATGATTTCCCACAAAATCAAAATCCAGAAACCCAAGTTCAAAAGCCTTAGTCCAAGAGCCTGGGAAGAGTATCTTTCAAGGCTTCTTGAGGTAAGAGAAAGCTTGGTTTATAATTTTTATAAGAAAGCTTCAAAGAAGAACCTTAATTTGTATGATTGCTATTGCCAACAAAATCCAGATCTCTTTCAAAGATTTTCTTTTCTCACATAGGAAGTGTCAAGCATGTTCTTCCTTCGAGGTCTTGTAAGAAGGAGTTATACCTAGGTTTGGTCTAGGATCAAAACCATCACTCTCACACATCTCTCAACCATCAAAATCAAAAAATCACCTCACCAACAACTCTTGAAAATATATAAAACATCATCCATTCTAGACATTTGGAAAATCAAAATCATCTTGTTTGGTGAGATATGTGGGGATGAATCCTTCTACACATATTTGATCAAAATTATGAAACCCATGTGGAAAAATTTACCTCTTGATAAAATCCAACATCTTGGGGTTTAGGAGTCCATTATCTAAAATCATATTGTTTGGTTAGGGGTGTCTTGATGAATCCTTCTTTACACCTCTAATCAAATTATCATCTTGTGTATAATTCTACTCTAAGACAAAATCCAACCTCTTAGAGTTTACAAGTTCACTATCCAAATCAATCAAATCAAATCAAAGCTCCAAATTCTAGTATCCCCCTCAAGATTTTTTCAAGAGTTCAATCATTCATATCATCCACCCTTTTCTGTTGATCTCATCCCCATCTTTTGATCCTTAATCATCCTAGGTTCTTCCCCCTTGTGCCTAAGGTTAGATCAATCTAAAGAACCATAAAATATTGAAAATTGATTCTTCTTTTATGGTGCAAACAAGATCACAACACAAGAAGAATATGTAAATCACTAAGGAAACATCAACTTCAAGTGAGCTAAGTCAAATTGCTCCTAAAATGAATCTTGTTGGATCAAGAAATCCCCCAAGAAATTTTCCTCTACCATCAAAAGATCCTCAAGAAGAGGGTCATGTAGAGGACATCACTAACAACATCTTAGAGATGATGCAAGACGAAATCCTTGAGATGGTCCAAAATATTGAAAATCATCAAATTTTCAATGCTATGATGAGGTTGTATCCCTCCCAATACATTTTGCAATTGGAAAAAGAAGGGGCTAAACTCCCTTCCAACTATGACCTAAGCACTCTTGTGGATAAACCTCTAGAGATCATGCCTCCCATCCCACCCATGCCCCCATCTAAAAGCATTGCCCAAAGTATCCCACAAATCACATCCTCCATTACTCCAACCCCGCCAATTGCTAGCAAGGGAAGCTCATTACTTCATGCACTTCAAACACATCCCCTTGTGAGCAACTGAGACTTGAATGCAAAAAACACATCCACTCAATCCGTCCCAGTGAATTCATTGCACCCGTATGTTCTGTTCACATTCCATGATTCCACCAATCCAACCTCTTTTCATGCCACCCCAAATTATCCTCTAGATACACAAACCTCTCTCCCTACCTCACAAGGAGAAGGTGATATTTTTAGAGCTAGAGGAATATTTGATCTTTCATCATCACTTCAAGGGAATGCACCGTCCATCTTTATTCCATTTCCACTCCTACCACTTACATCCACATCAACCCTTTGGTTGGGTCTTCCTCCTCTACCTTCTATCAATCAATCAAATCAGAGCACCGTATCAAATCCACCTGCCTTGCCATCGACATCGTAACAACAAATGAAAACCATCCAAACAATCTCAACAATCAACACATCCACTATTCCCCAAGTCTCTCAAAGCATGGTTTCCCAAGGACCAAGCATCGCAATCACACCATCCACAACTCAAACCCTGATCATCAACACGACCGTTTCACTAATCAAAATGGTCAACACCATTCCCGATCCACCACCATCACCACCAAAGTATAATATGGAAAATTTATTCTACATCATGTTGCAAGAAGCTCGAAGAATCACCTATCAAAAGGTGCTCCAAAATCAACAAGCTGCACAAGCTACACAAGCTACACAAGCTACACAAGCCACATAAGTTGCCCAAGCTACGCAAGCAACTCAAGCCGCTCAAACTGCTCAAGCAACTCAAGCCGCTCAAGAATCTCAAGCCGCCTAAGCCACTCAAATTATACAAGCAATCCAACAAGAACATGATCAAACCCAAGCCCAATATCAAGCTCAACAAGCGCAAGTTTAAGAATAGTACGAAGCACAATTACAAGTAGCCCAATGAGAAACATATCAACAAGCCTTGCAAGATTATCAAGAACAACAACAAGCAGCTCAATAGCAAGCCCAACAACAAGATTTTTTGGCACAACAACAACATGACCAGCAATAAGCCTTGTTGGTGCAACAACAACATGACCAAAAACAAGCATCGTTGGCTCAACAAAGCTTGCAACAAATTCCCACCAACATCCCGCTCGTCAATCCAACACCTCAAAATATGTTCAGCCCACCTCCTGATCCACAAGGTGATGTGATAAAACAAATCAAATTGATCTTGTTGCAAGTGCTTGATCTTCAATCAGGAAAAACAACAAGGACACCCAACAATTTGTTTCCTTATCCTTTTGACCAGAGCTTAGTAATGGTACCATTCCCAAAAGGATTCAAAATCCCTAAATTTGACAAATATCATGAGATAGGAAACCCCAAAGATCACATCAGGGAGTTCCAGGTACATTGAATGGAAGTTGCATACAACGACACATATCTAATGTGGCTGTTTCCTCAAAGCTTGGCTGGTCCTGCTATGGAATGGTTCTCTCGTCTACCTACTAACATTAGAATCTTCCAGGAAATTAAAGATCGATTTCTCCAGAACTATGCATTCAACATTGGAGTGGATTTTAGTTTAGAGGAAATCTCAATGCTCAAATAGGGAAAGGGGGAATCATTTGCCTCCTTCCTCCAATGATGGTGATCCAAGGCCAATCAGAGCAAGTGGGTCATGCTAGAAGAGTAAAAAATCTGCACCATCATTGTGAATCTAGATAGAACCTTGGCATTCTACCTAAAGATGCAATGCATCACCACATACGACCAATTGATCCCTAAGGTTTTGAGCATCAAAAGAGCCCTTATCACACAAGGGGGCACACCCACCTATCCTAAACATCAGAAAAATCACCCATCTACCAGTTACAATGAGAAACCTCACACATGGGCAAAGAACAAAAATGTCACAGATGATAGGGTGGTCAATGACAAGGTTATCGTCAGTGCTCCCAAGCAAAATAATAAAACACATCATCAACCACAAAATAATAATTGTAATAACAAACAAGATAATGTAGTAAACCAGAAAAAACCCCCTAATCAAATCAACAATCTCAATAATCAAGGAGGACCACCTCCACAAAACAAGTATCCCCCCAAGCAGAAATTCACAGCCCTTGGGGAGTCAATATAATCCATCATGAAAAAGTTGGTCAATGAGAACCTCATTAAGATCCCCACCTATGATAATTACCAAGAACCCCAGGTGAAACCACCCTGGTACTACAAAAAATTCCTTTATAATTATCATAAGCTCAAGGGACATATGACTGCCAACTACATGAAATTGAAGAACATCATCTAGGATCTTATTGACGAAAAAATCATAAATGTGGAGCAACTGGATGGTAACCATGATCTAAAAATATACATGAATCCGATGCTCGATCACAACCAAGGGAACAACAAAGGGAAGCAAAAGTATGGAAATGTAAATCATGTGTATGACGAAATTGTCACCTCCCTGGATGAAATGGTCACTGTTGTTAGCATTAAGGAAGCCAAAGCGGATTGTAGAGTCACCACACATGGTGGTAGGGTCACTATTGTTGGGTCACCACAACCAACTAAGACCCCCACATCTAATAAAAAATCCATCCCTAATGGTTACAACATCCTTGACCAGTTAAAAAGAACCCCCACTTAGTTCTCCATCATGGAGTTACTGAAGATTTCGGCTGCCCATAGAGAAATCCTTGAACAACCATTAGATTCATCTACCATCTCTCCCAACCTTGATATAGAGAAATTTCAAGCTATGATCGGTAACATTACTACTCCCAACCTCCTCACATTTTTTGATCAAGAATTCCTCACCCAACCATCTCACAACTGTGCATTCCACCTTGAAGTCCTGGTTCACAAAAATAAAGTCAAAAGGGTCTTGGTGGATGGAGGTGCGAGCCTCAACATTTTTTCACTCAAGCTTATCAGGAATTTGAGAATCTCTGAATATTCCATTGAAAAGGGTAAAGATATTACAATTAGAGCTTACAATGATCAAGAAAGAGTGTCTCAGGGAACTATTCAACTCCCTATTCAAGTAGGGCTAGTTGTTATAGAAACTACATGTCAGGTGCTTGACCTTGAAATACCATATAAAATACTTCTGGGATGCCAATGGATCCATGGGATGCAAGCAGTTGCATAAACCTTCCACCAATGTGTCAAGTTTTCATATCAATACCAGGAGGTCACAATTTACGGTGATCTTGAACCCTTCACTTATTGCAAAAATCTGGAAGCCAAGTATTATAAAGTTCTCCAAGTGCGAAAGAATGATGAATTCCCCTCCACTCCATATCTTGATCCATCCAATATCACCTCTACTTCTGGGATAAAGATACCCGCCATCCCCAAAATATCCAACATCAAGCTCATAATCCAAGATAATGGGTGTGAAGAATATAAAATCAAGAAGGGATCTTTTGTAGTTGGGAGTTACTTCAATCCCCCATATCCCATAGACAACTACAACCCACTGATACAATGACTCAAACATTTAGGGTAGATCCTTCTCAATTTCAGAGATGGGGAGATCTATGCCAAGAAGTGGTGGATGAGCGATACATATCCAGTATCCTCTATCAGGATGAAAGACTCATACCGGTCCTTCTTATGGATAATGCAAACAAAGGACTCCAATTAATGGTGGGTATGGGCTATAACAAAAATGAAAGTCTGGGAAAGAACAACAATGATCGATTGGAGCCCATCATTGTTGAAAAATGCATGAAAAATATTGGCCTTGGTTATACTCCACTGAGTGTAACCATACCTTGTAGAAGTCCCCCTGTTAAAGCAGTTGAGACTCCCCCTCGATCGATGACAACCACCCTTCAATTAACAGTATCTACAGGTCTACCCTTAGATAAATTCACCTTTAATGTAACTGAGGTCTGTAGTAGTAATGATGATGAGGATACCATAATCGGCTTACCCATGCTTTTTGAAGACTCCTCCCTACTCATGATTAGTACCTTATCCTTTGATTCAGATCACCAAACTCACAAAATAAATCTGGTCTGCCTCCAACTCATTGATTATGACCAACGGGGGCCACCAATTCTAGACACGTTAAAAAATGATGAGGTTCTCTTGGAATTCATGGGACTAAGGGATACGGTACCATGTGGAGATCATAAGGTTGGATTTGACATCACACTAGACACTCAGGCCTATTATGGGGAAATGATTGAATCCTTTAGTCGCAAAAGTGAGAAATTTAGAATAATCTCAAGGTCCCTAAGTGAAAACCACATTGTGGCACTCTTTGACCCTAAAATAGTAAAAATAAAGGACGCATCCAACAGTGAAAACCTCTCTGAGGCGCTAGAGGATGAAGGATTCAATCTTCCCCTCACTGCACTTCATCAAGAAAAATTGGCAGTCTTAGTAGAACAATGCAATCCTATCAACCTAGGAACAAAGGAACTACCACACATAACCTTCTATGCTAAATCACTTCTCACAGAAGAACAAGAACTCTTAGCAACATTCCTGAAAGAAAGAAAAGTAAACTTCACATGGAATTATGCTGATATGCTTGGGCTTGACATGGAGATAGTGGTTCATCACTTGGTAGTATATCTTAAGGCAAAACCTGTCAGAAAAAAACTCAGAAAGATGTATCCCCAAATTGCCTTGTTGGTCAAAGTGGAATTGCAAAAAATTTTGGATGCAAGGTTCATCCGCTCGATTGAATATCCATAATGGGAGTCCAACCTAGTACCTGGTTCAAAACCCACTGGGGGCATCCACATTTGCATCGATTTTAGAGAGTTAAACAAAGCATTTCCTAAGGATGACTTTCCACTACCCAACATCGACATGATAGTGGATATGATGATCGAACACAAGATGCTATCACTAATGGATGAATTTTCTGGATATAATCAGATCATGATAGCAAAGGGAGATCAACACAAGACAACATTCACATGTCCATGGGGCACCTGCTGCTAGAACATGATGCCATTTGGGTTAAAGAATGCAAGTGCAACTTATCAAAGAGCCATCAAATTGATATTTCACGACATGATTCATATGATAGTGGAAGACTATGTCTATGACATATTGGCTAAATCTAGAAAAAGACAAGACCACATATCAGCTTTGAGCTCCATTTTTGATAGGTTGGAAAAGTATAAGGTTCATCTCAACCCAAAGAAATGCATCTTCGAGGTGCAATCAGGCAAGATCCTGGGATATATTGTGTCAATGAGAGGAATCGAGGTGGATAAGATAAAGTCAAGGCAATCCTCAAAATGGAAGCACCCAGGACACTAAAGAAGCTAAGAGGTCTACAAGGTAGGCTCCAATCTATCTGTAGATTCATAACACAATTGACAAACAAACAGATCCCATATTCTCACCTACTCCACAAAGGGATAGCATACAAATGAGATGCCAAATGTGACCAGAAATTTAACAAAATCAAAGAATACTTACTCACACCACCAATTTTGATGCTGCCAATTCTAGGAAAACCACTGATCCTATACATTTTAGCAACAATGAAAGCTCTCGATGCTCTCTTAGCCCAACATGATGAAAATGAAAGGGAAAGAGAAATATACTATATTAGCAGGACCATTGCGAGACACGAGATAAACTATACTCCTATTGAAAAATCTTGTCTAGCAGTTGTATTTGTAGCTCAAAAATTCAGACACTACATGCTGGCTCATCATATCAAGCTAATCACAAAGATAGATCCTCTCAAGCACCTAATTTATAAAGCCACTCTCATAGGACAAACAACCAAGTGGGTCATGATATTGATAGAACATGACATTGAATATGTGGAGAGAAAGGCCATCAAGGGACAAGTAATTGTAGATCAACTAGTAGAGGCACCTATATATCTAGAAAACCCACTTATCTCAGAATTCCATGACGAATCAATTTTCAGCCTAAGTGTAGTAGACCACTGGAAGATGCATTTTGATGGATCTTACATGCAACATGGGTTAGGAGCAGGAATTTTATTCATAACTCCCCTAGGAGATTTCATACCCAAATCTTACAAGCTATCATTCCTATGCAAAAATAATCTACCAAAATATGAGGCTCTTGTCATAGGCTTAAGGATTAAAGTACAATGATAGATTATGGCTCTAAAGGTATATGGGGACTCTCAACTCATAATCAATCAAGTAAACAATGAATATCAGATAAAGGATGATAAAATGACTCCATACAAGAAATTGGTGGAAAGCCTCAAAGAGTCATTTGTTGATGTCACATTTGAACAACTACCTAGAGTAAACAATAGAGCAACAAATGTAATGGCTACAATTGGATCACTCTTGGAAATCTCGCACAACATCCCAAACCAAGAGTTCCTTGTAGAAAAAATTCTTGTACCATTATTCGAGGTACTAGAGTTTGAATTTGTGTGTGAACTCGTTGGTCCCAACGATCCCCGGTATCATGAAATTTACACCTACTTAAGATTAGAAGTCTTGCCTGCTGATATAACCCCGAACCTTAAATGAGCCTTGATCAAGAAGTCAACCCGCTTTGTCATCATAGGATAAACCCTCTATTTTAGGAGCATTGAAGGAACCCTGTTGTGTTGCCTAAATACTGAGGAAGCCCTAACTGCTTTAACCAAGGTACACAACAAAATTTGTGGATCGCACTCGAGTGATATGAATTTGGCTAAGAAGTTGTTGAGGACTAGATACTACTAGCCCATAATGGAAAGAGAATCACATGAATTTTTCAGAAGATGTTTGTAGTGTCAGCAACATGGAAACCTCATCTATGCACCAACTCAAGAGCTTCATCCCATTGTCACACCTTAGCCCTTTTCACATTGGGGGCTTGATCTTATTAGTAAAATCACACCCACCTCATCCAATGGCCACAAATTCATCATCACCACCACACAATACTTTACAAAGTGGGTCGAAGCCATTCCCATGACCTACATAACTAGGAAGGAAATATCCAAGTTCATCCTGAACTAACTCATTTTTCGGTACGGTGTCCCTCAAGCCATTATCTTAGATAATGGGACACCTTTCAAAAATCAAAATGTTTGTGACTTATGTGAAAAATTCAATATCCAACATCACTTTTACACTCCATACTACCCCCAAGGCAATGGCCAAGCAAAAGCCACCAATAAAATCATCTTGAAAATCTTAAAGAAAATAGTCAATGACTCTGGTCATGACTGACATTTGTAGCTAAATCCTATCTTATGTGCCTACCATACAAGCATTTGTACACCAACAGGTGCCACCCCCTTCTCCCTAGTCTACGAGTAAGAAGCTATCCTCCCCATTAAGATCGAGCTCCCGCCCCTAAGGATATCATTGTAAAATCTCATCACAGATGAAGAATACCAGGTCTCATGACTAAATGAGCTGAAGTTACTAGATGAACGGTGTATGGATGCCCTAAACCATATACAGGTATATCAAAAACAACTTAAGTGGAGTTATAACAAGAAGATCAGGAGGCAAACCTTCCAACTCGATGAACTTGTGCTAAAGGAGAACCAAAAGAATGTGCCAAACCCAGAAAGCAAAGGAAAATTTGAACCCAACTGGTTGGGACCTTTCATCATCGTAAAAAGTTATAAATCAGGGGCATATCAGTTATCAACACTAGAAGGCGAGCCTTTGTAGGAGCCCATGAAAAACTCCCATCTCAAGAAGTTTTATGCCTAAAATCTTGCAAGGTATAGAACCATAAACTATATATTAAAAAAATGTCCCGAAAAAAGGGCCACGTTGATGAAAACCTGGTAAACAGGCGTCTTGGTGACAAAAAAAAAAATAAAATACAAAAAAAAAAGAAAAAAGAAAAAATATTAAAAACAGTAAAGAAAAAATCATCCTCTAGTGAAAACCACTTCGGTGGCGCTTTGGACAAGTACCTTGGTGAAAACCTGACAAACAAGTGCGAAGCGTAAATAAAGCACTCTCCATCCACCAGGATCTTGATGGCTTTAGACTCACTTATCCATTGCATCCTACCATTCATCCATCATTAATCTCCCATCCATCCATCCACATCTGTATCATAGATTGATCTTGTGTTCGTATCATGTTCCACCATAGTACTACTTGACACATTCTTAAGGTTAGTTTGTCCTGAATTTATCAAAGTAGTCTATCACACCACACTAGGGGCATGTTCCTATACCTATGTTGGATCAGATTCGTGTATATTCTTGTGATCTTCCTTGAAATAAAAAAATCCAAAAACATTCAAAAATAAAAAAATCCAAAAAAATCCAAATCATATCAAAACACGTCAAAAATCTAAACTTGTCAAAATCCAAATTAAAGTCTCTCCAACCGAACTATGTTGTCTCTGAGCTTGAACATAGGAAAGGTTGATCTTTGATCATCCCTCAAGACATTTTAGGTTGGTCCTTTAGGCGTCTGCCACAATAAAATAGCAATCCACTTACCCATCTCATCAGTAATCAAGTCTGCATCAGTCAAACTACATGGTCTTTGCGTGTATAACGTAGGAAAGGATAATCTATTGATCAGCTCCTGAGACCCCTAGGATAGGTCTTTACATTAGAATCTTGGTCAAAATCCCAAAAATCCAAAAAATTGAGAAAACCAAAAAATCCCAAAAACAACCTCAAAACATTTCAAAATACCAAAAACATCCAAATATTCATAAAAAACCCAAAATGGTGCATCCATCTCATATCACTCTCACCCGCAATAATCATCACTCATAATAAATCAATCATCACTCATAATAAATCAATCATCATATTCATCCTTTGGTAAGTCAGTCAGAAGCAAGTCTAGCAGGTTCAAAAAGTGAACACCTAATCGTCAAAGTCTCAAGTCTAGATTAGTAAGTCAACAAGTTAGTCAACTCGAAGTATCAATAACATATCATCTAGTCAATCTCATCAACACCTGATCACAACATGTCCTAGGATGCATCCTTCCTACAATGGACATCAACATTAGGCATCATCATAGTTTAGCCTTGGCTAGCAATATGAAGAACATTAACTTGTTTGTTTACTTTATCTCTTCTTTGGATTTATCTTATTGCGCTCATTCCAATGACCTCTGGGTGATGTCTAAACATAAAGATTTAGAGAGAAAGGAATGGGGCAATGCTCATTATCTTTTTATCTGCTATGCTTATTGGATATTATTGTAAAATAACTTCATCATACGTGTTTTTTTTGGTTTATAGGGAGGATGTTCTAAATGTCTTGTTGACCACATAGGAAGGCTTGATTTTCTATGTTTTGGTTCAAGATGTTTAGAATATCTGAACTACATTCTGAATAAGGCCCCGTATGTCAAGTGTAAACAAGAATACTCCTATCTGATTGTTGAGTCAATGTCCATCACACTAGGTACAACACCATCCTAGTTCTTTATACTTTGATGCATCGCACCTATGTGTGTTATCAAACATAAAGTAATTGGACATTTTAAAATCCCAACTCCTGGTAAGAAAATCATAATCATTGACATTAATAATGATGGCATATTGGATCTCCTTTCTTCTATCTTCTTTCCACACTATCATGGTACCATGACAATTAATCAAAAGCATCACCAATGCACCCACCTTGCATCCACAAATCATCAACATAACACATAATGCATAGCATATAGAAAATTTAACCACATCACATCATTGCATTTCATATACTATCATTATCATCTTAAGTTATGAAGAATAATAGAGATTTTTTATTCTAAGAATCTTAAGAAATCAATGCATTCATGTGCCATTTTATCACAACATCCATAGATCATAATGCATAATCAAACCATCACATGTCATACATCATCATAGGAAAAATATTATCATCAATCATAATGCATCACATGAACCATTAATGCCATAATACAAATCATCTACATATCATAATTGCATCCATACATCTTCACCATAGAACACATAAAAAAATACAAAAAATAAAATGCATCCATAATCATCATATCACATCATCACATCATATAGGAACATATATCATATTGTACAACATAAAATAAATGCATCTCATAACATATCAATGCATATATGAAATTAAAATACATCCATCCATCATGCACAAATAAAATAAAACATTTCATAAATCGAACCATCTCATAAATATCATAAAAAATATACAACTGTCATGGTACAAAATCAGATCAAGTGTGTATACATCAAAATATATGATATAATAGGGGCAATCGAAATTGGAGCCCATGAGTCAAAAAATGAATAACTTTATGTGATCAACGAATAGCCCTACTGGCTGCTGCCCTCTCCTACCTGTCTCTCACCATGATCCTCGAGAGGCCTTATCCCATTTGCTGGGAGAGCTCTGGCACCTGGCCGGCTAGTAGCATTGCCTGTCTATAATGTTGTTGATAATACTCGGCCTCTCTGACTGCCTCCCTATATGCCCGAATTAAAACTGTCTAAACCTGGGATGAGGAGGCCATGGTCTCAAGATTCCTGTGCTGACCAATCTCGTAGTCTCTCTTGGACCTGGCGTGGTCCTTCTCTACTGTCAGTGTTGCGACCTGCTGTCGAGCCTGATCTCTCTCTGCTGTCAAAACCTAAATCTGACCCTATAGCTGCTAAATCAGGGCATCCCTCTAATCTGGCTACATTGGTGGCTATTGCTATGGGACCTATCTGTCCCCATCTCTAGGTTGATCCTAGGGAGGGGTTTGATGGGCCTTTACCCAAGGTGGTGTTTGTGCTTGTGGTGGTGTTTGCACCTGAGGTGGTGTACACTATGCCTAGTTCTGAGGTGGTGTCTAATGTGGAGGTGGCCCACCTCCTCCCCTATCTCCATCCCCATCCGTATCACCATCACCCCTACCTCCCTAATCCCTGCCCTCTGTTGGCTGATCTACCTCTTAGTCTCCACCATGGGAGTACCACGCTTGGAACTGTCAATCTCAATGGGGGCCTAAACCAATCCTGATATTCCTGTGTGACCCCCACATCTGCTGGTCCCTGATCATATGGCCACGACTTGGCCACTAGCTGTCTAAAAGATGCCATTGCCTCATCTGCTGGTATGGGATGGCCCCATGTGATCTCCCTCAAAGTATGGGTGAAGATCACCATAAATGGTTATCGTGTCTATCTTGAACATCGCCAAACTACCTGGCCACCTTTTAAGAAAGATACCTCTCAATCATAGTATGCTCCCCGCCCTGCATCAATCTGTCCTGGTAGGTGAAGAATAACTGATCAACATCATCATACCATGGGCCTATACCGAGCCAAGGCCTCCAAATGAACTCTCTCATCTCATTGATGACTTGATGCCAGTGGGCGATGCCATTTGTCCCTATATGAGTAAAGTTAATCTGGGCCCTACCATACCACCAAACAATGGGAGCATCTATATCCAAGACAACTAGTGTAACCTATGGATGAAGCATTGGAATTCGCTCTGATGCTCAGATATGAAGTAGTGTGACCCCAACCCTAATGGCCTTGCTGTCCAAATAAGAAAACTCATAAATATCTCTATCTAATGAGGCCAACATCACTGGACCCCATGCAAATCACTCTCCCCAAAAAACCATCCACTCCCATGTCAGTCCCCATCTTGACTAAAGTATCGACCCCATCGATCTAGTGCCACAAGACCTAATATAATCACGGTAATAATGAGCATGTATGTGGTAACTACAACCCGATACCTCTCCAAATCAATCAACACCTCGGGAAAGATGATATGATCTAGTCTCATAACTATAAAGCAAGCATACCTCCCACCATCTACATCATAGATCACTCTCTCACCATGGATGGGTAATCATAGGATGCACCAGACATCCTTAAGTGTAATAGTGGCCTCAGCAGTGGGAAGGTGGAAGGAGGATGCCTCACTGTGCCATCGCTCTGCTAAGTCTATCATCATCCCTAGATGGGCTTGAACAAGATCAACATATGCAAAAAACCAGAGATCGAGGGCACCAAGCTACTCCTAGAGAAACACATGCATGCCCTCCAGTTTCTACAATACTGGGAATTTGTGCTCCCTCGAATGTAGTATCTCAAGAGGTCCTCTGCACGAGAAAGGTCACTACATCAAATTTAAAAAAAAATCAGACCCTCGAACTAAGTTCCCATTGGCCAAACAAGAATTCTAGCCTTGTTTGCAATTGCAACACAGTTTACAAACTCCAAACCACACTACGGTGGCACAGTTTGACCGCGCTCTCTGATCCTAAACTCCAAATGGGCTCATGTTGGCACTATTTGCATATGCAACCGACTTTTCCCTTAAACCCTAATTCCTAAAGTGGGCCGTGACGGTCCTCTTCACACATGTGACACACTTAGAGGTCACACGACACTGATTTGACATTTGCAACAATGGTATATAGCGTTGCTTGACCCTAATCTGACGTTGACCCTAATTAATACACGTAAAATGATAAAATCACAAGTCAAGAAAGGGCTACGTACCATGGGTCCTGCACCGGTTGGTCGTTGGTGCACTCCTACTTGCTCTAACACGTGTCAGGGAAGCTATTGTTGCACCATCTCGATTAAGACTGAGAGCTCAAAGTGTAATAATCTTCAAAGGCTAAGTGCAAAAGTGTTATGAAAATGACCCCTTAGGATCTATTTAAGCCTAAAAACTTAGGGTTTTTGACCTTTTTTCAGCTATCCAGCTAGGGTTTTGGTCCCTCAATCCCGTTTTCACTGGACCGAGGGCCATTTTGCATCTTTTTTGGTGTTTCAACATGTCTTTTGGCATCCCAGAGCTTTTATGGACTCGTTAGGCACCTTGTCCTCTTTTTTCGCGAGATCACCCAAAAATCCAAATTTTCGTCCGATCTCTCAAAGGGGCAATATACCAGCATAATTCTTCTTGGTGGGGCAACAATGGGGCATCTAAAAAATCAATTTTTTTTTTGAACTTCGATCACAACAGTTTATTCTTTGACCCAACACAACAAGTGCATTGCTTGAAAGAGGGAAAAAATGTAGACATGGAAAATATACCGACACACTTGATCCTGATTACTAACATCATTTCATTCTTAATCACCTTCTTAGCTTGTCATCACCTTTCATCCCTTAATTGAATAAATCATTATTTATTTGATTAAGTCATTCTTCCTTGTTGATTAAATTAATCAATTTAATTTAATTAACTCTATGTCTCTATTTTAATTAATAATTCATTTTATTTAATTAAAATCTCTCAAGTCATCCTATTAAATTAAATAAATTAAAATTTACTTAATTTAATCTAACATCATCCTCTTCTAGTTAAATAAAATCAAAATCTTTATTTAATTAAAACCTAAACCATTTTCTTCTCAACTTTGATTTAAATAAAATCACAAAATCTAAATCAAATTTGTCACATCATCTAATCTCTTATTAAATTGAACAAATCTTGATTAATTTAATCCAAATCTCTTAATTTCTCTAGATTTTGCCACTTGCACATGAAAGTACATTTATTTGATTTATTAAAATGAACACTTTCTCTCAACATGACATATTTAGAGAATATTCCTCCAAATTTGAAATCTCTCCAAGTGGATTTGTACATCCAACAAAGCATTCATTCTCCTCTTATATGTCCTTGCACATTGAGCCAAGTGGCATTTAAGTCATTTTCTTTCCCTCTTCAACAAGTCATTTCATAAATTTGAAAATCCACCTAATAACATTTATTGGCTCATTCATCAAAATGTGCACAACCTTCCTCCATTCACATCTTGACAAGTGGAAATTGGTCATTGAATGTTGAATGATCCCACATTCATCCATTTTGCCTCTTCTCCTCTCAAATTCATCTATAAATAAGAGGATTTCCTTCTTATTTTTCATCCACAAATTGAGAGAAAAGTTAATAACATCATTATTAGAAAAATTTCATTCATCTTTATGAGCATTTTCTATCATCATAGCTAGGTTATTGTAGATTTTGTCAAGGAAGCATATTGTTCTTCATCAACAAGTGGATCAATCTTCATCAAGATTACAAAGGAGTTGGGAAAGGGCCAATTTATACACATAATTGGCACCAATTTCCCATGGGATTGAGGATTTGCATGCTTATTTAAGATTTCATTTGCTGTCCATGTCTTGTTATTCATTTTCCTATTTTTGAGAATTTCTAATGAATTTCATGGGGAATCCTTGTTCTAACTTGCATATGAACCTAATTGTGTGTTTGTTTCTCATGTTTGTGCAAGTCTAGGAGTGGGGTTCACAATAATAAATAATTTAGTGATCAAATAATCAATAATAATCTTTATTTTTTATTTTTAATAATTTAAAAAATGAAATTTATTTAAATCATTTTTCTATGGCTTAGCTTCCAGTGATTGATATTTCTATGTACTAGATAGCTTTTCTTTATACTTTGAATTTGGAATTTCACTATTGTTATCCTAATATCTCAGAGAGTGAGGAGTATAAGGATAAACCAAGATTCTTGTATAGGGACTCCATGGGAGTAGTAGTGTCACTTTTACTTCACAAGAAACTACCCACCTATTGGAATGGTGCAATCCTCATTGCTCCAATGTGTAAGGTAAACTCCATTTCATATAATATCATAGAGAAGTTGGTTTATGATTATATTAGTTTGATAAGAATAGTTATAACCTACTACTATTTTAAACAGATTGCAGACCACATTAAACCTCATCCATTTGTGATTAAATTATTGTATTACATAGTGATAAGAATGTTTCCCACACGTAAAATCACCAATAAAGACATTATTGACAATGCATTCAAGGATCCTTTAGTTAGGAAGCAAGTACATTATACTAGTACTATATGCTAATAAAAATAGATTTACTTTGAAATTTTGAGATGCTAACTTGTTTTAGTGCAGGTTAGAGAAAATTAGTATATTTATCAAGGCAAGCCTCAGCTATGGACTACTTATCTGAAATAATCCACTTATAATTTTTTCCAATTTCCACAAGAAATTCACCCATTAACGTTAGAGAAATCATAAACCAACCGAAGGGAACCCTTTCACTTTCTGATCAACCTAGATCCCATTATGGGAAAGGTGAGAGCATACTCAAAAGGGGATCATTAGTATATAAAATGAACTACTGGAAAGTACAATGAGAAGAATCAGTCGATTTGAATGAAATGAGATGCAAAATCGACCAATTATTTAGCGGGAGTGTATTACAAGAAATGAACATGCTAGATGACTCAACCGATCAAAAATATGTGAGATGTAACTCAACCACTTATTCAGTGGGAGTGTAACACAAAGTATTGAAATTAAATGTTTGGGAGGCTAGCCAACCCCTTCCGCTTTTGAACAAGCAGTATAGAAAAGTAAATACTGAAAATTAAAGAGATAGCGAGGCCGGTCTCTTCCAATAAAGTGGGGATAAAAAATCTAAAGTGTAGAAAGTAAAGAGCTGATTAGTACTATTGATTCAAAATTACAATATGATGAACAATCTGCAAACACAATGAGATATAGATATCCTATGATCACCAAAATGTAAGAGCATAAAATCCTAACAAGTACTTGATATCTAGTATATGAAATATGCTCAGAATGACTGAAATAATAGGTCTGATATATTATTGTAGCAAATTGAAATACCAAACCACCAAGTACAAATTTCACCTTTATGCTTGTAACTTCACCAAAACTTTACCGAATGATGTGAAACTGAATGCAAATGACTCCTAGAAGCTAGGTGACCAATAACCAAGTGACAAACCTCTCCGAACAACTCCAATTTATTTGGCATGCAGCCCAAGGCATATAAAAAAATCAACATAAACCCTTGGAAGGGTGACTTGTCTAGAAAATCAAGTACTCCACCAAAAATCATGAAAGTTTGAGAAAAGAGGCACCCAAGGCAAGTTCATCCATGAAACCTATACCTAGAATTACACAAAAAGAAAGCAAAGAGCTATGAATGAAAAATAGATATAGCCAAACATGAACCAACAACTCCAAAATATGAAATACCAATCAAACAACCAACTTGAAGCCCAATATGCAACCTCTGGATGAACAAGCAGTCTCAATCATCTAGGTGTTATCTCTCAAACACGAAATCGATATTACCTAGGAGGTATGCTTTCCTCGAAGCAAGAAGTCTGAAAACATTTCAACAACATTTCATTATGATAAGCAATATATAACTGCAAATGAAGGCCAAGGCTCATATTTATAACTTTTCTCCTCAATTCAAATCCACTTTTCCCTCCAATTAGGGTGCCCAAATGAGATTCTCATTTCACTTCAATTTGTATTTAAATTCCAACCTTTGACTCCTTAACTTTAGGCATCCAAAACACATGAGGAATAATACTTTATCAAAATGCAAATAGAGTCGTCCAAGTATATTTAAGTGAAATACTTTATAATTTGTAAATATTCCTCCAAACTAGGCGTCCATTATTGCAAGTTAATATTTCACTTAAAAAATTATTATTCACCAAATAAAGCCTCCAAAATGTCTTAATTAAAAAATCACTTGTCTCTCCAAAGTGGCATCCCATTAGCCTTAGTAATTATTTAACTTGATAATTTCCAACTAAGGTATCCATAATTGAAAATCACTTAAGCCATTACCTACCAAAAATAGGCTCCAAGAATGTTGGAGACCAAACTGTTTATATTGCCCTGCCAAAAATAGCCAATGCACTAAACTATTGAATTACTGCTAAAAATAACACTGCTAAAAATAGAACTTACTAAAAATAGCATACTGCTAATAATAATAAGTTGTTCCAAACTCATTTTAACCACAATATGAGCAACCGTCATACTTACTAAAATTAGTAAGTGCATACAAGTCATCTATTACAGTTGCATGTCACACCACTACGAAGCTATCTGAAAACCCAGAAGGAATCCAAAATCCAAACTGCAAAACTCCAACATGTAGTCGTCATAACTTACTAAAAATAGTAAGTTCGAAAAATTGGTTTGATGTAGTCACATGTCATACCATTGCAAAGCTTTCCGAAAACCCAGATGGAATCTAGGATCCAAACTACCAAAATTTAACATGCAAACCCTTGAATCCTCAAAAGAAACCTCCAAGCAGTCGAAAACCCTAATTCTGCCATTGACTAGCCTACGGGCGTCCAGGGTTAGGCTATTAATCACTGAAAAGTGCAGTGCTAAAAATGGGGACATTACAATCCACCCTTCCCAAAATTGCTTGTCCTCAAGCAATACTATCATAACTCCAAAATTTTTAAAGCTTATCCATACCAAACCTAGTACGATCCCAGGGTCCCATGTTTGTCTTAAGAAGGAATCACCATGTTGATGTTGCACCACTTTGATCACATCAGTGAAAACATCATGCCAAAAGTGCACTAATCTCCCTTGTGAGTCCCAAATGTTACCATCCAAGAACAACCTGGAAGGAATGAAGTCAACACCTTGCAACATTTCATGCCCATAAGACTCCAAGTCATCAATATCCACCATACCACTATCTATCACAATCCTGGGCAACGAGAAAGATAGTATACTCAACTGAATATTGTAATCCTCAACATATCTTCTCAAGGTGACAAGCAGAGCCATAAGAGCATATGTGACTTCTCTAATCCTTCTTGCAACAAGGAAAATAATATTTTGCAAGAGCTCAACGGATTCATCTCCATCACTCCACAGGGAGCCACTATGCCTCAACTGATTTATCCTAATACAACCATGAAGACTGTAGAAATTTGTCACAATTCCAACTCCATGAACCTTGAAATGATGAATCAAGGCAATTGGAGGTTCGCTGCCCCAAGCATAAGTACAAGGGAAAGCATAGGAATAGTCACTAGGAACAATTTTAGCACCTCCCAAAGATAGATTCAAATTTCTTTGACTCATCACCTCTTGCATTTGAGGCCAAAAATCAGTCCTAATAGGAGACTGTGAAGTCTAAAAATAAGTATACCAACTGCCCACCATGATTGAAATGATTGAATTATGATCTAATTTAGGGATAATCAACATCCCAAAAGATGAGCTATTGATGCTATATTGAAAATCATCATCCAAATTAATGCATCTACTCAAAATTTCTCTCCAATCCATTTTTTCATGAACAAATAGAACCATCAAGTGGCTAGTAATGAAAGGAACAACATCAATAAATTTGATAATTTGATTCTTATCCCTCCAAGAATTCATCTTTCCAAAAGTATTTAGCTCCATCAACCCATGTTGAGGATCCCAAGAATGGATACCCAACTGAAAGTAATTACCAACATACCAGAAAGAGAATTGAACACATCTCCAAGTGCTTGTCCAAACCAAGTGCATACTTATGAAACTGACGTCCCCTTTGATGAACCTTAGAAACCAATCCATGAAAGCTTCAACAACATTGGATCTTGAAAAATAAGATGACTTCAAATTCAACTCCCAAAATTGAGTAACGTCACCCAACCCAAGGAATGGATTGACAAGAGGGAAAACACCAAGTTCTGGGCCATCTTCCTGAGTGAAGACTACATCCTCAATCCCTCGTAAGCATTCTTGATCAAACATTATTCTTGAAATATTATCAATTGAAAGGAGTGAATCTCCCTCACATTTTGCTTGCAAATATTCAATAAGCTGAAAATCACGTTCCATACTGTATTGTAAAACATCATCAGGATACCATTTCGTGCTAGTGTCAATTGATGCTACATCTTCCATCACAAAAAGAGGACTATCATAAGTTTCTTCTGCACCCACTTCAAAGAGAGGATTATCAAAAACTTGGAAGTCATTCCTTTCATCTTGCTGCTCCAAATCTGCACATACAACTTTTGATTTTCTTGAAATGCTTTCAAGATCAAACTCCTCTTGAAGAATATCAAGCTCTCCAATCACTTTCTTGATTTATTCAGCTCGTTGTGCACCCTCTTGCCCCTTAAAAAGTTTGAATTCAACAAACTGGTCTTCAATCTTTGTTAGAGCCAACTGAGTTTCTTTCAACATATCCCTTGTTGATTCGAGCTCCATAGTGAGATCATCAACCTTTCTTTCACTCCCTTGGAAAACACCAATGGTCTTCTTTGAAACTTCAATGGCATGATTTGGATCTTCAATCAAGTGCATGTACTTGGACTTCAAGGTCTCCAAAGAGTTTTAGATAAGTTGCAAGTTGGGAAGAGAAACTTCATCTTTCAGTCCTCTTCATCTCGCTTCAAGCTGAGCCTTCCAGTAGATTTCTTCAACCCAACTATGTGTGCGATCAAATTGTGATAGAACCCACACTTCTCTTTCAAAGGACCCTTTGACTTGATCTACCTTCTCAAGAATATGCAAAGATGGCGGATTGTTTGTTGGATGGTCTTCAAAATCAATTTTTTTTTTGCGTCTTCATGATCAAAGGTTATGGCAACCCCTTCATAGCTTGCAAAACAATCAGAATTTTGAGCTTCATCAAGATCAAAGGGAAAATTATCCCACATAGTTTCTTAGTTATCACTAAATTCCTTCACTCCTGGATTCCAAGTGCAAGGGGATTGATTTTTTTGATCAGCAGAGAAGTGTTCTTCATACCCTTCTTGGAGTGTTGACTCTTTGAACAAGTCACCTCCCAACTTACTTAGACTGATATCTTCAAAAATAACTCTCTCCAAGGGCGTAGTTTGATACTCAAACTGAATGCCACCCATGTCACTATCATTGTATAGAGAATCATCAAAGTTGGTTTCTTGGAATGTTTTATAATTATGTTCTTCAACAAACCTATCTTGAGTAGGTGTGTTATTGATTTCATCATTAGTAACCCCATGCACACCAAATAAGTCTTCTTGATTACTTGTCATGAACTCTTTGTTGGAAAAACAAGGATAGAAAACTGAGAGGGGGGGGGGGGGTGAATCAGTTGTTAAAAAATTTAATACTTATTTAACCTTATCAACCTTTAATCTCAGATCTAATAATTAACAGTGAAAAAATGAATCAACAACACATCAAAAACACACACAATACCAAGATTTTTGCGTGGAAACCCTATTATAGGAAAAACCACAGTGGAGGTTAATCCATAATTTATACCGTGTTAGAAGTATAAGAGAAAATGAATAAAGAATGCACATGCATTCAAACACACTACCTAGAACTCACTGCCTTACATAAAACAAAAAAGATTAAACCCATCTGATGAGGTTGAACTGAGAAATTAGCTTCTTGAAAATCCTTATGACAGTTTCAGTTAGGCATAAAATTACTTCTTCACACTTCACTCAAAATTATTCACACCCTACTCTACAATCAAATGATTTGGTCTTTATTCACACATACCTTGCACACACTTAGCATACATACATACCAAATGAAGAAAATAATTTCTCTTATATATCTACTTCATGAAATTACATCAAAAAATTTATCAACCAAAAATAAGTAATAGATGAATACAAACTGTCAACCCAAATCATGAACAAATCTCAATGCGTACCAACCTAAGTTAGTCACAACATAATGAAGACCTAAAACAACATCCTCAAATATGCCAAGAATTCAAAAATTAATTCACAATGATCCACAACATGCTACAACCACCATGTCCTACAAGAACGTGAAAACTCGAATATGAAAAGGAAAAATCTTTGATCACGAGCACACCGATCAATGTGGATGTACAACAATGATAGAGTATGATCTAGAAACATCAATGAACATCTCAGGAGCATACACAACAAATCAATTTACTAGAATTAATTTATCTTCTTCTAGAAACACATGCTACAGTGACAAAATAACTGTAGGAACACAAAAACTCATAACTTGCTCCAATCTTGATGCACACCTCTAAAAGTTTCAGAGGATATACTAGATAGGCTTAGAAAAAACCCTTTAATGCAAGACTTCTCAATACCAACTTACTGAACTTTACACCACTCTGATCTTCACAGCTTCATAGACTGCCTACAACATATTTATTATAATTTTCTCAATATCTTTGACATATACAGCCTTCAAGACACCAACGGTAATAGTGTTGATATCAATGACAACCACATATCAGAAACACAACCACAACATCCAACAATCTCCCCCTTTGGCATTGATGGCAACACATGATGTGAAAATACCATCAACACAACTACCTTTTCTCCAATATTCTCCTCCTTGGATATTTCACTCTTCTCCTCTTTTCTTTCTTGACTCTTCTCCTCCTTTCTTCCTCAAAGGTTTTTCACATTATTATTCTCCCCCTTTGACATCAATGGTAAAGGTACAGAAGCTCCGAACCACATATCTGAATCATTTGAATACTCCTCTTGAGTACCAGCCACCATAACATCAATCCGAAATAAGATATGACTCTAAGTGCACGAATTGATGCAAAGACTTGTATCTTAGTTCAAATTAGGAGGGGAAATCACCCCTAACTTGCCTCTGAGATACTCAAAAGTATCTTTAGGCAACGATTTAGTAAAAATGTCTACAATTTTCTCCTTAGTAGGCACATACTCCAGTCTAACTTCTTTATCACTCACCTTGTCTCTCAAAAAGTGATATTTGATAGATATATGTTTTATCTTTGAATGTAGCACCAGATTCTTAGAAATTTTTATGGCACTTGAGTTATCAAAAAATATAGAAATAGGCTCATCATAGTCAATTTTGATATCTCTCAGCATTTGCTTCATCTATATTACTTGAGTATAATTGTTTGTAGCAACAATATATTCTACCTCAATAGTAGATAAGGAAATGGGATTCTTCTTTTTACTTAGCCAAGATACCAACTTATTCCCCAAAATGAATGCACCACCACTTGTACTTTTCCTGTCATCCACATCTCCTGCCCAATCTACATTTGTAAAGCCATTCAAAGTAAGATCATTATCCTTAGGATACCATAGGCCAAAGTCATATGTCTCTTTCAAGTATTTCTCTTTACTGTAGTAACATGTGATTCCTTCAAATCAACTTGATATCTAGCAACCATGCATACAACATTCATGATGTTTGGTCTAGTTTGAGTCAAATAAAGCAATCCACCAATCATTGACATGTACCTTGTTTGATTTTCTTTAGGAGAATCATCATTCTATGTTAACTTTCATCCAGTTACCATGGGTGTACCTACAGGCTTTGATTCTTCCATGCCAAACTTTTTCAACAACTCTCTTACATACTTGGGCTGAGATATAAAGATTCCATCATCTAGCTGAGTAATTTGCAATCCTTAAAAGAATTTCAGTTCTCCAATCATTTACATCTCAAAGTCACTTTTCATTTCATCAGTAAATTTCATACATAAGCCATCATTACCTTAAAAAATAATGTCATTAACAAAGACTTCAATAATCAACTCTTTATCCCGATCCACCTTGAAATACAAATTAATGTCAATAGTACCTTTATTGAATCTAAGCTTCAACAAGTATTTATCCAATCTAGCATACCAGGCTCTAGGGGCTTGCTTAAGTCCATATAGAGCTTTCTTCAATCAAAACACCATGTCTCCTTCATCAGTAAGTTGAAATCCATCTGGTTGCTCAACATATACTTCTTCTAACTCACCATTTAGAAATGCTGACTTCACATCCATTTGATAAATTTTTTTAATTTTTGAAAGCAGTATAAGCAAGAAAAAACCTTATGACTTCAATTCTAGCAATAAGGGCAAAGGTTTCTTGAAAATTAATACCTTCCATCTATGAATACCCTTTACATACCAATATTTATTTATTTCTGACCACTTCACCTTGATCATTCAACTTATTCTGAAAGATCCATTTGGTTCCAATCACATTTTTATCCCAAGGTCTAGGATCAAGAATCCATGTATCATTTCTCTCTATTTGCATCAGTTCTTCCTTCATTGCTTCCATCCAATATTCATCTTTACATGCTTCATTGACATTTCTAGGCTCAGTCTTGGAAATCAAACAATACTCTTTTGCAATTCTTTTTCTAGTTTGCACACCTTTGTTCTTGTCTCCTATAATCTGATCTCCAAAATGATTTAGCTTTACATACCTTGGGACTTTGGGATTCTCTCAAACTTCTGGTTCTTCTGATCTTTCTTCCACACTTCCACTAGCTTCTCCTTCATGATTCTCTTGATTCACCAGAACAATTTGAACTTGATTGTGTGTCTGATTAGTCTTTCCTTCTCAGTACTATCATGTTAGTCATCTAAATCATATCCATAATATCTAGATGACCTGTCAGTATCCACTATAGGATTTGACCCCAATTTCTGCCGGCCTTTCATCGAAATCTCGACGATACATTGTCGGCCAGCCGACGAATCACAGAAGTCAGCGCCATCGCTCAAATTTCATCTACATCCCGACGGGCTGCAAAACGTTGACCTCACGACGCACACTTATCAGAACCACGATGCCAACTTCATTGATCACGCGATGAACAGTGCCCGGATGACGAGAGGCATACCTTCGCCAAACCGTCTGATTAACAACATAGGCCCGTCGCCATTACGACACAAATTCAACATATTGGCAATATTGTTGAGAGATCAATATTGTTATAGCAATCAAAATTGCCTGAGAAGATATTTCGGGAGGACTGGATTTTTGTCTCAGTGATAAATTTTCATTGTCAAGATACACATCTTGTCTCATCGACGAAGCACGAGGGAAGCATATCGGCAAGACATATATTATCGGAGTAAGTTCTGAAGGTCTACCCGAGCAGCTATATGACGTCGATAAGAATACATCGGCAGGAGTCTTGGAGACATAATTTAGATTGAAATAGCAACAGAAGTTCGTCGAACGAGCGACGAAATAGGCAAGTCATTACGGTGAAACTTCATCAGATACATTGCAAATTCGTCGAACGCTTTTTGAGGTTCGTCGTAAAATCAACGAGAAAGTGCACTTTTTTTTTAAAAACCCATTCGTTGAAAGATCAAGACTATTACAACGATCAAAATTGCCTAAGAAGATATATCGGGAGGATTGGTTTTTTGTCTCAGCGATAACTTTTCATTGGCGAGATACACATATTGTCTCAGCGAGGGAAGCATATCGGCAAGACATATATCATCAGAGTAAGTTCTGAATGTCTACCCGAGCAGCTATATGACGCCAATAAGCTTACTTCGGCATGAGTCTTCGTGACATAATTTAGATTGAAATAGCGATAGAAGTTTGTCGAACGAGCGACGAAATAGGCAAGTCATTACGGTGAAACTTCGTCGGATACATTGCAAATTCATCGAACGCTTTTTGAGGTTCGTTGTAAAATCAATGAGAAAGTGCACTTTCTTTTTAAAAACCTATTCGTTGAAAGATCAAGACTATTACAGTGATCAAAATTTCCTGAGAAGATATATCGGGAGGACTGGTTTTTTGTCTCAGCGATAACTTTTCATTGGCGAGATACACATATTGTCTCACCGAGGGAAGCATATCGGCAAGACATATATCATCGGAGTAAGTTCTGAATGTCTACCCAAGCAGCTATATGATGCCGATAAGCTTACTTCGGCATGAGTCTTGGCGACATAATTTAGATTGAAATAGCGACAGAAGTTCATCGAACGAGCGACGAAACAGGAAAGTCATTATGGTGAAACTTCGTCGGATACATTGCAAATTCGTCGGACACTTTTTGAGGTTCATCGTAAAATCGATGAGAGATTGCACTTTTAAAAAAAAAACCTATTCGTTGAAATGTAGGCATATCAGTGAAAGATGAAGACTATTATAGCGATCAAAATTTCCTGAGAAGATATATCGGGAGGACTGGTTTTTTGTCTCAGCGATAACTTTTCATCGGCGAGATACACATTGTCTCAACGAGGGAAGCATATCGGCAAGACATATATCATCGGAGTAAGTTCCGAAGGTCTACCCGAGCAGCTATATGACACCGATAAGATTACATCAGCAGGAGTCTTGGTGACATAGTTTAGATTGAAATAGCGACAGAAGTTCGTCGAACGAGCGACAAAATAGGCAAGTCATTACGGTGAAACTTCGTCGGATACATTGCAAATTCGTCGGATGTTTTTGCGGTTCGTTGTAAATTCGACGAGAAAGTGCATTTTTTTTTAAAACCTATTCGTTGAAAGATCAAGACTATTACAACGATATGAGGCCTGTTTGTAGCAGCAATAATGATAACTATTTTCTTAGCTGTCATAAAGCCATCTCCATCAATAGAGCTTTGAAACCAAATCCACACACAACACAATGCTCATAGTGAAAAGTTAGCACTTTCTTTCATCTTTGCAGATTGGTTTGATGCTTCAAACGATGCATTTCTTATATTGAAAAGTGCATTACTTACCTTTTTGAGCTTCTCTTTGTTTTGAGAGTAGTTTAATAATCTCTACTTAATAGAGCCAACCATGTGAAGGTGGAAGCTCATTTGGCCCTTCCTCGCTCTCCTCCCCCCCCCCTCTCACATCACTCTCAATTCCCCATACCCGATCATATAACATTAATCATTCATTCATCCTGCATTAATAACATCATAACATTCACTCATTAACATATTCACATTCATTCATTCATCCATTAATAACATATAACATTCATTCATTCATCCATTAATAACATATAACATTCATTTATTAACATATAACATTTTTTCATTAACATATTTAGATTCATTCATTAACATATTTCATTTTTTCAATTTTTACATATTATCAAAAATATGGCTGTCATAATATGATTACGATCACTTTTTTTTTTTGTTTCTTTTTTGCAGCTAAAAAAAGCTAAAGTGGAGTATCGTTTTCAAAATCATCTGTCCCCCCTTGAGTTGTTCTGAGCTCTGCTCGTGATCTTAATGTACGCCTAGTCGTGTACTCACAACCGCGTGGACGTGGCTGCAAGGGGGGGTCTGCTGCAATAGCAAATAAATGTTAAATTGATATGTTTTATTATTATTGTTACACGTATTTCATTAATTAAAAGAACATTAGAGTGGTGCTCTTTACCTGATTGGACCACATCATGTTCCTGATATTGTCTTATAGCCTCATGCTCAATATGTTGAACACCCTCTAAATCCTGATCTGGAGTTGAAACACGAAAGATTACATTAATTAATACACCAATTGCAATTAAAAATGTTTAAAAGAACATTAGAGTGGTCCTGCTTACTTGATGGAGCCACATCATGTTCCTGATCTTGTCTAGCCTAATCATGCTCAACATGTTGATCACGCTCTACATGCTCTAAAGTTGAAACACGAAAGGTTACATTCATTAATACACCAAATGCAATTAAAGATGTTTAATTGTATTAATCCATATTGCATTTTGTATAGCACATGAATACATCTAGTACCGGGATGCACACCATGGCCTTCATCGATAGGTTGTGCTCCACCCTCACCAGGCTACATTCCAATGTCATGTGCAGGATTATCATTGCTTATCTATGTAAAACAAATAGGCACATTATTATGGTGGAAATTAATATTGAACAGATTGCACAAGTATTCAATTTGAAATAAACTTTATTGAGTTTATTTACCTGCGTGTTGGATGCAGTGGAAGATTGTGTTTGCCCAGTTGAGACTCTTAGCTGTTCAGTCAGGGCTCCATAGCCTTGGTCAAAGGCAATCTTTAGGTCCTCTTCTGTGGGCACTCTGTTGAAATCAAAGCCTTGCATTTTTGCATGCGATCATGAATTTTGGTTCTATGATGTGATAAAACCAAAATTGTTTGTAATTTATTATTTGGATGCAATATTTCATTTATTGATACTTACAAATCGTGCGGCTACTTTCATATAACCACCAGAGCCAAGTTTGTGCTGCCCATGTTTTTCTAGTCTTGCCTTTGTTGCCTTCAATGTGTCGGGCAACCTATGAAAAATTTGAAATACGTTAGATTATGTAAAAAGAAAGATTAATCAGTATATAATTAAATTGTTGATGGTATTACATACCTTCCTTGGCTTGGTAGTATCTTTCCTTTCTTCTTTTTAGCCTTCTCCTTTCCATTAGACACCAAGTCCTTCCACTCCCTTTCCGGAATCATGGGGGATGCTCATACTTTCTATTCTTCTCTAAATGTGACCTATATTGGTCCCTCACATACTTTAGATAGGTACCAACTTTTTTAAGGACCTTGGTTCGGTTGAATGTTTTATCACCGAACAACACAACTAAATGGTTAATGAGCCCATCTTTTAAATCTTGATTTTGGGCATTCCACCGTGTACGTATGGTGGGCCTGAAGAGCTCCAATGAAATATCACTTAGATGTTTATAAAAAACATCATTTCATACAATTATAAAGTAGGCAAATATTTCCATTTTGTAAATCAATATAATAGGGCGCTATCCCCACTATTAGCACTTAAAAAAAATAAAAAAATTAAAACATTTTAAAGTACCTGGGACCTTCTCTATCTTTATGGGAAGGAAATCCTCGGTCACCACAAATGTGACTGGCAATGTTCCCATACTAGTAATACGGGAAGATCCAGGAAATGTTGCTAAAACATCACCAGTAGTAGTGGCCTCTGCATCCACAGGTACTGACACATGTAGTGGCATGTGTTCGCTGCCAAAGGGTGGACTACCGAATGCCTGCATGGGATGTGTTGCCGCCATTTCAGATGAAAATATAGGCACAGATGATGGGGTCGGATGATGTGTTGTATGCGCAGGAAGATCAGGATTGACACTTGTACTGTCCCCTACTTCCTGGGAAACAATTGCAGTACCTTGATCACGACCAGTAGCATGATCATGAGGACGCAAAAAATCCTGTAAAAACGACACATATTTTAGTTAATGACATAAAAGAGTACAAAATATAAAACCATGAATGAACTTATGTTATAATTAAAGATCTCATGACAACTTACTTCCAAGTTCTGTGCTCTCTCAGACAATATTTTAACCCTTTCTCTTATCTCATTTGTTTGAGGCACTACAAATACCAGCTGAAGGATTTCTTGATTGCATTTTTTTTGGGCCTTCCTCATCATATCCACAGGGTTTGTGGAAAATGAGATGTCATCATCACATAATAGTGACTGCACCTCCATATGGATGCTCTCCTTTACTGCTAGTGCCTTTCCCCGATCAACCAACTGCAACAAGAATATTAAAAACATTATCAAAATTAACCCAATAAACTTATGAAAAAAACATAATATTAAAACATTTTGCTCGTATCTAAGTTGTACAATTACAATGACGTAAACCTGTCGGATAGAAGCACCTGAAGATGGATTGTGATCTGTGCTCTGGGCTAGAGGCTTCCTCGTATGATCAATGTCCCGCTGTGACAAAAATTAAATATAAAAAATATTACTGAAATGAAACCAATAGACTTACGAAAAAAAACATAATAATAAAATGGTATATTGGAGTCATTAATTGGAGGTTGGGTAAAATGGTATATATATAGTACATACCACCCCCATAGTAATTGTGTTTGTATCTAAGCGATTCAAATTGTAATCGATTAGCAACTCTTCCCTTGCAGTTATTGATTTTATCGCACATACGAATACACGGTTTCCCTCTCGTGCCTCGAATATACAATTGGGTTGCTTATTTTTTGACCTAGGTCATGTACTATTTATAAACCTTGCAATATTCCCTGATGCTTTTGGCCTCCCGTCAATGTACCTAACCACTCCTTTATTTTGATCCTTATCTTTTAGTTGTATATAATTTGCTGGTAGTGCATACCTATGCATACTTCATGTATATGGAACCAGCTACATCCAATCTTTGTAATTGTAACAGGGTCCAACATACTCCATCAACTCAGTAACTTTTTCGTAACAGACTTTTATGTCGTCCATGCAAAATAGGCCCAAACCATGTAATGACGATGGTGCTATGCGATATATCCTCTCATTGACACAAAGATTAGTGTTTATTGGAGGAAGTTCCTTGGGTACCCATTGTTTCTGTAGATGTTTGTACCTCAAGGGAACCTCGATGTCGCCTATGCTCTCATCATCATAAGAACATGACCCCCTTTCAGTAAGAAAAAATTCCATGCGTTTACGGAATTTTCTTCTAATCTTTTGACCTCTAGTTGATCTCCCTCTTTTAGACCTACTACATGTCTCACTTTCCTCTTATCTTCCTGAATTTCCCTCGCTTGAGGAAGAAAAATCTGACAAATACCTATTTTGTGGTGCCTGCACTCATAAGGATGTTGGATGAAGTTCTTTCATGGTGATGTGATCCGAAGGTGAAATTATGATTAATTTATCATTTCATTGCTAGAAATTGACAGGTTATAAGGTAATCAAGTCTTGATAGATTGCAAGTTATTGTTACTACCGTCCAAATGTGTCCATCACAAATCAAATCTACTTAACGTCTTTGTGCAACGTCTTTGCAAGCATAAAGTAACTTCAAATGATAGTTTGGAGTTAGTTCTTTCTTCTTTCAGCAAGTATTGTAGCTCATTTTTGGAGCTTTCAAGAAAAATATAGCATTGTATGAAGATGATTTTTTTCAAATGTTGTGGTTGTAGATGCCATTTTAAAATTTATACAGAATGTGGAAGGATAGAAAAAGCTTGTGAACTATTTGACAAAATGTCTCAAAGAATTGTAATCTCTCAATTTATTTTAGTGTCTATTTTGTTATACCCCATGTCCCAAATTGGGTATAGCACAATAGACACTAAAACAAATTTATAGATTGTTATGAGGGCAGTGATGAGACTTTTCTAATTAGAGTGTATTCCATGAGATTACAATTATTCGAGGCATTGTGTCAAATAGTTCATGAGCTTTGTCTATCCTCCCACATTTTGTATAGATTTCAAAAGGGCATCTACAACCACAAGATTTGAGAAAATTCATCTTCATATTATTTTTTCCTTATGATTGGTTGACTCTTATACTAAATTAATATGTTCAATTTATGTTTCCTACTTGATCTAACTATCCACAAATGGCAATTTAACAGTGGAAAGATATGATCCTACTTTGGTATAAATTGTATATGCAATATCAAGGTATGAATTAATATGTTCAATTAAGAGATGTTAAATGAAATAAATAAAACTAATGTAATGTAAATAAGGGAGACCAGTGCCTTATTGGGTAAAACGGAGTCAAATGAAAGCCTTTAATGAATGGTTTCTATCTAGCAAGTCCTCTAATTGTTTGGCATATAACTATGAGTTTACAACTGGTATAAACATGCAAGAGTGTAATTGATAAACCCTACTTGAGGCAGAATATCAAATCTAATAATCTGATTCTTCTTAATGATCCAAATGGCATTCCCAGATTACTGTAATTTATTGAAAGGAATTTTAATTCTTCTTTAAAGAATCCAATAAACCAAATCACACAAAAACAACAAATGTGTACTGATAAATAGAATATATACTTGATACTTCAATTTAAACAACCAAGAAACATCAGATTGGAAACAATCAAATAATCGCAAGAATCCAACAAACAATTGATACCAGAATGAAGCCACTAAATCAACAGTCTTTCATTATCTCCTTCAAAGTTCATACATGCAACATAGTCTCCTTGAATGTCATCATTTCTGAAAATTTAATGCTTACAGCAGTCTATCCTATTCTAATTCTATCTTCTACCCCTTAAATTTATCCAACAACGAATACTTATACATCAGTTTGCAAAAGGACGTGCCTTTAAAGCATAAAAGGTTTAAAGCATAAAAGGTTTAACAAATCCACTATTAACTAATTTCTCTTGAGCCACAAATGGACTGCAGACATATGCTCCGTATAATCCTGGCGCTCATGAGTGTCAGCATCTCCCGACGCATCGTGGATCACAATCTCCATCATTATCATTTGCTCATTTTGCTCACATGCTACATCCAATATCACATCTTTCGCAGTGGCTGTCTCCAACATCCCTTGGAGTATTGTTTCACACTCACTTTTCCATGTAGTCGCTTCCTTTATTTTCCCTTCATCATCACATAACTTGGTGAATCTATCTTCGGTAGCCTCGATCAATCCTTGCATATCCCCTTGTAACTCCACATAGAAATCCCTCTCCCTATCCATAATACAATTGGCATTTTCAATATCTTCATTACTAGTAGTGTCCTCCTCCAATTCCTCAATTCTTTCTTGAATTCTGCTATCCACTCTCCTGTGTTCCTTTATTGCATCTACGTACTGTGAATGTTTTCCCCAAAGTTTATTTAACCAAGTTGTTAAAACAACCTGCCTTTTTTTTATTATTGCAGCAAATGCATCCATTCTCCCTTGAGAGTATGCAGTTGACCCTTCCCAACAGTCTTTTTTCTACGAACTCTCACCTTGAGCGAGCATCCTTGTTGGTTCTGTTACACCACCTACCAAGTCTTTCAAGCATTCATTCTCTCTCAAAATCCTCTCATTATTGGTTTTGTACATCTCCCTTTCCCTTATCAATGCTTGGATTTGGGCTTTATTCAACTTGGCTATATTTATCCCAATATCGACAGTCACTACAGGATCAACCTCCCTAGCCTTCAGGGTCATGACATGTCCAAATGCCTTTTCAGTGTCAATAACAATTGATTTCTTGTGAGGTGGATACAAGGCCCAAATCATCAATATTTCATCATCAGGATTGTATCTTGATCCTGTGTATACCTCCGTCACCTTCTCTATACTGAGCTTGTGGGTAGCATTGTTATCTTTTAAGAAACTATCAAAAACTAATGCAAAATTCATATCCAAACCTGGAAAAATCATAACACCTGCCTTTTCAAGCAGCTCCCTCCCCTTTTCAGGGGTCATGTCAATCATCTCTTTGTCCACTTCATCCTTTAAGCTTTTTAACAGTTGATCCTCATTCCCTGGAGTGACATTGTCAACCTGTCCCCTTATCTCTTTCCCTTTTTGCTTCTCTAAAAATGTCTTAAACTCCGAGGTCTTTATAAATTCATCATCTAATATGAAAGACCTATAGTCTTCATGTCTTGTATCTATATCCATGGTTTCGTCAACATCTGTTTCTTTGGCAACATAGGCATACTCCTGAGTCTTCATTCTTGAAACTTTTCCAGATGAGCTTTGTGGCCTGTCTATTTCTGAAATCCCCTTAATGGAGGATAACAACTCAGCATCCAGCAACTCCTGATTATGTTTTTCAATCACAATTTCAGCTTCCTTTGCCTCCAGGTTTCCGATTATGTCATCAGATTTAAAGGGCACATGATGGTACCCTCGGAGATTTACTTTTTGTTTGGCAGAGTGGATATACCCTTCTGGATCAAAGTTCTTTCTTACTAGTGCTCTTCTCATGTTGTAGTGCAATAATTTGTCCAGAATCAGATCATAACCTTCCTTGGCTAATACAGTGAAATCACTAAAACATAATGTACTGGGCATAAAATCCTGTTTCCCATATGAACTTAAGTTCATAACACTGGAGTAATCCATTTGCCTAACAATTTCAAGGTATGCAATTCTATCCGGGACAGTTCTGGGCAGAATGAAAGGTGTATCCTCAAAGCCATAAACCCTAATCATTGTGGCATTCTCTAAGCAATACCAATCCCCCCAGTTGTGGTTAATTGGTCCATTGTAATCTCTAGGCCTAAGAAACCTTTTTACTTGTTCAGATAAAGAATAATCACAAGGATGGCTAAAAAATCTATACAAGGGGTTCACAAAGGATTCTTCAAAATGCAAGAAATTTGAATTGGCAAACCTGCTATCCCAAACAACAGTCCATAATTGAACAGGAAATGGCCTACCTTCCTTGTCAGATTGTGAAATCCTCAGCTCTTGGGGCCATAAACCTAACTCTTGTCCAAAATACAACACTAAGTGCATCAACAGTGAGTAATTTATGAGATGGAGAACATAAGCACCACTCTTTATCGCCATCAAACCTGCATCCAGCTCCTTAAAAACATGTGCATCATAGTCAAATGATCTGGAATTGTGATACTGAATGTTTGCAGAAATCACCATGGGCACAACCGCCATATGCTCAGGTACCTCCATCCCTAATACCTGTCCCACTGAGTAGTAAGTATATTTTAGGTAAGGTTCGAAGAGGTCTACATGAAAGGGTGGTCCCTCACTGTCTTCCATTGGAGTAGGTTTGCCATGACACCTAATTCTATGCAGAGGTAACCTCCACCCTTTATAAATGGTGTCCATCCTTCTGAACTCACTATCGAGCTCTTCACTCACTACTTTGTCATTGCATATGCCTTCCATTCTGAAAACCTCAACAATTGCATTCTCAGATACATGTATCAATGGATTCCCTGACAAATCACATATAGCTTTTTTTTTCGAATCATAGTGTCCGGCCAGCAATTTTACCAGTTCGACGTTAATAAAAACATTAGGGCACACTCATTTCCCTAAATTGAGCTTCCATGGATTGCATACTGGCTCAAAGCGATTTCTCCTGTGGTAATGGAAATTGAATAACTCATAGCCTCTAATTGGAGTCCAAACATCACCTATAAATTTGCATTTGTCGTCCAATTTGTCAACTTTCGCTTTGAGCTATGTAGAACGCCTAGCTTTAGGTCCAGAACTAGGTAACTGGTCTATGAGGTCTTGATTTAGCTTCCTTTCAGTACCTTCTAGTTGCAACTCAGTCTTTTGCTTTTTTGCTTTTGATTGGCTTCCCCCCCCGGGTTTTCTTCCCTTTAGTTTTCCTGAACCAGTGCCTTCCATAATTCAAATTTTTATGAATTCTAAGAGGACGAGAAACTTACTGTAACTTCTTCCAAACTCAAGCTAGGTGAATGCCTTAATTGCTCTGCTAGTTCCCTTGCTCTCCTTCACTTTGAATTGTGTGAGACAATGATTTCAATTGATCATACCCTGATATGCAAAATATCCTACGCTTCGTGGCGCCATTAATTTCTTTACCGATCGAGACATGAATGCTGCAAGTTTTTTTTTTGAAATTCTCACTGTCACATCAGGGTTCAACGATCACCCACCCGCCAAGATGTCTTGTAGTTTCCCTGACATCACATGTCTCCCCGATAGTTTCTTTCCTTTTGCTTTTATATCACCATGAATTTCACCGAAACAACTATCGCTCAGACTTAATGAATCGGACCAACGGTTCTTTGCCTTACTCCGAAAGTACTTTGTCTCACTGAGATGTTTACTTTATCGAGTATGTCACCGAGACCAAGCAATTTGTTCTGGCGACAGAATAATACTCGCTGTGATGTCTCTTAGATCTCCCCACGGTGACATGTCTCACCGATACGCCTCTTCTTCAGCAAGATAACGAGCATCGTCTTATCGATACCCTTTATCTCCGCATGCTCAATTCTGTCGGTGTAACCTGAGGGGTCGGTAAGACTTTTATGAACTCTTCCTGGCATCGTTTGTCTTACCGATTGAGTCCTCCTTTTGCTTTATCGACAAGACCAATAGCGCTTCGGCCAATGTTTTCAAATCTCTCTCCGAAGACCAAAGTCTCTCCAATAGACTTTACTTTTCTCCAATCGGTAAAAGGTAACTTAGCTCGATATGACCTTACACCGTCACACCGATACCTTCTGTCTTGCCGATAAGTAATACAAACCCGCATTCTCCTAGTGTATAACTTTATCGATATGATCCGTTTGATGTCTTGCCAATACAATAACATCAATAAGACATTTCAAACCTCTGGCCGGTCCGCCTGTTCAACGTTCACCGATCTGCTAAGACGTCTTGCAGTTTCCCCGACATCACAAGTCTCCTCGATAGTTTCTTTCTTTCTACTTTTTTATCACCATGACATTCACTGAAAAAACTATCGCCCATACTTAATGAATTGGGCCAACAGTTCTTCACCTTACTCCAAAAGCTTTTCGTCTCACTGAGATGCTCACTTTATTGACTTATGTCGCCATGACCAAGTATTTGTTTTGCCGAAAAAACGATACTCGCCGTGATGTCTCTTAGATCTCCCCGCGGTGACATGTCTCACTGATACACTTTTTCTTTGGCGAGACCATGCACATTGTCTTCTCGACACCATTTATCTTCGTATGCTCAGTTTTGTCGGTGTAACCCGAGGGGTCGGTAAGACTTTCCGAATTCTCCCCGGCATTGTTTGTCTCACCGAGTGAGTCCTCCCCTTGCTTTATCGGCAAGACTAATAACGCTATGGGTAGTGTTTTAAAATCTCTCTCCGATGACCAAAGTCTCTCCGATAGACTTTACGTTACTCCAATCGGCAAAAGGTAATTTAGCTCGATGTGACCTTACATCGTCACACTGATACTTTTTGTCTTGCCGATAAGATATACAAACCCGCATTCTCTCTATGTATAACTTGATCGGTGTGACCCTTGCTATGTCTTGCCGATACATTTAGGATATGTATATTATCATCGATGAGACCTGCATCAACTTATGCCGATATTTTCATATGTAAAGATTTTAATGTCAGATGAAATTTATGGGGCATTATGGCACAATTTTAAATCGGATTTTGGTAAAATATGCCATGTGAGGATTATTTTGTCTGCATTATGAATCTTTTTTTGGAGACTAATAATCATGAAGAAATAATGAATTTGTCAAAATTTGACAGTTCCAATAGCATGAAGGTTTGATGTTTCATGACAGTACTAGCATTTCAGTTATAATGATATATTTAAAGCTCATGGCTCTCCTTTGTATAAACATATCACAATTTTGAATAATATAATCAAGGGTTATGGTGTTCATCTCACTGTTATTATGGTGTGTATGATTTCCATTTTTGGTTTAATTCAAAGAGTAAATTAAAATGCTTGGATGGAGTCATAGATGGATATGTTTGTAAAGGGATTTGATAAGAAGTATTGAGTTAGGATAGAAATTGACACTGTTGTAATGCAATATTGTCAGAGATCTTATATGTTATGTGTTTGAACCTGTTATGGAATTCTAAATATTTGTGAATTAATTCGACTCCCCAATAGTATATGGCACTGGCCTAAATCGTATGTGTTTGTAAGGTTCTGTGTCTATTTGTCTTAGCTTAGAGCTTGCTACCAAATTGCAAATTAAATGACTATCTTAAGTGGTGAAATGTCGTTGTAATCATCTCATGCTCGAAGTAGTTGATACTATTGATGCTTTTCTGTTGTTTAAATTAATATATCAAGCATATATATATATTTAGTTTACCGATACACATTTGCTATATTTGTGTGATGTGATTATTTGGTTCTTTCAAGTAAAGTTTAAACCCTCCTAGTCAATCACAGTAACTAAAGAGTATTAATTGTATCAAGAAGAAGAATCACATAACTAGGATTGTTATTCTATCTCAAGTAGAGTTTGTCAGTCATTTACTTGCACATTTATACAAGTTATAAACTACATATGTGTGCCAAACACTTTGAATTATTGCCATCATAGATTACACTTTTATAGATCTTCATTAGACTCCATACACCCAACAAGGCAGTGGTCTCACGCTTTCATCTTTTGGTTTATCCATTTTATTTTTTACATCTGTTAACTGAACATATTCTAATATAGTTCAAATATAATTAAAATTAAAAACATCATAAATTAATTATGTAACCACATAAGTCAAATATAATTCTTTCAAGAAATTAATATCAAATAGATAATACAAATTAATGTCATTGATCTTCTTCTTCATCCAACTCTTTGTCTGTATCATCCAATCCAAAGTCAACATTGTAAGGATTGGTCATATCATCATCATCGTCATTGATATCAGTTTCGATAATTTCATCATCCACACGGATATCATCTTCATGAACATTAACTCCCACATCATCATGATATAGTTCCTCCTCTTCGACATCTTCGTCAGGCACATCATCAACTAACTGTTGATCCTGATCATCATCTACATCATCTTCTATTTCTTCAGTATCTTCTTCTTCCACCACATTATACTTTACCGGCCTTCCTCTTGGATCATGTCTAACAACATATGACCAACCCGCTTTACCTAGAACCTCTGAGTAAAATACCTGCTCACATTGGCTTGGAATAACATAGAGCTCATTTCCAGCTCACTCAAAATACCTTGTATTAACCATGGTAAATCCATTATCATGTTCAATAACAGTTCTCTTGGGATCATTTTCATTCAATCGTAGCCTGTACCATAGGACGACGAACAAAACTAATTTGAAGGACTTAAAGTCACACTCAAGTATATCATCCAAAATCCCATAGTATTTATTTTCTGAGACTTCTGGATGTATGTCACTTCTAGATGAAACATTAGTCACCTGGAAGACTGCAGTTATCCCAGAATCACAAGTTTTCTTCGTGTCATCCAACTTTTTGATTGAAATTTACGACCATTGCACCACATAGCCTTGTGGTGTTTCACCTGCAATATGTCAAACATGCAAAACTTATTGCAATATCGTCAGTTGATAAACATATTTATTCTTGGCCGAATGTATGCAAAGAAAAAAATCTCAACATATATATACATCAATATAATTGAAAATAATTAAATAATATGGGTGATTAATATATTTATACATACATGTTTATCTCTTAAACCATATGCTAAATCAATTTTCCTTGGTGTAACATCAGAATCTCCATTACGATGAGCTTCTTTAACCAATGAAGCCACACCTTCCCATGTTAATGCGCAACCAGATTGTTAAGATTGTTCAAACCATACCGTCATCCAATCAAGATTGTTTGCGATGTACAAATGTAGTGCATCCCACTCTTGACCAACTGTATCAAAAAAAAATGAAATTCACAAACAACGTATAATTAGTTAATTACCATGGTATACGACCTTAATTTATAAGTACAATATACATAAAAACCAAATGTAAAATGTATTCTAATTAATCTCTGGTGCAGAAGCACACGTAGGCTAACCTCCATAGTTAGGATATTTTGGGCTTATATCTGACATTAGCCAAGTAAGAGTAATTGCATGTTTGTTTTGGACCTTAGAAGGTCATTGTTGTGGCTAGGTGAGTTAGTCATTAGGACTAAGGTCACCAAATTTAGTCATTGTTAATAGTTTTTACATTGCTTAGCCATTGGGTGATCCCACAAAGCTGGTTTACAATTTCTGAGAGGAACTAATTTTTGCTGAAATCACATATTTTTAGAAAATATAATGATTTAAGCCTTTAAAAGTTCCATTTTAAGGATTCCAATTGAATATAGTTTGATCAAACCACCTTCGATCAAACCCCCTTGGATAGAACCTCTCTAGTTTTAAACCATACCTATAAATGAGTCTCCTTTACACCTATCAAAATGCTGATAAAAAATCACTTTTGATTTACCTTTTGGGGGATCAAATGAATTATTTTAAAATTTATTTCAGATGATTATGGTAGTCCTCAAAATGAGCTATCCCATGAATATAATTTTAATATGTTTTGGTTTTATTATGTACGTGTTTTTTTAGTTTTATTAAACATAGGTTTTTCATCGAAAATCAAGCTCTCTGTTTTGCACATGTGGAAAAATAGCAAATTATCAAATTAAATTTAAAAAAAATATTTTTGTGCTGGGTAAAGATGTCCTTGATCCACTAAAAAAATAAAAATTGAATTTCGATGCATACAAAAAAATTTATGTTTTATACAGTCCGCCTATGTCTGAATTGCTATTGGTTTGACTTTAAAACTCTATTAAGGAAAAAATATTCAATAAAAAACTATGAGACCAAGTGAAAGTGATAGATATCATAGTTACAAATTGAAATTAAAAAAAAAAAAATTTTTTCCTTCAGATAGAAAAAGTTATGTTGTATACGATGAGCGTCACTTTTTAAAAAAATTGTTTTCTGAAAAAAATAGTTTTCATGGGAGATGGAAAAAGAAGTGCAATCTTACTCCAAAAATTTTGAAAAAAATATTTTTAGAATCTACACACAAAATGTGATGAGACTCTAATTTGCATCATCTTCAAATTCCTCATGGTTTAGCCGCTATAGGTTCCCAAATGTGAAGGTTTAGTTAAAAATAATAATTTCAATGTCTAGTTTGACAAAAAATTGTAAACCACTATTGTGGGATCATCCCCTTAGTAGCTTAAGTTGGGATTTGAGTCTTAAATGTGTTCTAAACACATGAATGATGTTAGAAATATGCCATGAGGCCTTTAATGGTGTTGGTTACTCAAAATATAGGAGATAGAGGTCCTAAGAGTTAGGAAGGTGGCATAATGACAAAGTTGCCAAATGCTGTTACAAAATTGTCATGACAACAGTTGCCATTATGGCAAATGTTGCATGCAACTCGGTTACATAGGATCCCCTAAAGGATAGGAGTGGGGGATCAAACAACATACCCTAAAAACATGGTGAATGACATCTAATATGAAGCAAACTCGAACTCAAGAAAGAGGGAGATTGTAATCAAGTTTTTGGAATAGAAGATAGCTCTGCAATTTTTGTTTTTATGTGAACTTCGAGTGTTATTGAGTGACAGTGATACTAAGTGAATTAGATGTTTTGATTTAGTGTTAGATTCATGTTCATGGGATAGTATTAAACTTTTTTCATTCTGCAAGTAAGTTGATTTAAGTTGTTTTAGTGTCCTGAATAGATAGGTTAAGGTTTAAGGGTTTTACTGGTCTTGTCCTGACCAACTTGTGTTTTTATGGCTCCCCCATGAAATCTAGTCACGGGATTTTCCTGAGGGTAGATGGATGTGTTAGGGGAGCCATTGGTCTGTACATATGTAGAGTTAGGAGTCATGGAGAGTGGAACAATTGTGTTTAATGTCAAGTCCTAGGCGAGCTTAGAGTGCCCGATTAGAGGTTTGACAGTAATGAATTGAAGAATTTAGGCAGGGGATTGAGGTACAGTACGGAATATGTACAGTTCTAGGTAGGGTATAGACATATCCTAACATGCTAGAAGGATTGAGGTTCTATCAATCCATTTGACTGAGGTTTGAGCAAGAAAACCAGTGGGGTCCTACAAACTAGGCCTAATAGCCCTATTTAACCTAGATAATAGGAAACCAGTGTACAAAGGACTTAGGAGTATAGAATATTTTGAATCCTTCAAAAAATCCAAAAGGGTATTCGAATGTGGAATTGGTTTTTTAAGTTGTTTGGAAAGTTTGGGTAGGAATGAAGTAAAGGTCTCTGTCAAGGGCTACAAGAAATAAGCCTCCTCAAGACCAATTCTCGAAACTGGTAGGAAAGGAGTTTGGAGATCCTCCAAGATGGATCCAGTTGGAAGTACATGGCATGTTGCCAATGTGTTTGGTACCCCTGCAATCAATTCAATGTTTGTGTGATGTTGGCACTTAGAGTCTTCTAAGTGTAGGAGAGAGTTTGCACATAACAAAGTGGTGTTAGTCCTTCAAGGTGAAGCACAAGGTGTGAGACTCTTGGAGAGGAGTTGGATTATGACTTAGTTAATCATCTAAGCCTAACAAGGACCTAGAAAATATTAGGTTCCCAGAAGAAGACAAGGAAAGGTCTTCTTAGCTAGTTGTACAAGAAAGCCTTGGAACACTTACACCAATCTCCATGACCATCTTATAATTACCCGACACTTTCCTCAATCTACCTTTCCCCATCAAGTACTCCCCTTCGAATTTGTTAATGGAGTTGGGATCCCAAATGCGATCTACATGGATCTTTGCTGCAAATTTAGGAAGATATTCAGTAATGTACACCATGGTCTGGTATAGCATGTATCCCTCTACCATAGAACCTTCGGTATGTGCTCTTTGTCTAACCAAAGCCTTCAAAAATTTCAAGTGCCTGTCAACCATCCACATTGACCTTGTGTGTACAGGTCCACACAATTCAATATCCTCAACTTGGTGTATGAGGTAGTGTTCTTGTGCATTGAAAAATGTCGAAGGTAGACACTTTTGCATTTCACATATTAGACGAGGAATTCTTCTCTTCCAATAATTTATATCTTCTTTATGGATTGCTTTAGATGACATCCATCTACAAGTGATTCAAGGCAAAAATATATTAATGAGATTTAACAAAAATATACAACGAATTGAACAAATATCGCTACTTACCTCATGTATTTTCTAAGATCATATATAACTTGCTTGACATTGTTGTCGAAGTTGTCTGGGAGAGATAGAGGTAGAACGTACTGCAACAATTATAAAATGATCTTTTCATTAATATTTTTCCAAAAGTAGTAAACATAATACACTGAAAAGTACATGCAGTATACAAATATACCAGAATAATTACCTTAGTGAAGGTATGCCAATCATGCATTTTCATCCCTGACCCAAATTCACCTTTCTTTGTTATGATATTGTTTATGTTGGCAGCAAATCCTGTGGGAAATTTAATTTTTCGTATGACTTGTTTTATAGCATTGCTTTGCTGCTCTGTTAATAACCAAGGAAGGGCACTTATATTAATTTGGTCTCCATTGCTATTTAATTGAATGAAATTTTTCATTGCATGAATGGCTTCCCGAATGTCACTACAAATTTTGACAATTTTTTCTTTGTCATGCCTTCCATCCAATATTTTTCATAACGTTTCTGTCATATTCTTTCCGATATGCATTGTATCAAACAAATGCACAATTTGTAGCTTCTCATAGTAGGGAAACCTACTAAATTGTCTGGGATAACTTTTCAGTCCCTGTGGAAGCCGACCATTAATGCCTTGACGACCTTCATGAAGCATATAAGTTAAACAAATTAACGACAATCATTGTCAACTACAACATGATCACAAAATAAAAATAAAAATTCAAAACATATCATAAATGATAGATAAACAATTTGATCCGATGTATAACCTCGACGATTAATTCTATTATATTCTAACTTCCATAGGTGAGGTGTCATTCTTCGTGGTTTTGATGTAGTCTCTTCTTTCCCATTGAAAAGATATTTTTCAGTAGTTCGATACTTATGATTTCTGTGGAGGAAGTGCCTATACTCATCAAACACCCACTTTCCTAAACTTGTTGAATGATGACATTTCATCTTTGGACCACAAATTGGACATGCAAATTATCCCTTTGTTTGAAGACCTGCATATCATATATAATTGGATTAAATATGTCAATTTTTATAATTATATATCATGAATAGATTATTTAAAAAACATGCATGATATCTAATTCATAAAATTAAATATCGTTGAAGTGATGCAGTCGAACATTATAACATACCAGAAAAATGTGTTAGCCCTGGGGCATCATGAGTTGTCCATACAAGCATTGCATGGAATTTAAATTGTCTTTATCCTATTGGTCTAGATACGTCATACATAGTGACGCCATTCCATAACTTTAGTAACTCGTTGATAAGAGGCTCAATATATACATTCATATCTTTAACTTGGTAGTTATCTAGTTGAATGAACATAAACATTACATAATTATTATAACCATTTTACTGCAATATATATAAATTCATGTACATGACTATTAAATGAAAAAATATTTAAGTCATTATGCAACAAATAAGACAAATGAGATGCTACTACATTAAAGAAAATTGATGTAAACAAATACCTGGAACAATCATTGCCAACATTATGTGCTCCCTCTTTATTGACATCCATGGAGGAATGTTATTGTTGATAACAAAAATAGGCCACACCGAGTAAATAGATCTCAGCTCTCCAAATGGATTGACACCGTCTGCTGCCAATGAAAGCCTGAGATTACGAGGTTCTTCTTTAAAGTGTGGCCATTTTTCCTCCATGTCCCTAAATGCAGAACCATCCACAGGCATTTGAAGAATCTCATCTCCACTTCTATTACGTGCATGGTAATCCATAAATTGCGCTAAGCTTTTGCACCTAAATAATTGTTGCATACGTGGAATAATGGGAATATAACGAAGAACCTTGCGAGACACCTTTTTTGTTAGTTGATCTGTTCGATATCTATTGATATGACATTCCGAGTATTCTGTTGCAAATTCATGTTGTTTATGATATATAATATGATCATTGGGATATACATCTATTGTTGGATACTCCATTCCAATATCTTTCATAATGCCAAATAAATCTCGATATGAGTGAGGTAAAATATTTGATGGTGGTAACAAAAATTCACCAATGAATCTACAATAAAAAATAACTTCTTAATATAAAGAATATTAAAGGTACATACTTCATCCATTATTTACTAGCGATGAACTAACAACAATTAAAATAGATGAAAAAAATGACATATATGACATACCTTAACATCCGTGAGATTGCTATGTTGGATAAACCATTCATAACCTTCAAGTTCACCAGCAACAATACAACAGAGAGAAGAGTTGTTTGGGAGCCTTCATAAAGCGGCTCGTATGCCTTCTCAAGTATAGGTAAATCATGAACATCATCAAAGTCATCTCGATCAACATGATCAGATGTGCCACTACATGTGTCATGGATCAATGTATTTGTACCATCATCTTCAATTGTGTTTTCTGGTGCATGATCATCTTCTTCCATAGGATCATTAACTTCATCTTCGATATTCACAGCTCCATGTTCCTTCGCTTGCAAAACCACATTCTCTGGCCGTGATAATTCATATCGTGTGCCCTAGGGCGCCCCACCTTTATAATAATGACAGACACAAATAAACCATGATCATGATCAAGTGATTTTTTATATATATATCAAATGTTAAACAATATAAACATTTACAAATTCAATCAATATAAACACATATAATGAACAACTTACCAATGGACGATAATCAAACCTCCCTTCAACATGACCATGCTGCCTATAATGTTTCTCAGCTGTTGTGATTAAAAGTCTTCTTGTCTTTAAGGCCTTGCAATTATTGCAAGGACAATAACAGTTCCCATCACCCTTTCTTTTCAATATAGCCCACAATCTAGCAACTGTCTCTTCATTTTGTTTTGGATTAATATTATCTGACATGATTTTTCTTTACCAAGCTTGAATATTTAGATCTTCAAAAAATATCAAACTCACATGCACTCCAATAATTTTTAATCATACACAGGTAACAAAATATAATAATTATGATATTTTACACCAAAAAAAATCGGCATGCAACCACCCTTGCAAAAGAGAAGATAGTCTGAAGTTAATGACCCCAAAAAACACTTTCAAATGCTAATTTCAAAAATTATTAAATTCTGATTTTACAATGATTTCCAACTGTTATACTCCTAAAATCAGAATATTGAACTTGCACAACAAAATCTGGAAATGAAATTCTCAAAATGTAGCTAATAGGCCTCAATAATTAAGGCTTACTCAAGACTTTGTGAAGTCACTGCAAGGTTTCCAGGCCTTACCTGATGATTTGAGCAAGAGGATTAAAGAGTTGGTAAAGAGTTTTGATGACTAGAGTGGCACATCTTTACCAGATATTGTAGATGCCCAAGGAAATGTTAGATCACTGCAGCAATGGCAGGACATGGTAGATGAAATCATTAACACTAGCACATTTTTGAAATCTTTTGAAAGGGAGGCGAATCAAGTAGCAGTAAAGTATACAACTTATTGTGTAAAGGTAAATTAGGTGGTAAATTTTAATTGGCCGATGGATGAGGAATATCAAGGATGGGTAGAAAAGTACTTAAATGAACAAGAATAGGACAGAATCTACAACCGGCAGTTAACAGCTCAGTGGTTATGGTTATAACAAATTTTGGCTATGTCTTGGTGGCAGTTTTGGTGCAAGTTTTCAAAGTTTGGCAAATGCAATAGTTATTCTCCAGTGGACGGAATGAACAAAAAGATTCTCCAGAGACTCAACTGTTGTAACCAATTTTTGAAATGTCATAAGGCGGTCCAAGTGACTAGTGACAGGTGTATTTCTGGTCTGATGCTTGTTGCTCCTTCATTTTCCCTATAAGAAGGATTTCAGGACCAAAAATATGGCCAGTTAGCAAGTTAAATATCTTTAGGTCAAGTCTAACTGAAGTTGCAGAGCGAATTTGTAAAGAGCCTGATATTATAGTGAAGATACTATTCTTAGGTTAGGTGTCATTCTGTTGTAGGTTTTAGTTTCATGGGTACTTAATTTTCAAGACAGTACTAGCATCTGAATGAAAATTACTCATTTCAAGGTCATGTATCTCCATTGTATGAATATATTATTATCTTGAATAAAATGATCAAGGCTTATTCTGTTCATCTCACTGTTATGGTGTGTGATTTTCATTTTGGCTTTAATTCAAGGAATTAATTAAAATGCTTGAGTGAGGTTATAGGTGACTATGTTCATATAAGGATTTGATAAGTAGTATTGGGTTAGAATATAGATTGATGGTATTGTAAGGCAGTATTATTTGAGATTTTATATGCTATGTGTCTAGAAGATAAACTTGGTTACAGTAAAAAAACAACCAACACCTTTGATATTATCTAGCTATGACTCCCAAATCTATTGCAAATTGATCATTAGAGTTAAAATTGAAACCTTGAAAATATAATCTTTGTCCAAATCCATCAAGAATTTTCCATCAGTTATAAACAATTCCCTTATAAAGAATTTGTGAAGCCAGGTCTAAAATCTGGAAATGAAATTCTAAAAATGCACAAGACTATAAATGAAATATGATGAGATGTTGCTTTCAAATATGATTTTCAAACCTGGAAGTACAAATTTGACTTCACAAATGAATTCTGAAAAAAGACAATGACTTCCCTCAACTTGGCGATATCTTCTTGAGTTTCTTCTGATTTTCCCCAAGAAAACCGTCAAGCAAAACATTGTCACAATAAATAGTCGAGCTCATTTCAATTTATGCCCGCCACAATTTAAATTTGCAGGACCGTCGCAATTTTGGCGAAAGATCTTCATCGAAACTTACACAAAACAACGACTCATCAAAATTCCGACGAACGTTGGGGTAAAAATTAAAAAAAAAATGGAAATTTGCACAAGTGCCCGACGATACATCTGATTATATAGGTTTCGTCGAAAGGTTTCATCGGAAATTGGGGTTAAATGAGTTAGTGATCCTTATCAACTCTAACATTTGCACTTTCAACCATTTTCTCCAATCTTGTTTTATAGCACCAGTAGGCTTTGATCTTAGAAGAGTAACCCAAAAATATTCCTTCATCACTCCTAGCATCAAGCTTGCCTATATCTTCATCTCTTTTGGTATAATATCTACTTCCAAAGATTTTGAAATATTTCATAGTAGGCTTATGACCAAACCACAACTCAAAAGAAGTCTTACCAGAATTACCATTGACATTTACTCGATTGATAGTATATACAATAGTGCTTACAACTTCTCTCCAGTAGGTATGAGGAACATTACCTTCGAACATCATAGTTCTGGAAACATCTAAAATTGTTAGTTCTTTCTCTCAATAACTCCATTTTGTTGAGGAGTCTGGGGAGCATATAACCGTCTTTTGATTCCATTATCTTCACAAAATGAATTGAAATCCCGAGAAGTGAATTCACCACCTATGTCTGATCTTAAGAATTTTATCTTCAAACCTGTCTCATTCTCTGCCACAACTTTGAAATATTTGAACTTTTCTAGTGCTTCATTTTTTTCTCTCAAGAAAGCAACCCATGTCATCCTAGAGTAATTATCAATAAGCAACATAAAATACCTTTCTCATTGTAGACTTCTATTTCTCAATGGACCACATAGATCAATATGTACCAGCTCCAACATAATCCATTAGAATGATGTGATTTGCTCCGAAAACAAATTTTAGTCTGTTTTCCCATCTAACATTCCTTGCATACGATTTTAGTAGGCTTCACTAACTTAGGTAGATATTTGATTGCTTGTGTGGAGCTTAGTTTGACAATGTTATAAAAATTCACATGGCACAACCTCCTATGCGATAACTAGCTTACATCAACTTGAGCAATTAAACAACTTTCACTAGCAACACTCAGATGAAAAATGTTACCTCTTGTCTTTGTTCCAAAATAAATTACATTTCTAGAAATTCCAAATATCCCAAATTTTCCATCCTTGAACTGAATATTGTATCCCTTGTCAACCATCTTTCCAACACTCAACAAATTATCTTCAATCCTTCAACATATAGGACATCATCAGTATTTACCACCAAGAGAAATAGTTTCTTTGCCACAAATCACACCAACATTGTTATCTCCAAATCTTACAACACCACCATCATATTTTTCCAAACTTACAAACTTGCTTTTGTCACTAGTAATATGATGTGAGCATCCACTTTAAATCACCCACACATCCTTTTCATCAATTCTGGTTGTAAGAGCTTTCTCAATATTCTTATTACTAGCAGATTTAGTGGACACTGGACCATTTTCCTTGATAGCAATGCATACCCATCCATCTTAATTTCCAATTTCTTTATTAGATTCATCATCAGTAACACCTTCTTCAGCATAATAATATTTATTTTGAAATCTAGACTTCTCAGGTTTGTACTTAGAAACTCTTTCAGGACACCTTGATGCAAAATGACCTATCTTACTACAAGATAAACATTTAATGCACAACTGTCCTTTATACTTACCTTATCCTCTGGCTTCTCTTTTCATAATCAATGCTTCCAACTCTTCTAGCTCTCTTTCTTCATCTTCAATATGTTTCATCTCATCTTTATACTTGAATGTCTTTCTGGAACTTTCTGCCGAATCATATCTTTGTTGGTTTTTTCCAAATACAATAGCTTTAAATGTAGATTCTATTTTAGGAGTAGACTCACCAAATTCACTCAACTCAAAGGCAACAAGTTTGCCAATAAACATATCTCTTGTCACATTTATTACTATTCTTAGCTCTTTAATAGCATGAGCTTTCATTTTGTAAGAAGTAGGCACTAATCTGAGCACTTTAGCCACAATCTCATCTTCTTCCAAAATTCCACCGACACATCTAATACCCATCACTAGTTCATTTACCTTCTACATGAAAGCAATAATGTTTTCATCTTCACTCATTTTCATGTTTTCCCATTTTCCTTTTAGACTTTGTAGCTTAGCAACTTTCACTTGTGCATCTCTTTCATACAATGTTTCCAACTTCTTCCAGATCTCATGTGCTATTTTTAGACCTATCACATTTGGCATCTCAGAATCTATCAAGGCACTCAGTAATGCTTCTATAGCCTTGCTAAATTACTTTTAGCTTCTTTGATCTAATTAGGAGTAGAGGGACCATTCCGAGGAATAGTAAATGTGTTCTTTGGAATCTTCTAGAAGGGTTCACTAATGCACTTCAAATGACACTCCATTCTGACCTTCCACAAAGAGTAATTTCTATCATCGAATCTAGGACTGCCCTTCTTGTATTATTCCATCTTGGATCACCTCAAGCGTTTAAAATTCTTCAGATGAACCTGATCTGATACCAATTGTTGGCAAAAAAAGGATAGACAACTGAGAGGGGCGGGGGTGAATCAAGTTTGTTACATAATTTAAAACTTATCAACCTTTAATCTCAGATCTAATAATTAATAGTGAAATAATGAATCAAAAAATCATTTAAAAAACACACAACACTAAGATTTTTGCATGGAAACTCTGTTAGGGGAAAAACCACGGTGGAGGTCAATCCACAATTTATACCTTATTAGAAGTGGGTGATCCCACAATAGTGGTTTACAATTTTTGGCCAAATTGGACACTGCAATTATTATTTTTAACTAAATCTTCATATTCAGGAACCTATAGTGGCTAAACCATGAGGAATTTGAAGATGATGCAAACTAGAGTCTCATCACATTTTGTTTGTAGATTCTAAAAATTTTGTTTTCAAAATTTTTGATATTAGATTGCACTTTTTTTTCCATCTCCCACAAAAACTATTTTTTTTCTTCAGAAGACAACATTTTTAAAAAGTGATGCTCACCGTATACAACATAATTTTTTTCGTATGAAGGATTAAATTGTATTTTTTTCTAATTTAGATTTGTTACTGCGATATCTAGCACTTTCATTTGGTCTCATAGTTTTTTATTGAATATTTTTTCCTTAATCAAGTTTCAAAGTCAAACCAATTGTAATTCAGACATAGGCGGACTGTATACAACATAAATTTTTTGTATGAATCAAAATTCAATTTTTTTTTTAATTGATCAAGGACATCAATACCCAGCCTCAACGTATTTTTAAATTTTTTATTTTGATAATCTGCTATTTTTCCATATGTGCAAAACAAAGAGCTTGATTTTCGGTGAAAAACCTATGTTTAATAAAACTAAAAAAACACATACATAATAAAAACAAAAATATTAAAATTTAATTTTTTGGCTAGCTTGTTCTGAGGACTACCATCTTCTAGTTGGGTTTGTGAGGTATCCTCCATTTTTCATCCTCAACCCGAGCTTCGAAGGGCAGAAATCTACTAAAATTTGTTGGAAGAGGGGGAGAAGGGAAAAAAAGGGGGGTTCGCTTCATTCGAAAGGGTGAAGGGGGGTTCGTTTGAAGGGGGCTTTGCTCGAACCCCCATTTTTTTGAATTTTTCATTTGTTTCGATGAAGAAACGTGACATCATAGGGTTCAAGCGAACCCACCATGCAAAAGGGGGTTTGCTTGAACTAGGGCTTCAACCAAACCCCTCTTTTGGGTTCATGCGAACCCCCTAATTCGAACGAACCCTTAAAAACATGAAATTTCAAATGTGTGAGCATTTTTACAAATTTCCTTCCTCATCAAAATTGTACACCACTATTATGGGTTTACCCAAGTATAAGAGAAAATGAATAGGGAATGCACATGCATTTAGGCACACTGCCTAAAGCTCATTGCTCAAAGGGAAGGCTCACTACCTTACATAAAACTTTCATATTAAATCCATTTGATGAGGTTGAACTGAAAAATTAGCTTCTTCAAAATCCCGATGACAGTTCTGGTTAGGCACATAAATACTTCTTCACACTCTGCTTTGCAATCAAATGATCTAATATTTATTCACACATATCTCGCACACAATTCACATACATACATACCAAATGAAGAAAATAATCGCTCTTATATAATTGCTTCATGAAATTACATCAACAACTCTGTCAACCAAAAATAAATAATAGATGAAAACAAATTATCAGCCCAAATCATGAAAAAATCTCAATGCATACCAACCTAAGTCAGTCACAATAATGAAGACCTAAAAAAACATCCTCAAATGCACCAAGCATTTAAAAATTAATTCATAATGATCCGCAACATGCTACAACCACCATGTTAGCCAAGAACATGAAAAATTGAACATGCAAAGGAAAAATATTTGATCACGAGCACATCGATCAATGTAGATGTACAACAATGATAGAGTAAGATCTAGAAAAATCAATGAAAATCTTAGGAGCATACACAACAAATAAATTTACCATAATTACATTCTCTTCTTCTAGGAACACCAACTACAGTGATAGAATAACTGTAGGAACACAAAAAATCATAACTTGCTCCAATCTTGATGTGCACCTTTGAAACTTCTGGATATACTAGAGAGGCTCAACAACAAACCCTTTAATGCATGACTTCTAAATACCAACTTACTGAACCTTCAACCACTCTAATCTTAATAGCTTCACATACTGCCTGCATCATATATATTATGCTTTTCTCAGTAGATTTGACATATACAACCTCCAAGGCACCAATGCTAATAGTGTTGATATCAATGACAACCAAATATCAAAAAAAAAACCACAACATCCAACACTCTTCATGTGAAAACTATTGAGGAGTTTGGACAACAACCAAAGGAGAATCATTCATCACCAAATCTTCAACATGATCTTTAATGAAATCATTGGAATCATCACCAACATCATTACTATAATACTGATCATTGACACCTCTAGTGTTTCCTTCAACTTTCTCTTCTTTCATGAACTCATCCCACACCATAGTTCTACCAACATCTTCAAAACTCTCTGTCACCCACTCTATCTTCTTCAAAAGTGCCTTCAATTTCTCCTCACATTAATGAAACAATTACTTGATCAACATAGAAGCAATATGAGAATCCTTTTCTTCACGTTCGTATGCGTCCAAGAGGAGAGATTTGAAATTTGGTGGAACTTCATCAACCTCTTTAATAGTGAGAACACGAGTTTTCTTCATAGCTACAATGACATTCTCTTCTTGCTGGCTCCAAGTGGGCGTAAAGAGGTAGTGGAATAAGTGATAAATCTTATCATGCATCTCCAAGTATAATAACAAGTTACTTGTCCTAAGATTTGAAAATGTCTTTAAGATAGTAACTTTTCTAGGAAATTGAGTGCTACCAGTTTCATCAAGGTCTTGGAAACTTTCCACAATCCTATGTAGAATCTTCTTCATAGTTTCATCATCATAAGGCATCAAAGGTACAATAATCCTCATAAGTTCACTAAGGCATGAAGTAACCAGCAATATGATTTCTTCATTAGGATGCCCAACCCAATAAGGATGCATCAAAAATGTCATTGCAGGAGATAATACCTTATTCAACAATTCAATAGATGATTGTTGGACTTGGCTCAAACAAATTTCCAACTCTGATAATAAACTCACATCTTCACCCCTTGAATTACATTCTTCTTTGAGTCTCATTCTTGCAATAGAAAGGGACCTTGCCAAACTTCTTTCTTCTTTAAAATCCATAACCAAATCGAAATTCTCATAGTGCCTAGTCCTTTGAAAACACATCTTTGGAGCTCCTGAGAGCTAAACTGAACTTAGGTGAAGAATTTGATTTCTCTCTTACTCATCTACCCACTGTACTCTGTCTTTTCCACAAGATGGCAAGATCTTCACTCTGATACCATTGAAATAATCCCCTTATATTTTTTTCCAATTTCCACAAGAAATTCACCTGTTAATGTTAGAGAAATCATAAACCAATTGAAGGGAACCCTTTCACTTTCTGATCAACCCAAATCCTAGTATGGGCAAGGTGAGAGCATACTCGAAAGGGGATCGTTAGCCTATAAACTGAATTGATGGAAAGTACAATGAGATGCAAAATCGACCACTTATTCAACGAGAGTGTATTACAAGAAATGAATATGTAAGATGGCTCAACTGATCAACAATATGTGAGATGCAACTCGATCACTTATTTAGCGAGAGTGTAATACAAAGTAGTGAAAGTAAATGTTTGGGCGGGTAGCCGACCCCTTCCACTTTTCAGTGAGAAATACAAGAAAGTGAATACTAACAAGTAAATAGACGGTGAGGCGAGTCTCTTCCACTAAAGTGGGGATACAAAATCTAAAGTGCAGAAAGTAAAGAGTTGATTAGCACTATTGATTCAACATTACAATATGATGAACAATCTGCAAATACAATGAGATATAGATATTCTATGATTACCAAAATATTAGAACATAAAATCCTAACAAGTCCTTGATATCCAGTATATGAAATATGCCCAGAATGACTGAAATAATAGGTCTGATATAAAATTGCAGCAAATTAAAATACCAAACCAACAAGTAAGAATTTTACCTTTATGCTCGTAACTTCACCAAAAATTCACTGAATGATGTGAAACTGAATGCAAATGAATCCTAGAAGCTAGGTGACCAAGAACCAAGTGACAAACCTCTTCAAACAACTCCAGGTTATTTGGCATGCATCCCAAGGCATAAACCAAAATCAACATAAACCCTTGAGAAGGGTGACTTATGAAGAAAATCAAGGGCTCCACCAAAAATCATGAAAATTTGAGTAAAGAGGCACCCAAGGCAACTATATCCATGAAACCAATACCCATAACCACACAAAAATTGAGCAAGGAGCTATGACTGGAAAAGAGCTACAACCAAACTCGAACCAACAACTCTAAAATATGAAATACCAATCAAACAACCAACTTGAAACCCAATCTGCAACCTCTGGATGAAGAAGCAGTCTTAGTCAGCTAGGTGCTATCTCTCAAATATGAAACCGATATTAGCTAGGAGGTATGCTTTCCTTGAAGCAAGAAGTCTGAAAAAATTTCAGCAATATTTCGTTATGATAAGCAATAAATAACTACAAATGAAGGCCAAGGCTCATATTTATAACTTTTATCCTCAATTCAAATCCACTTTTCCCTCCAATTAGGGTGCCCAAATGAGATTCTCATTTCACTTCAATTTGCATTTGAATTCCAACCTTTGACTCCTTGACTTTATGCGTCCAAAACACATGAGGAATAATACTTTGTCAAAATGAAAATATAGGAATCCAAGTATATTTAAGTGAAATACTTTATAATTTGCAAATATTCCTCCAAACTAGGTGTCCATTATGCCAAGTTAATATTTCACTTAAAACATTATAATTCACCAAATAAAGCCTCCAAAATGACTTAATTAAAAAACCACTTGTCTCTCCAAAGTGGCATCCCATTAGCCTTAGTAAATATTTAACTTGATAATTTCCAACTAAGGCATCCATAATTGAAAATCACTTAAGCCATTACCTGCCAAAAATAGGCCCCAAGAATGTTGGAGACCAAACTACTTATATTGCCGTGCCAGAAATAGTCAATGTACTGAACTATTGAATTGCTACTAAAAATAGCATTGCTAAAAATAGCACTGCTAAAAGTAACACTACTAAAAATAGAACTTACTAAAAATAGCATACTGCTAAAAATAGTAAGTTGTTCCAAACTCATTTTAACCACAATCCGATTAGTCGTTGTGCTTACTAAAAATAGTAAGTCCGAAAAAGTCCTTTGATGTAGTTGCATGTCACACCACTGCGATGCTCTCTGGAAACCCAGAAGGAATCTAGAATCCAAACTACAAAACTCCAACATGCAGCTGTTGTAACTTACTAAAAATACGAAATCCAAAAAAGTCACTAGATACAATCACTTGTCATACCACTATGAAGCTTTCTGAAAAACCACAAGGAATCCAGAATCCAAACTGCTAAACTTCAACATGCAAACCCCTTAATCTTGAAAAGAAACCTCCAAGTAGCCAGAAACCCTAATTCTACCACTGACTAGCCTACAGTTATCTGGGGATAGGCTATTAATCACTAAAAAGTGCAATGCTAAAAATGGGGACATTACATTATCAACTTCTTCGAATAAGTGATGATATATAGATTCAACTAAATAAGGTAGACATTACAAATTCATGTTGTTTGCTAGATATTATCATTGAAATGGCTGCACCTGAACTTAGCAAATAAAATGTATATAGGTGACTTTGTCATTCTTGGTATTGCATGGAAAAGATGACCGTGTAAAAAATCCTTGTGCAAGTGAAGAGATTTACAGATATGTAGAAAGCTCTAACAAGACTAAAGATTTATCTTGACATGTGGCATGACATAACTTATGGCCAACCAAGTCATCATATAAAAATGGTGTTTGCTAATATTATTGGATGGTTGAGCCAACATAGTAGAGAAGATGAAAGCATTGGAGAAAACAATATAGATAAAAACATCGGCCAAAATTGTCAATTGTTGGAATCTAACACAAGGCAATAGCATCCATGTTGGCAATGCCTTTGAAAGGAAAATTTTGTGGTATGCTATTATAACCTGCTCCAAGTCATATAAACTATCAACAGGTTATTCCATATTAAAATTTTTAAGAAGACATATTTGTGACAAGGAGGCCTAGGTAAGTTGGTGGTTCAAAGCTTTTGGTGAGAATAAAAATCAAACTTTATTCAAGTGTGAAGCATCTTCAAACTTGTGGAATACATTAGTGTTTTTTTATTATGATTGAAAAATACTTTTTATGTCTTATAAATGTTTGAAATAAAAGTTGTAGTTTTGATATTTGATATTAAAAATATGATTAAAAAATAGTTCTTAATGTGTTTTTAAATAAATCCAATAAACTCATAAATATGAGGCAACTAATTAGTAGGTACTTTCATGTTCTACCAGATTAGATTATTAGAAATCACATTTATTGTGTAATTAGTATGTTGATAGGTATTGTAATGAGGTGTCATGTAGGAAAACATGAAATTTGAAAGGAACACACATTCACATTTGCTAAGCATGTTTCAAGCCTAGATTCAAAGTGCCTACTAGAATCTAATTGAGTGATGCTTTTGCATCCTAAATATAGCTTGGGGTTGAAGTTTGATATTATCTATTTCACTCAAACTCTCATATCTACAATTTAGATGCCACATTCCTAAACCCAAGAAGACAAATATTTTACGATTAATTGAATTCTTGCATTTGTAAGTTAAGAAACTAAAGTATAGTGTTCAATGTGTACTATGACATCTTGTAGACTTGGAGTCATATGCAATTTCGTTTACCAAGAGTGCCATGTCTACAATATAGATTGGCTAGTGTTTGAACTATTTAATGTACCTAAACACCCATAGTTAATCTAGCTAATTGAGAGTTTTATGTCTATGGTCAATGTCTTTTAAGTCAAAACTAAGTTGAATCCACAAAAAAATGAAGAGAAAAGAGAAAAATGGATTGTGATAGAAAATATAATTAAAAGCACAAATGTATTAAAAATAAAATGTTCTATATTGAAGGGTTGAGTGAGAAAGAAGAGGAGTAACCAGTATTAGAGGGTGAAAATGAGTTAGATGAAAAATCATGAGATACTTGACCAACCATTTCTTGTCATATACTTTTTGGAGCTAGCACCTCACAAACTCTAAGGTGGTGGGGTTTTATAAAGAAAGAGAGAGTAACACTATCTATAGCTTTAAGAAACATTCATAACTTCATTAACAAGAAGCTAGCTACTAATCTAAATTATTTAATATTTTTTCTTCAAAATTTTAGGTCCAAACTACAAATTAGGGTACTATAAATTATTGAGGAAAGTGCCATAGTATTAAACTGACCATAAAAAAGTAGCAACTTAATTTCCCAATATATGTTATTCCCATGGGTGCAACAAATATATTATTGGGAGTAGAATGGCTCATTATACTAGGAAAAATTGTATTTAATTTCAAACAACTATTCATGTGGTCTCTTTAAGAAGGCAAGATGGTTGAGCTAATAGAGTAGTGTACAAAGTTTGTATCGAAGGTAAGGTCTCATGAAATGTAGAATTTTCTTAAAAAGGAGGTTAATAGATTTTTGGCCCAATTATTTTCATAGTGGCATATCAATCAAATGCTCCTACCTATTGAAATCTATAAGAAACTATAGATCATCACTCAATATCTTTTGAAGATATAACTAAAGGAATTCCTCTTAAAAGGGATCCAAATCATGCTATTCACTTAGTACCAAGGAGTTAACCACCTAACATCAAGCCTAAATAGGTATCCATAATTAAAAATAAGCGAGTTCAAGAATATGGTTTAGGAGATGATAGAGGTAGCTATCATTAGGTGGTGTAAAGAGGGTTTGGATGGAAGACTCACACTCCCATGCTCCGGGTCTCACCTCAACAAATCCCTGTTGTGGCTTCTTTCACCACCCAACCTCTAGGCTCTGAAACATCTTCAGACACCCCTGGTTCTTGGCCATCCCCTCTTCCAACCTTTGTCAAACTAAACCACTCAATTCTTGCTACTTGTTTGCTGTCCTCAATTACCCTTAATCCACCTTAAAGGTCAATTGCACACCACACACCTCTATGTCTTTGCAGGGTTATCTCTACCTTTCACCATGTTTCTTGGCATCCTACTAAGCTTCTTGGATCACCTTCTAGCACTGTTTCTCCATCGCCTTCAAGAAACCCTTGGTTAGGGTTTGGAAAAGGTTACTATCCTTGAGCCTTTTTAGGCCTCCTAGCCCGGGTAAAGCTAGTTGTTGCACACAACTTTCCCAAAGAATCTTGATGCTTTTTCTAGTATTCTTGATCCTTGTTACACCCTTTCCAAGATTTTCAAACCCTATCTCCTTGACAGGCCGTACACAGGACCATTCTCCTATTTTTGCTAAAACCAGGTTTCTTTCTTCATTCACTGGCCACCCGGTAGGTCTATCAGAGCATATCTTTGGTCTCCCAGTTGTCTGAGCCTCCTCCTTGTTTCCAGACCTCTGTGGGGTCTTCCTCCACACTTCTACCATGGGATTTACCCTGGAGAAGTTCACCTTGCAAGTAAAGTGCTTTTTAGCACTGGTAAAATGACTGTCGTAGTCGGGCACTGTCAAGGCCGCCTAGGAGCAGTCCATAGCCTTTCCTCCTGAATTCCTACCTACAACTACACCTATCCTATCTATATACAGGGAGCCTAGCTCCATTCCCCAAGTTGCCATACACTAGGTATGGTGGGAAGTGGGTCTAGGACTCCATTCTATCCAAATTACCAGTCAGGACACAAAATTAACAAGAAAACCAAAACACCTATCTATAAAGACACCTAAAATTTACAATTTCACTCTACAAACAAAAACACCATGCCATAAAGCAATGATCTAATAATATCTAAAGCATAATGCAGGCCTGTTCATTCTTGATCAAGCAAATATACAAGAAAACACAGAAAATGCAATTAACTTCCCAAACTGTCCTCCGTTAACTTCTTTTTCAAATTTTCAAACAACAAAACGTTCACAAGCCTTCTAACCTTTGCACAATGGTTGAGTCCATGCCTAAATACCTCCTCAAAACAGTTATGCTTGAGGCTTTTCTCTCCCAAGCCGGTTAGGCATTACAAATGCTTATGTTGGAAAAAAAAGTCACAAACCACTAACATTTTGTGTTACACCTCACACTTGACCATTCCACATAGCTAACCACCACTATTGACAACTCCTGATTAAAATTATGCTAAACCTAACACCTAGAGCAATGGTCCACATGACCTTAATTGAAAAAACACAAAATTGCCAAAAATTGCCTATTTCCTAGTCATTTGCTCCTGCACCATTAGGCATAGCCAAATTGCTTACTCCTCTCCCAAGGTGATGGTGCATAAGATGGATGAAATTTGGCACATGTGTCTGAACCATGCATAAATCAACAAGTGCACCATCAAAGATAGGTTTCCTATTCTAGTAATTAACAATTAACAAGATGAATTGAATGAAGCTATATTTATTAAACTTGATGTTAGATTATGCTATCACTAAATTGGAATTAAATAAGAAGATATTCCCAAGATAAAATATACAACTCATGAGGGTCATTATGAGTTTATAGTGATTTCATTTGATCTTAATAATGGTTCATTTATATTTTAAAGTTTGATGAATTCCATTTTTGAGCAATTTTTGAAGAAATTTGTATTAGTTTTCTTTGATGATATGCTGATTTATTACGAGAAATGGGAAGACTATTTGTACCATGTAGATCATGCACTACGATTTCTCAAACAACACTAGATTTATGCCAAACCTTGGACCAAGTGTGATTTTCTCTCAAAGAGCTGAAGTACTTGGGTCAAATAGTGTTTCATGAAGTATGAAAGGTTGATCCTAACAAAATCAAGGCTATAATAGGTAGACTATTCCTAAAACCATTAAGAACTTGGGGAGCTTCCTAGGAATCACTAGATGCTATAGAAGATTTGTGAAGAACTATGGTCACATAGTAGCACCCCTCACAAATGTAATAAAAAAGATTCATTTTAATTGAATGAGTTAGATAATACAATATTTTATAGATTGAAGAATGTTACAACTCTAGTTCTCACCCCTTTAGACTTCATTGAAGATTTTATTATGGAGTGTGGTACTTCAGTAAATGGTGTAGTAGTAATTATCATGTAGGAAGGTAGACCCATGAATTTTGAAATTAATTAATTAAAGGGTAAGAATCAATTAGACCCATTTATGAGATAATTCTAGGTATCCTTCATGTAGTTAAATAGTAGAGGCCATATTTGATGACTATACACTTCATATTTAAAACAAATTATAGATGAAAATATTTTATAAAGCAACAAAAATAGGTCACTAAGATGTTTGGTTATGAATTTTTTATCATCTATAACAAAGGGAAATACAATATTATGGCTAGTGCACTATCTAGGAAGGATGAGGCATTATTGTATGCCATTTCAATTATACAAGAAATTTAGGTTGAAAAATTCATAGTAGAATGGTTGAATCATTTTATGGCAAGGGATCTCATTCAATAGTTGTAAAATGATCCTAGTAGTACATAAAAGAGATATGACCAACATAAAAAATCTAAAATTAACGAAAAATAAAATATGAGATATGAAAAATCTTATGGAAATAGTGAAAAACTTAAGGTGCTAAAGAAAATAAATAAGCTACTAGAGACATAAGGTATGGAGCTCCATATATGTATGACATGAAAAATTCAACCTGGGCTATCTATGGTATATACATAGAGGTATAACCAAGAAATTGATACTTTTATGGAACCCATTAAAAAGAATTTCTTGGATTTGGTTATGCCATAGGGAAAGTGAGGGTGTAGAAGCAAATAAGAGGTTGTAAAATTTGTAAGTTTTAGGGTATAATTAACACATTATACATTTTATTCAGTTGTAAATTAGTGTATCCAATGCCATGGTCCCCAACAAAAGAACAATTGCAAGTAGACCCATCAACACTGACATATTTTAGTTTACTTATTTTGATTGTGTTTACATTATGAATTTAAAATATATGCTCTTAAATTGTTGTAATGTAGGTTTTATTATCACCCCCATTATCTTATATAGTTATTTTTGGACATTAATAATAAATTTTCTTTTTATTTCAATTTATTTGACTTATTCTACGAGACTTTATCTTTGGTCTCACTATCCTCTCTAGATTTTTGTATCTATTAAAACAATTTTATTTCATTTCCATGTATCTTGTTGGGCCCACATCATTCATATGATTTGAATGTGCTCATGTTTATTTTCCATATTTATAATTTTGAATTTATATAAAAAATGAAGCCATCCAAAAAGTTCGAGTCAATTTAGAATTGAAGTTTTTAGTTTATGCCTAACAATTAATGTCAACAATTTTAGTTGACATTTCATTCATTATTACATAGGATATCCAATACTATGGTCATCCACAAAAGAGTAATTATAAGAATAGTCATCAACAATTCCATATTTTAATTTATATGTTTTGTTTTTCTTTTGTTAAAAAATGCATTGGATGTTTTGTCTTAATTCAATGTCTTGGACTGTATCTTTTACTCCATTATCTTTAATCATTATTTATAAATATAAATAATAATTTTGATTATCATATCTTTGTTGAATATATCTTCAATCTTATTTTGTAAAGGTGTTCATATTGTAGAGGTATAATTCCATATTTTTTAGCCTGTCTTTATATATTTGTACTTAATCTTTGTAGACTAGGATAATCTTTGTACACTTGCTCACGTTATAGACTTATAATTCCATATTCTTAAGTTTGTCTTTATAGACTTGTACATAGTCTTTGTGGACTATGCATATAATCTTATCTATGTGGCTATTCTTAAACAATAGCTATTTCAATAGTCAAAACTGAAATTTGAAAAATATGGAATTATACTTCTATAACATGAGCACCTTTGTACTTAATCTTTGTAGACTAGGATTATCTTTGTACACTTATTCATGGTGTAGATGTATAATTCCATATTCTTGAGTTTGTCTTTGTAGACTTGTACATAGTCTTTGTAGACTAGTGCATATAGTCTTATTTGGGTAGCTATTCTCAAACATCATCTATTTCAATAGTCAAATATGAAATTTGACCTGTAAAAATAAGATAAATATTTATGACTTTTTAGTATAGATGACATGTAAAATTATTATTGATTATTTGAACATTTGACCATTGAATGCGATGATATTCCATATTTCGTCTGTCCTGTAGAGCAGTTCATAATCTTTGTAAAATTGTTCATAATTCCAAGTTCAGAGTCTTATCATTATTAATGGACCAGTTTTCTCAGTTTTAACATAAAAAGAAGTCACTTGCTGGTTGTTGATGGCAATGGCCAATCCCTCTCTCTTTGCCCTTGCCCTCTTTGTCATTCCTTTTGCATTAACTACAACTGTCTCTGAGGAGATAAGAAAACCATATATTGTTCACATGAGTAAGTCAATGAAGCCTCTGCATTTTAAACTTCATAAGCACTGGTATGCTTCGCTCATCAATGACGTAACTTCAGGTTCAGATGACGGGAACCTGTGGTTATACACATATGATAAAGTTCTCCATGGATTTGCAGCTAAGCTGAGCAGTGCAGAAGCCGCATCTTTAGAGAGCATGGAGGACTGCTTGGCCGTAATCCCATCATCGGTCCGTCAAATCCATACCACCCATTCGCCACAATTTCTGGGTCTGGGAGGCCCGAATAACATTTTGTGGCCGCCGTCGCCGCACGGCAAAAATGTGATTGTGGGTGTGATTGACAGCGGAATATGGCCTGAGAGGGAGAGCTTCGACGACAGAGGCCTGGGACCTGTGCCCCCAAAATGGAAGGGCGTATGCCAGAGCGGGGAGATGTTCAATTCTTCTCACTGCAACAGAAAAATCATTGGAGCCCGCTATTTCTTCAAAGGCTACGAAGCAACGATCGCTAAACTTGATAAAACCCAGATAAAATCAGCGAGAGACACGGACGGCCATGGCACGCACTGTGCTTCGACAGCTGCGGGGTCGGCTGTGAGTGGCGCGAATTTTAAAGGCTTTGGCAACGGAACGGCCAAAGGGATGGCTCCTCATGCTCGAGTGGCCGTGTATAAGGTCCTCTGGGCTGATCAAGCCGACGACTGCGACGTAGCTGCCGCCATGGAAATGGCCATTGCAGACGGCGTGGATATAATTTCTATGTCCATTGGCCATAGTGATATAAGTTTGCCGTTTTACCAGGATTCGTACGCCATCGGAGCATTTAAAGCGATGCGGAGGGGCGTCTCTGTTTCGCTCTCAGCCAGCAACAATGGACCTGTTGACTCTGCTATCACCAACACGGCACCTTGGGTAATCACAGTTGGGGCCAGCAGTATGGACCGGCGATTGCCCGCCACTGTCACACTTGGCAACCGGAAGACCTACGGAGGTTCCTCTCTTTCTAAAGCTTTTCAAGTGACTCAACAATTGCCTCTTGTCTATGTATCTCAGAACAGAAGCACCATGAGCTGCCGCTCAGGTCTCGATCCCAGCGTGGTGAAAGGTAAAATTGTGCTGTGTGATCTTGCGTTGAGTAATCCTTATATTAATTCCACAGAGGCCGCTTTGCACAGGGCAGTAGGCATGGTGAACGAAGTCTCAACATTAGTGAAAGAAGTGGGTGTAACGGCAATCATCTTGGCCAGTGACAGATACTGGGGAGCGCTAGAATGGATTGACGATTATGATGTGCCTTTTATTAGCGTGAGTTTTTCAGTTGGGGAGAAAATCAAAGCGTACATAAACAGTAGCTACAGTACCAGTAAGCCTACTGCCATTATAAAGCCAACAGGATTGACAGTAGTGGGAAAGGCAATAAGAGCTCCTCTTGTGGCTTCCTTTTCTGCGAGGGGGCCAAGCCTTGTGTTTCCAGATATTCTCAAACCAGATTTAATTGCTCCAGGTGTCAACATATTGGCCGCGTATACGGGAGGAGGATATAAGTTCGAGTCGGGGACATCCATGTCGTGTCCTCACGTAAGCGGCCTTGCCGCGCTCATACGCGGTGTTCATCCTTCATGGAGTCCCGCCGCCATTAAGTCGGCTCTCATGACGTCTGCTTACGTCCACGACAATAGAAATCAGCCCATCAAAGATGCCTTCACTATGGAAGCTGCGAATCCTTTTGTTTTGGGCGCAGGGCATGTAAATCCAGCGGCTGCTGTCGATCCGGGGCTCGTCTACGACATGGGGCCTCCTGATTACATTCGCTTTCTTTGTAGTCTCAGGTATACTACCAAACAGATCGCTCTTCTCATGGACGACCATACAATCTCCTGTCCTGTATCAAATACTTTGGATAACATAGCAGATCTTAATTACCCATCTTTCTCTCTTCTATTCAACTCTACCAATTCCACCAAATTGGTTCGAGTTGTGAGAACCAGAACAGTAACGAATGTGGGTGCCGCCCGTTCGACCTATAAAGTCAGGGTGAAAATGGCTTCTGGCATAAAAGTAGGTGTGGAACCAAGCACATTAGAGTTCAGAAAGAAGAACGAGAAGCTTCAGTTTCGTGTAAGATTTGAGAGTGCGGTGATCGCAAAAGCTGGAGATCAAATGTTTGGAGAGATATCATGGGAATGTATCCGAGGTGGAACATATGTTGTTCGTAGTCCAATTGTTGTAGTGTGGCGAGGCAACTGATAAAATAAGCAACCATGCAAGTACTTGATTGTTTACTGTTGAAACAATTAGGTACCGACATTGCTAGTTCTGGTTTGGTAAAGTTAGTCAATAGGTGTTAAAAAGAGGAAGGTTTTTAGTAGTTATTTTTTAATTGTTTGGATTCTTTATAGAGTTAATGGTCTTATGATTTTTTCTGCTGATTTTAAATTGTTTTACATATTATTTATTTTTATCATATATATTTAAAAAATATATTATTTTCTTTATATTATTTTCTTTTAGTTATTACATAGATAAACTTTTTTTTTCATGTCTTCATACAAATATATTGATTCTTAAATTCTTTTGTAATTTTAATTTTTATTATTAAAATATTTATAAATATTTGTGAGAAAATATGTTAAACATTATATTTAAACATTTGTACAACAAAAAAATCATTATCTTTATACAAGTCATTACTATACAACTTGAAAATTTTCAGAATCAAGGAGATGTAATTCAAGCACAAAATACTGTCAAAAACCCCATGATAGATTGAATGAAAAGAGCTATCTAAATAGAAAATAACAAGAGATCAAGATCCACAAGATGTGGAAATCAAGATCAAGATCCACATGAAGTGGATAGAAGTGAGGTGTGAACTCAACTAACATGACACCTAACTAGGATACCTAAGTAGGCTTAAGTAAGCCAGGTGTAAAGCTAAGTGTACACCAACACCCCCCCTTAAGCATAGCTTAGGTGGGAATTAAAAAGATGGGTCTCGACTGCAAGGCCATTTTAGGCACCCATGCACAATACAAAACTCTTAGAAACAGAGAAAGATAGAAAACCCAGTGGGAAAAAACCATCCTCTAAAAAGAGAGAAAGCGAAAGATGTACAAGTGAAAGAAGAAGAAAGGTAGAAGGAGGACTCAAGACCCCCCAAGAACTACTTCTATCACAAAAGTACAAGAGATATTCCCCCCATAGGAGAGAAAGTGAGAGACTTGGAAGTCCCCCATAAGATGTACTATAGTGCGCATAGATGCTTGGTGAAGTATGTCGAAGAGAATCCATGAACGCTGAACCACATTTCTCCCTTTAGGAAGAAGGCGAACTATAGAAGTGTGCAATTTTTTTTCCCATTCCTGATAGGAACATGCAGAAAGAAGTATAAAGGTCTCTAAATTATGCACAAGATCTAAAGATGTAGATGGAGCCCATAATGTCTTCTTAAAATGCTCAATGATCTCCAAGCCAAAGCTGATGTGTGGCGAAGATTCAGGAACAGGGACCACATGGATCATAGATGTATGATGATAGCTGGAACCATAATAATCTGATACTGTCACCATAGAAGCTGATGTAGGCAAGGCATGAGCAAGAATATCTGAAGAAGACTTGGATGATGCAACTTCAATGAAGCTATTATAAAAAAGAAGACATATGTCTTCAATGTGTGCTTCCATGTCAGCAATGCGAGACTCTACGAAAAGACATGAAATGTCGGGTAGATATGCATCTCAATCAACAATGCTAGAAGACTAATTTCCTGTTGCAAATAAGTGTTGGAAGCTCTCGAAGAAGTAACTCTGAAATCCGATGAAGCAATAGGAGGAGGTGGAGGAATGATGATTTCCTCTATGTCAACTGTATTTGTATTTGAATCATGATGCGAGATGTGAGTTGTGATCATAGTAGGATCATGCGGGAAAGGAGAAACATTGGAGTCTCCATGTATTTCCCAAATTTTGATCCATAAAGTATGTGGAATTTGAATATCCATGATGACAATCAAAGTGTCATGTGGTATATGTAAGCTGATTAATCCAACAATATGATCATTTTTATTAACCCATTTATCCTTCTGAAATTGATTACCTGGTTCAGGGATAAGTCCATACAAATATGGCGTGAGATTATGGAACCTGAGATGTTTCAGGATGCCTTCACACCAAGACTTATAGTTTCCCATTTTTAGGTTGATTACATAAGAGTGGCTTTCATATCCCATGATTACAAAAAAATAATCACCCCCTTACAACTTAAATATTATATGTATATATTTCTATTTACTCATTAATCCTACTCGATAACAAAATGTAACAACATTACAATATACATGCAATATTTACAATAAAATTTTGAGATATTCAATATTGACATTATAAATGAATTAATTTTAAATGATCAAACTAGGTTACTAAAATAATTATGTTTGATTTGAACAAAGAAGAAAATAATAAACACAAAAAATTCAAATTTGTTATTTCAAATATATCAAGCAAAAACTTACACTAGACATAAACATAAGAGAAAAAATCTTGTAGCTAAGTGATGATTACTTATATTTATAAAATGGTAAAAAAATTATTACCCATGAAAAATTGGAAGAAAATAATATATTCTAAAAAAAGACATAGAATCAAAAGAACACCTCCAAATCTTAACTGGTAGAGAGCAGTAGAGGGTTTGTCAATATAAATGTGCCACATGAGGTATTGAAACTTGTAAGTGTAAATGATGAAGAGAATAATGAAGAAGAAACAAAATCTTTCATTAAAGGATATAAAATGAGGCCTTTTTCTATGGAAGGTGTTACACTGATTGATGCAACCAGATCGTGGATATATAATCCTAAAAGAAGAGGAGATAACAAATGGGAGCCAAGACAAAAAGCAACTATTGTCAGAGTATTTCCTAGGTTCTTATCCATTCTTCCACATGAGTTAGATAAATGGATTGATTTTTGTTATTTAGAATTATTGTTGTACAAACCTTTTCATGACGTTAAAAGAGATATTGGCCACATTAATGATTCAATAATAGAAAAATGGGAGTCATTCCATTATAACCCTTGGCATGTGGAATGAATAGTAATTATAGAAAATGATGAAAACATCAGTGATTCTAAAATTGAAGATAATGAATATGTTCCAAAAAATACTACAGAGCATGAATGGGAAATCATATCTAGACTACATCATGGTCAAAATATACAAATTTATGAAATAGATATGTTGGGAAGGAGAGATGTTGATAGAAAAATAGATTGGTGTAATGAATATGAAGGTGAAATGCACACAAGTCAAGCAATTAATTTCATAAGTAGCATGAGAGAACATGGATGTCTCATACATTATGAGATACCATAGTATATGAACTACACAACCCTCAGTGACAAACAAAAAAAGGCACTCAACATAATCATGGCACGCTACCATAATAATCAAAATGAACTGCCTTTTTTGATGATAATTCAAGGAATAATAGGGACAAGAAATTCATAGGGTGATGCATGGATCTGTGATTTTTTTTTTTTTTTTGAAATCAGCAAAATTTGATTTGTATGAGAAAATGATGATAGTTAGGATGAAAAATTCAAGATGCAACAAGAAAAAGAGTTGAAGTGCTCCGAGTCTAGTTTCTAAGCTACTAATTATTTTTGAAATTAATAAAGATTAAGGGTCTCAAAAATGGGGGGGAAAAACAGGTCCTATTTTTATAAAAAAAACAACATAGCACCTGAGGGTTCCCCCCTTTTTGATTAACTTTATTTTAGAAATTCAAAAACTCGAATGGTGAGAAATTAGATAACACCATGTAGTTTATCCTCATTCTTTTGGATATTTTTTTTAATGAATATATAATATTTTATGAATTTTGAAAGTGGAAACATCTTGCAAAGCTAAAATTTGAGCATGCTCCCGTTTATTTTTTTTAAAACTAATCAAAATTTGATTTTTTTTCATCATGTGTAGAATGGAGTCTAGTTTTAAAAAATGTAATTTTTTTCACGTTTCGATGAACAAGTAAAAATCTATGCTAAAATTAGCACATGTTGGATTTTGACAAAAAAACGGAGGCATTTACAATAGAAGTTATGGATCAAAACCTTAACTGAATCAAAACAAAAAAAGAATTATATATTTAGATAGCTAAGAGAGAGGTTAACGCAATCACGATTTATTTTATAAACTTTCATTGAAAGATGTGAAAACATGATGGTGAGCATAGACAAAAATATGAGGAAATTTGGTAAATCTTGTTAATTCACTTGTCCAAAGCAGGTCATTTGGCAAGCGTCAAATTTGACACTCACCAAATGACCCGCTTTGAAGAAAATATAACTTTCCCCTCTCTTTGGTTGACCACTTTGATAATGCTGAGAGTGCACAGTTTATGATCATAGATGGATAGTTGAAGTTTTACCTTTCATACACTCTCTGCCTCCTTACCCTAAAGGGATAACTCTCTATCCCTCTGATCTCTCTCTCTAGTCTAACTCCATCCCATGCTACCTAGAATACTCTCTCACTCCAATCCCCTCTCTTAGGTCTCGTTCCCTCCCACCCTACCTAGATAAATCTATCTCACTCCAACCCCCTTTCTCACACTCCCTCTCTCTCTCCGGGCCTCTGATCTTTTTGTATCTCTCACTCCATCGCCCTCTCTTAGGTAATCATATTTCTCTCTTATTATCTCTCTCAAGTCCCTCCCTCCTACCCCCTCTCCCTCTCTCAAGTCTCTCACTCACTCCCTCTATCTCTCTCCCACTCCCTCTCTCTCTCACTCCCTCTCTCTCTTAGGTATCTCCCTCGCACCTCTTTCTCTCTCACACACACACAAACACTACCTCTCTCTCTCACTCCCTCTATCTCTCTCCCACTCTCTCTCTCTCTCTCTCTCTCTCTCCATCTCTCTCAGGTCTCTCCCTCCCATCTCCTCTCCCTCTCTCTCTCTTTCTCTCAAGTATCTCCCTCTTAACCCCTCTCCCTCTCTCAAGTCTCTCTCTCTCTCTATCAAGTCTCTCCCTCCCAACACTTCTCCCTCCCTCTCTCTCTTCAACTCCCTCTCTCTCACTCCCTCTATCTCTCTCCCACTCTATCTCTCTCCCTCTCTCTTAAGTCTCTCCCTCCCAACTCCCTCTCCCTCCTATCTCCTCTCCCTATCTCTTTGTCAAGTCTCTCCCTCATACCCCCTCTCCCTCTCACAGTCACTCCCTCTATCTCTCTCCCTCTCACAGTCACTCCCTCTATCTCTCTCCCACTCCCTCCCTCTCTCTCCCTCTTTCTCTTAGGTCCCTCTTTCACTCACACCCTCTATCTCTCTCCCACACCCTCTCTTTATCTCACTCCCTCTCTCTCTCTCTTAGGTATCTCCCTCCCACCCCCTCCCTCTCTCTTTATCTCTCTTGGGTATCTCCCCCCACTCCCCTCTCTCTATCTCTCTCCCATCCCTCTATCTAGAGCACTCCCTCTCCCTCCCACCCACACTCCCTCTCTCAAGTCTCTATGACTCTCTCTCAACCCTTGTACCTCTCTCCCATCCCTCTATCTCCCAATCCCTCTCTCTCCTACTCTCTTAGGTCTCTCCCTCCCACCCCTTCTCTCCCACTTTGTCTCCCTCTCCCTCTCTCCCAGGTCTCTCACTCACTCTCTCACTAACTCTATCTCTCTCCCACTCCCTCTCTCTCTCACTCCCTCTATCTCTCCCTCTCCATCTATCCCTCTCACCCCCTCTATCTCTCTCCCATTCCTCTATCTCCCACTCTTTCTCTATCTCCCTCCCTCTCTCTCTCCCCCTCTCTCATGTAGGAGGGAGATACTTGAGAGAGTGTGTGAGGGAGTGAGAGAGAGAAAGAGGTTATAGGATTTAGGGTTGAGTGTTGAGTGTTTAAGGGTTGAGGGATTAGGGTAGAGAGGGAGGAATGGATGGAGGGAGAGATGGAGGGAGAAGTGAGATAGAGAGAAGGGGAGAAGAGGAGGGAGGGACATAGATAGATGACATTTGAGGATCCAATGTTTAAGGTAGAGGGTTGATAATTAAGGGAATAGGGTTTAGGACCTATAGGGTTGATGGTTTAGGGTAGAGAGAGAGAGGGTTTAGGGTAGAGGGTTAAGGGTGGAGGGTAGAGGGTTTAAGGGTTAAGGGTAGAGGGTAGAGGGTTAAGGGTAGAGGGGAGAGAAATAGAGGGAGTGAGTGAGTGAGAGAGAGACCTGAGAGTAGGAGAGGGGGTAGGAGGGAGAGAATTGAGAGAGAGAGGGAGTGAGAGAGAGAGGGTTTAGGGTTTAGGGTAGAGGGTAGAGGGTATATGGTAGAGGTTTTAAGAGTTTAGGGATTAAGGGTTAAGGGTAGAGGGTAGAGGGTTTAGGTTTTAGGTTTTAGGGTTTAGGGTTTAGGGTTGAGGGTTGAGGGTTGAGGGTTGAGGGTTGAGGGTTTAGGGTTGATATTTTAGTTGGTTTTAAGGGTTTAGGGTATAGGGTTGATGGATTAGGGTAGAGGGTAGAGGGTTTAGGGTTGACTATTTAAGGGTTTAAGGGTTGTGGGTATAGAATTAAGGGATTAGGGTAGAGAGGGACGAATGGATGGAGGGAGAGATTGAGGGAGACATGGAGGGAGACATGAGAGAGATAGATAGGGAGAGAGAGAGGGTTAATGGTAGAGGGTAGAGGGTTAAGGGTAGAGGGGAGAGAGATAGAGGGAGTGAGTGAGGGAGAGAGACAAACTTGAGAGAGAGAGAGGGGGTAGGAGGGAGATACTTGAGAGAGAGTGAGAATGAGTGAGAGAGAGGGTAGAGGGTAGAGGGTAGAGGGTTTAGTGTTTAAGGGTTGAGGGATTAAGGGTTGAGGGTTGAGGGATTAGGGTAGAGAGTTTAGTTGGGTTTAAGAGTTGAGGGTAGAGGTTTTAAGGGTTGAGGGTTGATGGTTTAGGGTTGAGGGTTGAGGGTTGAAGGGTTAATGGTTGAGGGTATAGGGTTGAGGGATTATGGTAGAGAGTTTAGTTAGGTTAAAGGGTTTATGGTATAGGGTTGAGTTATTAGGGTTGAGGGTAGAGGGTATTGGGTTGAGGGTAGAGGGTAGAGGACCTATTGTGTTGAGGGCAGAGGGTAGAGGGTTTAAGGGTGTAGGGTTGAGGGTTTAGGTCTCCCATCCCTCTATCTCCCACTCCCTCTCTCAGGTCTTCCCTCACCCTAACTGAATAACTCTCTCTCCCTCTCAAGTCTCTCTCTCTCTCTCTCTCTCTCTCTCTCTCTCAGGTCTCACTCCCTCCCACACTATCTAGACTAATTTGTCTCACTCCAATCCCCTCTCTCACACTCCATCTCTATTAGGTCTCACTTACCTCCCACCCTATCTAGACAAATCTATTTCACTCCAACCCACTCTCCCACACTCCCTCTCTCTCCCCTTTTGGTCTTTTTGTATCTCTCAGGTCTCATCCCTCCCAACCCCTCTCTCGTTGTCATTTCCTTCCCCCCACCCTAACTGGATAAATCTCTGTCCCTCTCAAGTCTCTCTCTCTCTGGTATCACTCCCTACCACACTACCTAGACTAATCTCTCTCACTCCTATCCCCTCTCTGTGTCTCAAGTCTCACTCCCTTCCTCTTTATATTTGGAAAACATTTAAAAGCAACACATTTAGTGCTTGCTAAATTTTGCGAGTGCCAAATTTGGCGAGCGCCAAATGTGTTTTTACCCTGAAACGGTAAAATAGGGGTTGACCCCATGATTCAGGCTCACATGCTTTTGTATTTGTTTGGTTCAATGCTTTATTCGACTCAGAAACACCTTTTTTATGTAGTTGACTCCCTGTTGTACCAATCTATCCTTGATCCATCACCCTTTTACCACCAATTTGGATGCTAGACAATGTAGAAGAAGACATTTTGAAGTTTCTACATCATTTTACATTATCTTAGGTAATATATTCATTTTGGTAATATTGAAATGTTTTTATTTAGTATATTTGTTTGTTTTTGACAATATAAACTAAGTTCCTTTCATGATTTTATTAATCATAACAATTTGACATAGAATTCAACATTGAATTAGATGGAAGTCGCATAAAAAGGTTTAATTTTTATGAGTTTGAATAAAAAAATGAAAAACATGACATAATTTAGATGAGTTCATGTTTAAAATTATATAAACGACATCAACTTAACACAAATTTTCTTATGAATTCTATTTGCATTGCTTATAGTAGTCCATTTCTAGCATGGCTAGTCGAATTCACTCTATTTCATTTTAGCTAGATGTTTATATTGAGTTATTTTGTTTTGTTTTGAAAATTTATAAACCATTAATTTGATGATTTTATTAATCTTCATTGTTACACATAGAATTCAACATTAAATTAGATGGATCTTGCATGTAAAAGTTTAGTTTTTATGAGCTTGAAGATAAAAAATGGAAAACATGACATAATAGATTCAAATTCATTATTAGTGATGGTTGTGGGAAATTTTTTATTTTCAACTAATTTGGAAAACCTAAGAGATTTCATCAATGTTAATGCAAGTTTCCATTTTTTTTTTGTGCCATAAAAATTTCAACTTCATCATGTGCTTAGATAAAGTCAAGTGACTTGACATAGTTGTTAATGCAGGTTTCCATTCATTCATACCATTTACCTTTCTAAGAAATAAAAAAGGGAAAATTTTGTGCAATTGAAAATGCTTTTTGTCTATCTAAGTTACCTCATTGCCAAATAAATAGTGAATAATTCCAAGATATAGCATCACAAACCCTTCTTTGAATTCATGTTCTTCATGGCTTGGTTGACAATCACAATGTGGTTTTGAAAACAATAAGCACAAGATTCTCTATTTTCCAAAGGTGGCAACAACTTATACCCTAGGTTTGACACTTCTTTTCTCCTAAGCACTTGTCCACACTCCAAATACTCTCCTCAAACCTTTCTTAATATTGATCAACATTTACATGAAACAATTTTATACAAATCTCTCAAAGTACTAGGTTTTACATAGTATAGTTGCAAAAAGAAACAAATTATCCTCACTAACTCACACAAAATGACAATTTAGCAACCTCCTTTTGTCAGAACATGCATATAGACCTATAGAAAATTAGTACCAAGTTTCATATATTTTCACTAGATGCATCAAAAGTTATGGGTGTTTTGAAGCTTGCTATAAACCCTAGGTTGGGGACAACAATGTTTGAAAAAATATGCAATGTTTGATAGCTTACATAAGTTATGCAATGTAAAGTAATGCTTTGAGTTTTAAAGACATGCAATGATGTAATCAATGATATGAATAAATGTTTCATAAAAAAATTGGTGTGTTTCATAAAATGCAACGTAATCAGTGGTATGGATATGTTTGAAAAAATGTATTACTTAAACTTTTCTTGCGGTATGGAGGTAGAAATGTATGAAAAATGTTGTAGCATAGACATGTTTGATAATATGCATTGGTAGACATGTTCGGAAAATGTGGTAGCATAGAATAAGGCAACTTGAGTTGTTTGAACGAATGCCTCAAAGAAATGTGGTCTCATGTTGATGTCCATCACCATGAGACCACATTTCTTGGAGGCATATTTCCAAAAAAATCGCTGCCTTTTTTCATAAAATTCTTTGGTGTGTTTCATAAAATGCAATGTAATCAGCAATATCAATATGTTTCATAAAATGCATTACTTAATTTTGTTCTATGTGTGTTTGTGAAAATTTAGCATTCAATGTCATGCCAAGGAAATGACCAAATCCTCTAACACCAGGAAGAATGTGAATTTAAAAATGCAAGGAGAAGAGAATAAAAAATTCAAGCTCGTGAAGCAAAGGAATTGCAGCCCATACGACAAGAAATTCCCTTGCAATCTAAGAGAGGTGTCCAATTGGCAGCACAAAGGGCATGAATGAAAAAAAATCATGGAAGGACACAAATGGATCCCAAAGTTTGGGGCACATCATCAACCATAGGTGAAGTTCAATGCACATCTCTAGTTGAAGATACACCAAAAACAACATGTGGTTTTCCAAGTACATCAAAAATCACATCTCCAGTTGAAGACACACCATCAACAAGATTGGGTTTTGAAAGTACATCAACAAACACATCTCTATTTGAAGGCACTCCACATACAACATCTCAAGTTGGAGGTACAAAATCATTTACATGTCAATCTCGAGGTATGCCATTAATTGCACCTCATATTGAAGGTACATGATCTATCCCCGATGTTTTTGACATTCCTAATGTTGACACAAATTTACATTTGAGGGCTCCTCCTAGATTTTTGCATAGAAAACCTAGATTTTTGATTTATATTGATTGTAATATTTTGAAATGGATGCCTAATAAGATTCCAAAATATACAAGTCAAAGATATCCACAAAGGATATGGAGTTTTTTTTTGAGAAGCTAAGTGAGGGTGGAAGATGTCAACTATTTGTTGAAATGATGAGGTTACTCAATTCTAGGCCCACCATGAAGGCTCTTGGGCTAAGAGTTTCGAATGACTCAAGTGAAAATTCCAATGTAAAGAACTTGATGAGTGCATACAAGAGTGTGGGTTCTACCTCATGCACAAAGGATAGTTGTGCCACACGATGTGTGATAACAACAACATTGTTAAGTAGTCAAACAAGAAACAAGGTGAACCTTACAAAGACAAGTAAGTATTTGAAAATAAGTATATCATCTCTAATGAGAGCCAAAGAAAGGAATGAAAGAGTGGAGGATCCAAATAGAAATGAGTTATGGGAATTCTCGGGTAGAGTGCCACAGAAAGATAAAATAATTTCTCAAGCCTTGAGATCAATAATAGTAGATTAGTGAAAAGATAACACAAGGGTCTCTCCCAATAAAAGAGATGTTGTAAGAAGGAGAATTGGTAGTCAAATCTAAGAGCCACATCCAAGGCATTATTTGGATACCACTCAAACCCAATTTTTTGCTAATTTTGTACGAAAGTTTCCTCAAATTAAAATATGTCAAAGGTATTTTGAAATGAAAAAGCCTTTTTATGTCAAAATGATTCATACACACTACTTGTTGTTTTAGAATACATATTAAGTTTTCTAAACATTATGATGTTTATCGACGTATATGTGTAGATATGCATACTAACAAAGTTTTGCAAGAATGTAACATAAGGCCACCTAAATCCTCAAGGGAATTCTTATCTTCCATTTTATGTGAAAGAGTGGATGGTCAAATTTTTTACTAGAAGTCATGTTTGGATGGCACATGTGATCATTGTGGTGGCATGCAAAATTTTCCAATTTTTCAACACATGGCTAGTACACACACAATTGGAAAATGAATTATGGAATTTGGAAAATACAAGAAAGTGGCCTATAGTCTAAAATATGGGAAAGAAGAAAATAAGTGTGAATTGGTTAGTGATAAGATTCTAGTGTATCATTTTATGGGCATTTTCCATGATCAGGTGGTCTATGAGTATGCAAGGAATACACATAGAGCTTGCTGGTTGGACTCAAAATTCAAGTTATCTAAGGACACATTCCCACTTCATTGAATCATTTAAATTGTTGAATTCATGGAGAACTACACACTAGCCACATAATGAGGTGCAATCATAGTACTACAACTACACACAAGTTGCTATATTTGTGCATATAGCATTCATTCATGCAAATGATAGTATAGAGGATAACAGGAAATTATTGAGGGAGTATCACTTTTACATCAGTGATGATCGCACACATTCTATAGAGTTTGTGAAAGGTTGCTTTCAGATGTTCTATGTTGATCTGGCTATTAGAGGAATATCATTCAGTCATCATATCATATGGTCAAATAACTGTACATCACAATTCAAGAACTCCAAAATGTTTTACTGGTTGAGCAAGATGCATAGGATCAGTGGTGTTCCCCATATGTGGAACTTTTTAGAGGTTGGGAATGGAAAGGGGGAGAATGATGGAGAAGGTGCATGTATCAAAAGAGCCTTAGCACAAGAAGAGTTAAACTATAAAGATAGTGTAAAGTTGAAAGATGCAAGATCAATTGTTGAGTGGTGCAATCATGCAATGGGTCCAGGTATTGAAGGTAATTCTTTAGTTCATAGTTTTTTTCATTTAGTAGATGATACTAACATTGCAAAATATGAGGATTTTTGTACACTAACAGGATCGAGTGAGCTACACTCTTTTAGAAGCTCCAATGTAGATACATGGACTATCCATATGCCGAAGATGGCATGATTTTTTTGTATGTACACTTCAAGCATGGAGTAAATGTACGTCAATGGAGTGGGTTGAAGAATTGTGTTTAAGAAGTCTAACCCCACTTGACACTTATCAGCTCCTGATAGCTGTACAAGTCACGAAGATGCAATCATCTGTTGACTTTGATCATGTATCAAACCTATTAGAACCAAGTAACATATCTTAATTTTTTTGGCAAGAGACACTACAAATATCATTTGGTGTTGTCATTGATGGCAACCCTAGTTGGTGATTTGATTTTTGCATCATCATTTGATCATACCGACAGTCAAATTGAAGACAATCAAGGAAGAATAGAGCATTCGACAGTTTTGCGTTCATCGATTCACATAAATATTTTTTGTTATTATCTTATGTTGTGTATCTCAGGGAATGTTGTTTGGTCTATGATTTCTGCTGCTATTGAATCTTAGTGGCTCGTATTGATTCATGTTTGAGTTAGAAGATCTGATTGGTTAATTCTCTGTTTATCAGTACAAAATCTGACTTCATGGATATAACATGTCAAAAATGTTTGGAAAATAATTGTTTAAGTATTTTTGTGTTCGTACATGTTGATGTTGATCAGTGCTATGCTATAGCCGAATTTGGTTGGTGCGCATTAAACATTACTCACAATTTGAGCCAACAATTTGTAAATTTTTTCATATATTATTGAAGGTGATATATGGGCGATTAATCTTTAGTCGTGGACATATATAAGAGATCGATCATATAATTTTGACATATGAATAAGGTGTGTTGATGCGAGTTGTGAATCCAAGCAGAGCAAAAGAGCAGCAGTGCATAGTCTCACTTGTGCATAAAGGATTTGTGTTGCGAGTTTGAGCAGAACTGAGGAGAAGTGCATAATCAATCTGAAAGATAGAAGATCGATTGTTGAGCCTAACTAGAACTATAATCAAGCATATGTAGATGATAATCTCTTAGTTCAACTTCTTAGATGGATTTAATATGATTATCTTTGTAAGACAGTGAGTCTTCTTTTAGCATTGATCTCTAGGTAGTGCACCTGAATGGAAGTTCATTCCCCATATTGTAAACTTCATTTTGAGTATACTCAGATCATATTGTGGATTGGCCATCCATCGTGGTTTTTCCCCTAACAGGGTTTCCACGTAAAAATTCCTGTGTTATGGTGTTATGGTTGTTTGTTTTATGTTTATGCATTTTTATTTTGAATGAATGTTTTAAATGCTTGAAGGATCATATCAATAAAGTTAAAAATTGCAGAACACTGATTCACCCCCCCCTCTCAATGGTGCTTGATTCCAAAAATTGGTATAAGAGCTAGTTCCTTAGAAGAATTCTAACAACTTGGGGAGATCTTGGAAAGTGTTTCAATGGATTCAAGCAGTCTTCAACAAAAGCTTTTTGGTGGCCCTAGGTGATCTTGATCAGTTAAAAATTGAAGTTCAAAAATTGCAATCAAACCTCATGGATGCTGAGAAATTCATTGAGTCATTGAAAGATAAAACAAATAAGTCCAGGGAGAAGAGAAAGGAAATCTATGATTAGATTAGGCAGAATGATAGTAAAAGCATTGAAGATGAGCAACTGAGTTAAGCTCTGAAGGAAAAGATAGAAGAATGTGAAAAGATTACCAAAGATAATACAGTCCTAAAGCATGAGATGGAATCTATCATGATGAGGATGACCAAGGAGATTGAAGACATAAAGAAGAATGAAGAGAAGCTTGCACATTCCTTGAAATAAAAATTTGAATTATGTAGTCATTTGGACAATGACTTGGAACAATCTCAAAAAAATGAGGAAGTACTTGAAAAATAGATTGATGATCTCAGAGATGAACTTGCTACTGTAAATGAGTACAAAGAGAAGTTCAAAGTTAGCTTAGCCAAGCTTGATGAATTGATTAATAGTCAGAGGACTAATGGTGACAAGCAAGGTCTTGGTTATGAAAAAGGAGAAAGTTCCAGATCCAGACAAAGGAGATCTAGGCAAGGAAATCAAATAAATAGAGTTGGAAGGAATCTAGTAAGACAACCTAATGCTCAAAGATTCAATGGCTACTATTTTACTTGTAACAAATATGGTCATATGGCTTCTCAATGTAGAAGTAGGATAAATCCAAGTGGTCCATCATTCTCAGGTTAGTGCTTTAATTGCAATAAGTTTGGTCACAAGTCAAATGAATGCAGAAATGTGATGAACAACTTTCATAGAGATATCAAATGTTATACATGTAATAGACTTGGCCATATTGCTAACCAATGCAGATCAAGAGAAAATTAGTGGAACAACTGGCCTTGATAGAAAAATGTTGTGTGCTATAACTGCAACAAATTTGGTCACATTGCTAGATTCTGTTGGAACATAAAAGGTCCAGTAAATCAAACGAGAAACATGCAAAAGGATGTTAAGGGAAAAGGAAAAGTAACTATAGATGTGATAAAGAAGAAAATGTAGAAGAAATGGGTGAAGAAAATTCCCTCTGATGAAGAAAATGCACCAGCACCAGAATCTGCTTCTAGTAATTCCTCTAGGAATTAGTTTTAGGCCTTTGGCCTAGGGGAGTTGTCATGAAAATCTCTTAAACCTTGCTGGTAACTAACACCGAAATGTGGATAAGTACAGTAAGTGCATAGATGCTCTACAAATGTTAAATCTATTGGAGAGAATATTATGAAGTATTGGAGGTCCATAGAAGAATTATCTATCACAACGCATGGAAACAGGGTAACCAGATGAGTTAGGGTAAAAGCATTTATTGTGAAAAAAAGGGTTAAGTATGCGAGTGATAAAAAGTCATTTTTATCTTTCATTTGTCACTTTGAATTTTGAGAAGAAGAATTTTGGAGAGCTCTGAGGAAAAATTTGGTGAATTGAGGCAAAATTCAAGTGTGAAGGGGCTTTCAACAATCAAACTGCGATCTGATGAAAAGGTATTTATCGACAAAACCTGTAAATTTGTGGATTGTTGAAAATAGCTACTCCATTGGTAGTCAAATTTAAGGACAAACCCCATCCCAAATTCTAATGGAATCCTTTCAATATGTCGAGATAGACCCATTAGGCTCTTTTTCATCTATTCCATATGACGTCTTACACACTGAAGATATTAGGGCATATATTCACACAAACAATGAAGATCTAGGAAGCTCTCAATCATTGAATCTGTATAAAAATCACATTATAGGAGATGACTTATGTGTCAAGAAAAAATTTAAAACCCTAGAAGAGAATAAATTTACACAGATTGTTAAATTCCCTGTGTTTTAAGAGAATGAATAGGTCCAATATATCTTGAGTAGAGTGCATGATGAATTAATGTGGTTGAGTATACCCTTCAAGATTACAAAGGAGCCTATAAGTGCCGTTACAGGTTTAAATTCTTCCGGTGGATTTTCAATTGTTGGGGTTACCATACGAGAATGTTTCAGATTTAAAGTCTAAAACCAGTAGTTCCTCAGTGACTCTAAATCTAAATCACTCCAGAAGCACTAAAAACTATGCCATAAAGCGGAAATAGGCACAATAGTTCTCCCCCATTGATCCTTATGAGAAAAGCACATGCAAAATTAAACCAGATTCAACACCATGAATAGACAAATAAATGAACACATAGATTTATGTGGGGAAAACCCTTTTGGGTAAAAAACCCCACACTCCAAAAGATAGAGCCATTGTATTATTTAGCAACTAAACGGTTACAATACAATATCAGGCTCATAGCCATTATAGGAGTTACATCTTGTTCATCTGGAGAAATAGAGGCAACAACATAGATCTGCAACCTTGCACTATTACAATGTCTTCACAAGACATACAGTGAAGGTTCCCTTTAGCTCTTCAGCCCATTTGCACAACCAACCTTTCAGCCGACACAACCTAGCGGCCACCTCAGGTTCACATCTTCCTAGGTTTCGAATGTCTCAGTGTTCACGGTTACAATGCTCTGCGAATACCGCTTGAACACACAATCTCTGATCTCTGACCAAGCTCACTGATCATGGATCTGCCTATCTACCAATCATTCGATCTTTTGATCTAATCTCTATCAGCTTGCTCTACTTTTAGCTTCAACTTCTTAGCTTTGGATTACTATCGATAAGCATCCGACCTCGCCATCCAACTCAAAATCAATCGACATTCCATTGGCCTCAGGCCGACCTCTCAGCTTCTGATCAAAATCACATACACACCAAATGGCCTTCAGGGTCTCATAATACCCCACCCATAAGCTTCACTATCTCGGGTTGCGTGCACCACCCTAGCAGTTGACATCGAGCCACCCTACAATCATTTTGCACTCAGATCAAACCCTTGAGACTCGTGAACAAGCTTTTGATCACTAGCTGTTGATCTGCAACAACGATGCAAAATCAACCAATGAGATTTTGCCACGTGTCGCACTTCCATTCGTTTGCTGCTTGCAGATTAGTCAACCTAAGCTCCATCACTAACCATTAGTCAAACCTCTGAGGCCAGGTAGTCAACAACTCTACCACTAGCCAAGGGAAAATCCCTCATAGTATGGAGGTTAGCCAAACAACTGCCAATAACCATCTAACCCCGCACAACCGCTAACCAAACATTCGGCGGTCAGGAGGCATCCACCCTTGTAAACACAATTACCGTTGTAGCTGGGCCCACCGAGACATGCATCCAACGCTCGTGGACTTCTTGGGAATCAAGGAGGGAATCTCCAATATTCCTTCAAGCCCACCCGAAACCAACTTCCATTGTTGCCATGCATCCATCATCCTTTCGCTCCACTTAGAACACACTTGGGTCCCACCCAGCCAAGTGTAAGCCACTGGAGATCCTTCGGGGAATCTCAAGCAACATTTGCTATATTCCCCAAGGAACTCTTGAGACGCTGACAAGTGTCCACATCTCACCAACACAACATAAATGCTTGGGACTCACCATCCTTCAGCTGCGCACACCGCTTAACTCATCACCACGTGTTGAATGCACAAGCATTTCTGCAAGGCCAAAAAGTTCTCAAGGGTACTTGCATCAAGATGGTGTGGTACACGACAGATACCATTAGATCAAAGCCTCCACAACCATCGATTAGGTTCTTTGCTACTTGGTCCAACTTCAATCACTCAACGCATATCGGCATATCAGTGGAACAACACAAAGACTCCCCCCGATAGCGATTGCCAGTCGATAAGAAATGCCGCCAATCCAGACCTATCGGATCATCGTCAGAACACCACTAGGAGTCCTGCTAACCAGACAGAGTCTCGACTATAAGGAAAAGGTTAAACACATGAAGTCCCCCAGACCAAAGTGGTAAAAGCTAGCAACATTGAGGCACATATTTCTAACAATCTCCCACTTGACGAAGACTTGTTGGCTTCCTCCAGAACCTGAATACAAAGAATCTCTCCACCATGCTTTCACACTCCAAAAAAGACACCTACAAAGACATCAGATATGTCCACAAACAGGAAATAGTTCCAACCATCCTTCACAGGAAAAAGGAACAAGCCAAGGCGAAATTGCACTAGTCTCTGGAACACAAGCATCAGATCCTTTAGACAACAAAGGGATTGGACTGCCACCACTCCACTATGCTCAACAACCATACAAAAGCAACAATGCAACAACTTCAAAGTTCTTCGATCGTGAGCACAAACGTGAAGTCATTCTCCAAAGCAAGATAAACCACCAGCTAGAAAAACAACCAAAAAACTGACTGCCCCTATCCAACTGATCAAAAGCCACATGATTGAAAATAGCACACACATCTCATGCTAATCCATCCAACCACCCATACCTCCAAGGTATGCACATCAGTAAAATCATTCCATCACATATCCATCCATCAACTGTAGAATACAAGCACCATGTTCCAACTAGTCAAGAATACCAAACACATCCAGGAGCTCCCACTACATGGGCAATGTCCAAATGAATGCAAAGAACTGGAATGAGCACATTCAACGCGTCTCTTCGTTAGCATCCCAGTAAACAAAGTACCATCACAAGTGATCCAGGCATACCAATTCCACCAATCACGACACATAGAAGAGCATAACCATGTAGTACCAAGGACCATCCACAATGATATGCAAACCTACAAACCAAACATGCCCTTCTACACACACTTCTAAATGCTAGTTGTGTCCAGTATGACATCCTTCACATCCCAAAGGGAAGCCTCTCAAGGAAGATCAAACCAGCCCATATTCTTATCTCGTACCAATTCTCAAAAGTACCAGGAGATAAACTATGCTATCCACCTTTCACTATGGATCCTCCATAAACTTAAACAACAAATCAAGATCCATATCATGAAAGAAAGCATAAAAAACACATCTAAAAGATATAATGGGAAAATACCTCTTAGAAGAACTTCACTGCCGAGAAGACCAAAGGGAAAAAGATGCTCCTCCAGGATATAACAGCTGTTATGACTTATCCAAGAACAATCTCCTTATCGGTCTCTGTTGAACTCACGTCCAACCAAGGTGCAGGCTACTTGGACTTTCAACTATAAATAGTAACAACAATCTCACTTGTTTCTCCATGTATCCATGAGCACTAGAAACTGATAATCTCTTGCTAAACTCCAATCTGCATTACTGCAACGAATATGAAGTTCTCAAGCACATGACCAATACACTCAAAACACAGAGAAACTCCAGACCACTGTCAAAGCTCCAAACCTAGGAATCGGTAACTTATCATGACATCATGATCTTACCGACCCCCTTAGGAGATCTCATGCTCCAGGCGAACATACCAAGGTCTCAAGAGCAATGCATCATGCCAAAAACCTAATGCACAAACAAGAATATACCATGACATAAAGCAAACAAACTCTAAACCAACATCACCTGTCAAGCACCACCAACACCTCAACTAAAGACTCGCAAGAGTCCTCCATGGCTCTAGGATGCTGCACATCCTTAAATAGTGCCCATGCAAATGCGAAAGAGCTCTTCTACAACAACAGGGTCTAAGAGCTCTACTAGAAACATTTGCAACACCAAATAAGATCATTCACCACCAAGTGATGAATACACAGTCACTGATAAAGCTCCCACTGAACGTGGCACCAAGATTTCCAAGCAGCATGACCAACCATTGGCTGATCTGAAAACCTCCAGGTACAAATTCCAACATGTCCATCTGATAACAACGCCGAGTAGTACCAAGGTGTCCGAACCATGCAAACCGCATTATCAGTGTCAAAATATTATACTAACTAGTGTATAGGGATTTCCATGACATCGAGATACACATGCTACAGGTCCCCATATCTGACTATCCAGGTACCCAAACACCATTCCTCCTCGCATCTCAAAACAACTACACCAATCCACAAGTGGCCACAGACAAGGCCAGCTAATGGATCTGCACCACCACAGAAGCAACCTCGTGGATATTGACAGTCCACTTCCGAGTTGACTCACAACAAACATGTAGGTAAAGACAACCCACAACATTGCACAAATCATAGATGCAACCAATGAAAAACCTTGCAAATCTATCATTGCACTAGAAACTACACAACCAAGATCTCAAAGAGAAAACCCATGTAGATAACATGACTCAAACACCGGATCAAGCTCAAATATGATTTTCCAATCATGTCCACAACCAAAGCACCATAGTCTAGGAAACCAACAAGAAAATGCCACAAGAATTCTGAATGAAAAACACATACCAACACTCCCATGCAGAGAAGACATCGCACCTCCTCAAACATGTCGAACTACAACTATCTCATCTAGTCACACCCCAAAAGCTAGGGTCTAGAGAATAGTTTAACAACATCTCCACAAACCACAAGTTTAAATTGACTGTGCAAAACCGACAAAACCACCGTGTTTCCAAAACACACATGCACATCCATATCCATTGCACATCTGGATGACTCAGGAGTCTACACACAACCATCACGGTTAACCAGAACAATGAACACACATGAATATGCATCATAGAATTTTTAGGAAAATCTACAGAAAACCCATCAGAACCAAAGACATGAATTTGAAACATGTGAGTACAAGGTACAAGTAAACAAGAACTCCAGGCCTACTTTAGACCAATTCCAAAAACCACAACGATGCACACGTATGCGATAGAACCAGGTTATTCAGAAGTTTTAGACCACCCAGATCAACTTCATAGCCTTCATGCAATCAGGGAAACAGATAAAATGCCTTCAGTGCTAAGTCAGAACACCCAGCACAAGCACAATACTCCATGGCAGAACAACAACCCGATAAACTCCATACCGTCAGGGAGCCTCTAACACAGACACCCAATATGAACCATGCTTTGCTGCAACACAACCATAAGCATAAAATCACACTCCTTGCATCAGGATCATTTGCTACCAAACAGGAGCCTCAGACCACATCACCACAATATGATGAAGTCCAAAACATCCTATGTCTTTCATGCTGCGTGTTGAATCAAAAGAGTAGGAACTCTTACCCATTGGAAAGATCAAGCATCAGCCGATTCCTCCAGATTTCCTTAAGCTTGCTAGGCTGAAAAATCCTCGTAGGAGAAATACCCAAAACTCTGATAACCACGAGAAGTCTCTGATACCACTTGTTGGTATCATGAACAAGCCTTCACCACCTTTAACTAGCTCTGATACCAATTTTTGGGGTTACCGTACAAGAACATTTCAGATTTAAAGTCTAAAACCAGTAGTGCCTCAGTGAGTTAAAATCTAAATCACTCCAGAAGCACTAACAACTATGCCATAAAGTGGAAACAGGCACAATATTTCTCCCCCATTGATCCTTCTGAGAAAAGCACATGAAAAATTAAACTAGATTCAACACCATGAACAAACAAACAAATGAACACACAGATTTATGTGGGGAAGACCCTTTCAGGTAAAAAAGCCCACACTCCAAAAGATAGAGCCATTGTATTATTTAGCAAATAAACGGTTACAATACAATATCAGGCTCATAGCCATTACAAGAATTACATCTTATTCATCTGGAGAAATACATGCAACAACATAGATCTGCAACCTTGCACTGTTAGAATGTCTTCATAAGACATATAGTGAAGGTTCCCTTTAGCTCTTCAGCCCATTTGCACAACCAACCTTTCAGCTAGCACAGCCTAGCGGCCACCTTAGGTTCACATCTACCCAGGTTTCAAGTGCCTCAGTGTTCGCAGTTACAATGCTTTGTGCATATCACTAGAACACACACTCTCTGATCTCTGACCAAGCTCACCGATCATGGATATATCGATCTGTCAATCATTCAATCTTTTGATCTGATCTCTATTGGCTTGCTCTGCTTTTAGCTTTGGCTTACTATTGATTAGCATCCGGCCTCGCCTTCCGGCTCACCATCAGTCGACATTCCATCGGCCTCAGACTGACCTCTCAGCTTCCGTTCAAAATCACATACACACCAAATGGCCATTAGGGTCTCATAATACCCCATCGACAAGCTTCACCATCTCAGGTTGCATGCACCACCCTAGCATCTGACATCGAGCTACCCTGCAATCAATTTGCACTCAGATCAAACCCTCGAGATGCGTGCACAATCTTTCGATCACTACCCATTGATATGCAACAACGATGCAAAATCAAGCAATGAGATTTCACCACGTGTCGCACTTCCATTTTTCCACCGCTTGCAGATTAGTCAACCTAAGCTCCACACTAACCATCAGTCAAACCTCCTAGGCCAGGCAGTCAATAACTCTACCGCTAGCCAAGGGAAAAGCCATCATGGTATGGTGGTTAGCCAAAAAATCTCCAACAACTAGCTAACCCCGTGCAACCACCAGCCAAACATTCCACGGTCAGGAGGCATCCACCTTTGTAAACACAACCACCGAGACACGCGTCCACCACTCATGGACTTTCGGGGCATCAAGGAGGGAATCTCCAATATTCCTTCGAGCCCACCTAAAACTAGCTTCCCCTATTGCCACACGTCCATCATCCTTTTGCTTTGCTTAGAACACACTCGGGTCCCACCAAGCCAAGTGTAAGCCATTGGAGCTCCTTCATGGAATCTCAAGCGGCATCCGCTATATTCCCAAGGAACTCCTGAGATGGTGACAAGTGTCCACGACTTGCCAACACAACATAAATTCTCAGGACCCACCATCCTTTAGTTGCGCACACCGCTCAACTCACCATCACGTGTCAAACACACAAGCAATTCCGCTCAGCCAAAAAATTATCAGTGGTACTTGCATCATGATGGCGTGGAAGGCGACGAACACCGTCGGATCAAAGCCTCCAAGCCGTCGATCAGGTTCTTTACCACTTGGTCCAACTTCAATCACTCAATGCATATCGACATATCGGTGGAACAACACAAAGAATCTCACCGATAGCGATCGCCAACCGATAAGAAATGCCGCCAACGCAGACCTGTCGAGCCGTTGCCGGAACACCACCAGGAGTCTCGCCGACCAGACGGAGTCTCGACGACAAGGAAAAGGTTGAACACATGAAGTCTCTCGGACCAAAGTGGTACAAGCCAATGAGATTGAGGCACATATTTCCAACAATCTCCCACTTGATGAAGACTTGGTGGCTTCCTCCAGAACCAAAACACAAAGAATCTCTCCACCATGCTTTCTCTCTCCAAACAAGACACCTGCAATACCATCCGAGATGTACACCAACACAGGCAATAGTTCCAACAATCCTTCATACGAAAAAGGAACAAGCCAAGGAAAAAATGCATGAGCCTCTAGAACACAAGCATCAAATCCTTCAGACAACAAAGGGATCAAACTACCACCACTCCACTATGCTCACCAACCATACAGAAGCAACAATGCAACAACTTCAAAGTTCTTTGATCGTGAACACAAACGTGAAGTCATTCTCCAGAACAAGATAAACCACTAGCTAGATCAACAACCAAAAAACTGACTGCCCCCATCCAACTGATCAAAACCCATGTGAATGAAAATAGCACACACAACTCGTGATAATCCTTCTAATCACCCATACCTCCAAGGTATGCACATCAGTAAACTCATGCCATCACATATCCACCCATCAACTATAGAATACAAGCACCATGTGCCAACCACTCAAGAAGACCAAACACATCCAGGTTCTCCCACTGCATGGGAAATGTCCAAATGAATGCAAAGAACTGGAATGAGCGCATTCAACGCATCTCTTCGCTAGAATCACAACGAAAAAAGCACCATCACAAGCGAGCCAAGCATACCAAGTCTACCAATCAAGACACATAGAAGAGCATAACCATGTAGTACCAAGGAAAATCCACAATGATATGCCAACCTGCAAACCAAACATGCCCCTCTCCACACACTTCTAAATGCTAGCTATGTCTAGTATGACCTCCTTCACATCCCAAATGGAAGCCTCTCAAGGAAGATCAAACCAGCCGATATTCTTATCTCCTACCAACTCTCAAAAGCACCAGGAGATAAACTATGCTATTCACCTTTCACTATGGATCCTCTATAAACTTAATCAACAAATCAAGATCCATATCATGAAAGCAAGCATAATAAACACATCTGAAAGATATAATGGGAAAATACCTCTTAGAAGAACTTCACTGCCGAGAAGACCAAAGGGAAAAAGATGCTCCTCCAGGATATAACAGCTGCCATAGCTTATCCAAGAACAATCTCCTTATCAGTCTCTGTTGAGCTCACATCTACCTAAGGTGCAGGCTAGTTAGAATTTCAACTATAGACAGTAACAACAACCTCACCTATTTCTCCATGTATCCATGAGCACCAACAATCGATCATCTCATGCTAAACTCCAATCTGCATTACTACAACGAACATGAAGTTCTCAAGCACATGACCAATGCACTCAAAACATAGAGAAACACTAGACCACTGTCAAAGCTCCAAACCTAGGAATCAGTAACTTATCATGACATCATGATCTTACCATCCCCCTTAGGAGATCCCATGCTTCAGGCGAACATACCAAGGTCTCAAGAGCAATGCATCATGCCAAACCTCTAATGCGCAAACAAGAATATACCATGACATAAAGCAAACAAACTCTAAACCAACATCACCTGTCAAGCACCACCAACACCTCAACCAAAGACTCGCAAGAGTCCTCCATGGCTCTAGGATGCTGCACATCCTCAAATAGTGCCAATGCAAATGCGAAAGAGCTCTTCTGCAACAACAGGGTCTAAGAGCTCTACTAGAAACATCTAAAACACCAAAGAAGATCATTCACCACCAAGTGATGAATACAAAGTCACTTCTAAAGCTACCACTGAATGTGGCACCGAGCTTTCCAAGCACCATGACCAACCATCTGCTGATCCGAAAACCTCTAGGTATAAATGAGAACATTTCCATCTAACGACAACACCAAGCAGTACCAAAATCTCCAAATCACGCAAACCGCATTATCAGTGTCAAAATATTACACTAACCAGTGTATCAAGCTTTCCATGACATCATGATACACATGCTATAGGTTCCCATAACCGACTATCTAGGTACCCAAACACCATTCCTCCTCGCATCTCAAAACAACTACATGAATGCACAAGTGGCCACAAACAAGGCCAACTAATGAATCTGCACCACCACTGAAGCAACCTTGTGGATATTGACAGTCCACTTCCGAGTTGACTCACAACAAACATGTGGGTAAAGACAACCCACAACATTGCACAACTCATAGATGCAACCAGTGAAAAGCCTTGCAAATCTATGATCGCACTAGAAACTACACAACCAAGATCTCAAAGAGAAAACCCATGTAGACAACATGACTCAAACACCAGATCAAGCTCAGATCTGATTTGCCAATCATGTCCACAACCCAAGCACCATAGCCTAGGAAACCAGCAAGCAAACACCACAAGAATTCTGAATGAAAAACATATACCAACACTCCCATGTAGAGAAGACATTGCACCTCCTCAAACATGTCAAACTGCAACTATCTCATCCAGTCACACCCCAAAAGCTAGGGTCTAGAAAATAGTTTAACAACAGCTCCACAATCCATAAGTTTAACTTGACAATGCAAAACGTGCAAAACCACTGTGTTTCCAAAACACACATGCACATCCATATCCACTGCACATCTAGACGAATCAAGAGTCTACACACAACTATCACGGTTAACCCGAACAGTGAACACACATGAATATGCATCATAGACTTTTTAGGAAAATCTATAGAAAACCCATCAGAACCAAAGACATGAATTTGAAACATGTGAGTACAAGGTACAGGTAAATATGAACTCTAGGCCTACTCTAGACCAATTCCAAAAAGTACAACCATGCACACACATGCGAGAGAGCCAGGCTATTCAGAAGTTTTAGACCACCCAGATCAACTTCATAGCCTTCATGCAATCAGGGAAACAGATAAAATTCCTTCAGTGCTAAGTCAGAATACCCAACACAAGTGCAAAACTCCATGACAGAACAACAACTTGAGAAAATCCATACCGTCAGGGAGCCTCTCACAAAGACACCTAGTATGAACCACACTCTGTTGCAATACAACCATAAGCATAAATTCACACCCCCTGCATCAGGATCATTTTTTTCCAAACAAGAGCCTTAGACCACATCACCACAATATGATGAAGTCCAAAACCTCCTATGTCTTTCATGTTGCGTGTTGAATCAAAAGAGTAGGAACTCTTACTCATCATTAAGATCAAGCATCAACCGACTCCTCCAGATTTCCTCAAGCTTGTCAGGCTTAGAAATCCTTGCAGGAGAAATACCCAGAACTTTGGTAACGATGAGAAGGCTCAAATACCACATGTTGGTATCATGAACAAGCCTTGACCACCTTTAACCAGCTTTCATACCAATTTTTGGGGTTACTATATGAGTATGCTTTAGATTTAAAGTCTAAAACCAGTAGTGCCTCAGTGACTTGAAATCTAAATCACTCCAGAAGCACTAACAACTATGCCATAAAGCGGAAAAAGGCAAAATAGTTCTCCCCCATTGATCCTTCTAAGAAAAGCACATGCAAACTTAAACCAGATTCAACACCATGAACACACAAACAAATGAATACATAGATTTACATGGGGAAAACCCTTTCGGGTAAAAAACCCCACACTCCAAAAGATAGAGCCATTATATTATTCAACAACTAAATGGTTATAATACAATATCAGGCTCATAGCCATTACAGGAGTTACATCTTGTTCATCTGGAGAAATACGAACAACAACATAGATCTGTAACCTTGCACTGTTACAATGTCTTCACAAGACATACAGTGAAGGTTCCCTTCAGCTCTTCAGCCCATTTGTACAACCAACCTTTCAGCCGGCATGACCTAGTGGCCACCTCAGGTTCACATCTGCCTAGGTTCCAAGTGTCTCAATGTTCACAATTACAATGCTCTATGCATACCGCTCAAACACACACTCTTCGATCTCTAACCAAGCTCACCGATCATGGATCTACCGACCCACCGATCATTCAATCTTTTGATTTGATCTCTATCGGCTTGCTTTGCTTTTGGCTTCAGCTTCTCAGCTTTGGCTTACTATCGATCAGCATCCGGCCTTGCCTTCTAGCTCAACATCAATCGACATTCCATCGGCCTCAGGCTGACCTCTCATCTTTCGGTCAAAATCGCATACACACCAAATGACCATCAGGGTCTCATAATACCCCATTGAAAAGCTTTACCATCTTGAGTTGCATGCACCACCCTAGCAGCTGACATCGAGTCTCCCTACAATCAATTTGCACTCAGATTAAACCCTCGAGATGTGTGCACAAACTTTCAGTCACTAGTTGTTGATATGCAACAAAGATGCAAAATTAACCAATGAGTTTTCACCACATGTCGCACTGCCATTCGTCCACCACTTGCAGATTAGTCAACCTAAGCTCCATTGCTAACCATCAGTCAAATCTCTGAGGCTAGGTGGTCAATAGCTCTACCGCTAGCCAAGGGAAAAGCCCTCATGGTATGGTAGTTAGCCAAACAACTACCAACATCCAGCTAACCCCACGCAACCACTAGCCAAACATTTCACGGTCAGGAGGCATCCTACTTTGTAAACACAACCACCGCTATAGCCGAGGCCACCGAGACATGCGTCCACTGCTCATGGACTTCCAGGGCATCAAGGAGGGAATCTCCAATATTCCTTTGAGCCCGCCCGAAACCAACTTCCACTTCTGCCATGCGTCTATCATCCTTTCGCTCCGCTTAGAACACACTCAGGTCCCACCGAGCCAAGTGTAAGCCGTTGGAGCTCCTTCAGGGAATCTCAAGTGGCATCCACTATATTCTCCAAGGAACTCCCAAGATGCTAACAAGTGTCCATGGCCCTACAACACAACATAAATGCTCAGGACCCACCATCCTTCAGCTACACACACCGCTTAACTCACCGCCACGTGTTGAACGCACAAGAAATTCTGCTCGGCCAAAAATTTCTCAATGGTACTTGCATCAGGATGGCATAGAACATGACAAACACTGTCGGATCAAAGCATCCAAAACCATCGATAAGGTTCTTTGCCGCTTGGTCCAACTTCAATCACTCAACACATATCAACATATCGGTGGAACAACACAAAGACTCCTGTCGATAGCGATCGCCAACTGATAAGAAATACCACCAACCCATACATGTCGGGCTGTTACCAAAACACCACTAGGAGTCCCTCCGACCAGACAAAGTCTCAGCAACAAGGAAAAAGTTGAAGACATGAAGTCCCCCGGACTAAAGCGGTACAAGCCAGCGAGATTGAGGCACATATTTCCAACACCAATTTTGAAGTCCGTAAAGAATCAAATAGTGACTAATGCAACATGATCAAAGTATGATAGAAGAGCCATGAAAATCAAAGATATCATTGAAGTGGATGTGAAATTTTCATCGATGATCATTGGTTATAGGATATATCACTCAAGTTGGGACAATTTTGTGTCTAGTACAGTCATTTATGTAGCCTACCAAATGGTGAAGGAGAATGCAGACTATGATCTATGTGAGTTACTCAGGAGTCAACTGATGGAAAATCTTGGTAAGATCAAGAAAGAAAAGAAAAATTCCTTGAAGTATGGTTACCTGCTATTATGTTTATTCTTTTATTTTATGAGTGAAGTTTTGGGTGTTTTGGGAAAGTACATTGGAAAGGCGGTGAACCTATAGCTATTCAGATTAGAGAGATGTTGTATGGAATTGGAAATAGTCAAGCCAAAAAACTTGGAATCTCAGGATACTTCAAGAATTTTCAGAGTATGATGCATGCTAGAGAAAGAATTCCCACATCTATTGTGAAGAAATATAAGGATACTATCTATTTTATGGTAGATATTGATCAATGCATGATGGAAGACACTGATCCGAGAATAGTCTAGATCATGCCAATGGATTATGAAGTTGAGGAGCATATTTTGGAAATGTATGTACAACATTTTCTGAGCAAGCCTCTAGATCCATCATAAGAGAGATTTGGTATTGATGTAGAAAAGGACATACAGGTGCACAGTGAACTAAGGAAACCTATGATAGTTAGAAAAGTAAGAAAAGAGGTAGAAATATTTGTAGAAAGCATGGGAATATTTGTAGAAGCAGTAAGAGAAGCCAAAAAAAGGAGAGAACAAGATGAAGCAGGAAAAAAGCCAGCAAAAACTAAATTTTGTAGTCTGACAACATCCTCTTTCTGAACTAGGTCAACAAGGAGCTCTGCATCCCTATCCGCCCCTACAACAAAGCCAATTCCTATGAAAACTCAAACCAAGGTACCCGATAAGAGGAAGAAGAATAAGAGCACAAGATTCTATGGAGCTATCTCATAGGATGAAGAAACTGAGTCTGATGAAGATTTGAGAAAAATAAAGCATATGGTCACCCAGGCAACAATGGTTACTAAAAGCAAGCCCTTCGATGGAGATGAAAAAGCAAAGAAGAAGGTGAAAATTGACAAACTTGGTATGTCAGTAGAAGAGGTTGAGAAAGCTTTGGTCAAAGATGGAAATATTAAGCCACTTTGTAAATGGTATGAAATATTTGGTAAATCTAGGAAAAGAACTCTTGAGGAGGCTACAATAAAGCATTTAAATGTTTTCAATAAAGTTCTGATTGAAATAATGCCTAATTTACCTAAAAGCCTCTATGAGATTTTGGAAATGAGAAAAGTAAATGCTATATTAGAAGAAGAGAAAATGAGAGAAAGAATTTTTGCTGAGTTATGCCTAGTAATTTCTATGGAAGAAATGAAGGAAATATTGAATAAAGCTAAAAAGGAATTCAAGAGGAAGACAAGGGTGAACAAGTTGATGATTGGTCAGACTAAAGAAGTTGTAGAAGAAACTGAACAAATTTTGAGACTTTTTTTGTTAAGTAACAAAATTGATGTTGTATCTGAAGGAACACATGATAAAGATGTCTCATCTGGTCCGACAGAAGAAGAAGAAACACAAGATACAACTGAGGATACTTAGATTCCTCTTGATGTGGATAATATAGAAATACCTATGGAGATTGATGTTCTTGAAATTTTATCAGTTGAGAAAGTTGAGATTCTTGAAGATAAGCAAGAACCTTCAGCTGAGGAAACAATGGTTGAGGAAAAGAAATTTGATGTGAAGGAAATTCTAGTGGAAGCAAGAGACACTACAGAGGCAGTGAAGAAATTTTTGGTAGAGAAAAAGAAGAATTTGATCTTGAATTGGTTGAAGGTCCTATTGACCTATCCACTTTGTCCCCAATTCATAAAATTAAGGTAGCTTCATTTGCCCAGGCGAAATCTAGAGAAGAACTGTTGAAGTCTCACATTGAGGATAGTAAACTCTTAAGTCTTGCATCTGGAGTTCTTGAGAAAATAATGCCTACTCATGTCAAAGATTCATCAGGTTCCTTCTTTGGTGAATTGAAGAAGCTCATTAACTCTATAAGTTCTCATTTTGAGTCACTTGAGAAGTTAGCCATTGTTAAAGTTCAAAAAGAATTTGATGCTAAAAGGTTAAATAGGTTGCAAGGAATGATAACAAATGATAAAACTCTATTAGCCACCTATGTGAAGAATATTCAGAATGATCCATCTGAAGGTGGAAAGATTTATAAGTCATTTGTCTTTGTCCAAATTTACTGAGATCAATGAGAAGAATGTTAAGGATCTTGAAAAATAGTTAGCTATTATTTCTAAAGCTTTTGATCCTTTAGCTGGTGTTGTTGGAAAGCAAGAAGGCAAGGTGATATCTTTGCTTGAAAAAATAAGGAGCTTGAAGCATGTCAATGAAAAAATTGTGGAAAGAGCATGTGAGATTAGAGACCTAATTGGTTCGAAGATAGAAATAATATCAAGTGCATTAAAGGAAGCTGAAGATGCTAAGGCAGTTGGTGATCCAGTGAACCTCAAGTCTATAGAGACACAATCTTACTTAGTTTGTGGTCACATAATAATCTTGGAGAGTCTCAAAAGGGTTTGGGACACAAATTTGATTTTTTTGAAGAAAGATTTTGCAGATGTTTTCAAGTTTATGTAAGTTGAAGAAGCCTGTTTGTACATAAGCAATTTGTTCATAACAATTTTTTATTATTTTTGGTATGTGGATTCCTACCTTTTCCATTGATGTCAAAGGGGGAGAGTATTAGAGTGAAAATTATATAATCATCTCAGGGGGAGAGTTGTGATTTTGAAATTTTGAAGATTGGTTGTGTAATTCATGTTGGTATTGGTCTGACACTTAGTCATTTTTCACTAAGTGTTGCCATCAATGCCAAAGGGGGATAATTTTGGCAAGAGACATTGAAAATATCATTTGGTTTTGTCATTGATGGAAACCCTAGTAAGTGATTGGATTCGTGCATCATCATTTGATCATACCGAAAATCAGATTGAAGATAGTCAAGGAAGAACAGAGCATCCAACAATTTTGTGATCATCGATTCACATAAAGATTTTTTGTTATTATCTTGTGTTATGTATCTTAGGGAATTTTGTTTGGTCTATGATCTCTGTTACTATTGAATCTTAGTGGCTCGTATTGATTCATGTGCGAGTTAGAAGATCCAGTTGGTTATATCTTTATTTATCAGTACAAAATTTGACTTCGTGGATATAACATGTCACAGATGTTTAGGAAATAATTGTTTATGTATTTTTGTGTTTGTACATGCTAATGTTGATCATTGCTATGCTATAGCCAACTTTGGTTGGTGCACATTAAATATTACTCATGATTTGAGCTGACAGTTTGCAAATGTTTTCATATATTGTTGAAGTTGACATATGGGCGATTAATCTTTAGTCACAGATATATATAAGAGATTGATCATATCATTTTGACATATGAATAAGGTGTGTTGATGTGAGTTGCAAATCTAAGTAGAGTAGAAGAGCGACAATGCATAGTTTCACTTATGCATAAAGGATTTGTGTTGCGAGTTTGAGCATAACAGAGGAGAAGTTCAGAATTAGTCTAAAGGATAGAAGATCGATTGTTGAGCCTAACTGGAATTATAATCAAGCATATGTAGTTGCTAATCTCTCAGTTCAACTTTTTAGATGGATTTAATCTGATTATCTTTGTAAGACAGTGAGTCTTCTTTGATAAGTGAGCTCTAGGCAGTGCACTTGAATGCAAGTGCATTCCCCATATTGTGAACTTCATTTTGAGTATACTTAGATCATATTGTGGATTGGCCATCCATCGTGGTTTTTCCCCTAATAGGGTTTCCACATAAAAATTACTGTGTTATGGTTGTTTGTTTTATGCTCATGCATATTTATTTTGAATGAATGTTTTAAATCCTTGAAGGATCAGATCAATAAAGTTAAAAATTGTAGAACACTAATTCACCCCCCCTCTCAGTGTTGCTTGATTCCAACAACTTTCAGGTTTTATTTTGATGTTCATTAAATAAATCTAACAAGATGAACATATCAATGTAGGGAATGTTTATGCGGTGATTACAAATGAAGACAATGAAGAGGGTACATATTATTACCTGTGTCATTGTATCGAGGCCAAAAATAATTTGGAGGCCCTAGTTATAAATGGAGAAAACATAGAATATCAGGTATAGGTTCGGTGGTTGTTACTCGAACATGGCTTAGAAGGTACCCAGTTAAGAATTCCATAGTTTGGTTGTTTGAGTACTTCGTCACACATTAGAAGATTCTTCACTACTTGAACCTTGTCATCATAGCCAACGTTCATTTGATAAAATATAAGGGCAGACCTACAAACAAGAACTTGTGGAAAGTTTGCGAGTTTGACCACGAGGTAGTACTTGACACAATAAATCATAGAGAAGACCTAGATGGTTCCATGGATTGATTTTTAAGTATGCACATTGAATTTGTAAAGTCATGTTATTGATCATTGCTTTCTTTCAAGCATTTAAGTTTGAGTGTAGAAGGGTTTGCAAAATTGCATTATTGTTAATTTGCAAAATGATAATTATATGTTAATCTCTATTGAATACCTTTAATATGGTATTCTCTATTGATGTTTTATGTCATATGCATTTAGGACTGTCATTGATACATTTGTGACTATATTTTAACCCACTTATTAATTGTATGTTTGCTTTAGTGAAGAGATATGTAAGACTAGTGAAGGAGAAAAAAGGGAAAGGCTTCATTAAAGATTATCAAATTAAGAAAAGAACAACATCGGTTGTTGGTGAAAGTGTTTAGTGGTATGAGAAATATTGGTTGCTAGTGCATTTTTTGGTTTTCAATCTTCTCTTTCTTTTCCATTTCGTAAATTTCTTGGATTCTTATATGCTACATGTTTTATGTTAATTATTTTATATATTTTAAATTTATATGAAGGATCATCAAGAGATGATAAAGTAGCGAAGGATGGGCCACATCACCATTGTAGGACCTTCAATCGATCTACTTATAGCATGCATGAAGGTGATAATAGATCTGGTCAGAAGGTGTATGTCTGACATTATTCAATTATTGGTCTTTTAATGATTTTTATGTGAGTCCATGTCTGAAATTGTTAGGTTTTTGTAAGTTTTTTGTGGACCAAATTCTAGTGAGAGTACACAACCATGAAGAGGCTACTACCCATGTGTTTCCCAGGGAGCAGGGGATGTACATGTTTTGAAGAATTTTGGAATGTAAATAACTGGGCCACTTGAGGTGGATTGGAGAAAACAAACTGGGCAACATCTCCTTTTGTTTCTTCTTGTACATTATATTTCATGATCTGGGTTGCAAATGGGAGGATTATTTCCCTACATGTATTGCTACAAGTATTGAGAAATGGGAAGATTTTCAAGATGTTCTTCCATCACTATTGTAATATTTGTTATTGACTTAGTGTATTTTTTGATATACAAAAAATATGACTAATTAATACATGCAAATGTGTATATTTCTTAATATATGCCTCAATTAAATGTGTATATTATAGTTAAAGTTATTTCTAATGGTTTATGGTTTACATTTAAAGTTATCTTGAAGGAAAAGCATAATTTGTCATCATGAATTGTCTCTTTACATAATCTCAGTCATATAATGGTTTATGGCTTACATTTAAAGTTAGTTGTAATGGTTTATGGTTTACTGTCATTGTGATTTGTCTCTTGAAATAATCTCAATCACCCTTCAAGGGCTTCATTGAAAAACAATGCACAAGAAATCTTAGTACACCTTGCCACCATTGACAACCTAGCCTAGTGGGCATCCAAGAATTGAAAAACACACTAACAAGGGAAAAACAACATTAACAGTGGGGGCAGTAATGTTTCAATGCCCTCCAACTCCTTTGACAACTCCCAAACATTCTTTAACCAACCAATCTCTCCAAACAATCACTTGGAATTTGGTGCTATTGTCAAATTTGGCAACATAGTCACATGGCCAATAGCACAAACAAAGGATGCAATAGAACACGCACATACCTTGGGTTGGCTCAGGTTATTAAAAACATATCACGATGATTCTCAACCATTTTTGGACTCAGAATTCCATGAAACAGTGTTCCAAGGCACAAATCAACATTATGGTTTATTGACACAATGCATAAATGATGCACTATTACTGATCAAAACTCAAAAATCAAAGATGAAACTTAATCCCATTTCACTCGTGCACATGAATATCATGAAAATAAGCCCCATGAAATAATTAAAACACCTTTTGAATTATTTTGTCATAAAATAAAATACCTTTGACTTAAATACTTTATGGTTGTTCTCTGAGTATTTTCTTTTCCTCTATGTATAATTTGATGATCCTTTTCATAATTTATGGTTGTTTTCTATTTATTATCATTAAAAGTGAAGTTGCAACAACAAAATTCAAACAAAAAAACTTAAGTGATGGAAAAATTAACTCATGGTGGTTGTCTATTTATTACCTTTTATTGCTCTCCATGGAAATGTATTTGTTAAAGTGAAGTTGAAACAACAAAATTAAGTGATGGAAAAGTGGTAGAGTCATTAAAAGTGTGTGGTTTTGCAATTAGAGTCAAAAGGTCAATGGAATGGACTTCCAAGTGAATGTTTCCAAGACACTTCATTTAAAGCAAGGATATTTATAAATTTTCCAAGGATTTACACTTGTAGTAATAAATATATTTTTAGTAACTTTTAGCTTATTTAGATGAAACATTGGTTTTCGCTCTGAGCTATGTTCAACCGACATAATCTCTTATGAGTCCAAAGTGCAAAATGGCTACAATCTTTAATGAGCTGTTAATTAGACACCATGACACTTAGAAAATTCTTGTATGAGGCTATGAGATTTTTTTGGGCCCCTCTACAATAACCTCTCTCATTTTTCATTATCTCAGAAGTGTTTTCTCGTAGTGGTGATTTTTCCCTTCGGGAAAAAATTGTCAAATGCATGTAGCGTAAAGTTTTGAAGTGGTGCAACTTTCATTCTACAACTCGTGTGACCAAAAAAATTGTTCCAATGCATATAGGTGGGTAGTTTTATGCTAGGAATGGTCCTCTTTTGCACCCAAACACGTCGAATCACTCTGAGCTACATTCAACCAAAAGAATCCCTTATGAGTCCAAAGTGCAAAATGGCTGCAATCTTCAATGGGTTGTTACTCAAACACCATTATGCTAAGAAAATTCTCATCTAAGGCTATGAGATCGTGTTGGGCCCCTCTACAATAAACTCTGCCAATTTTCTCTATCTCGAAGGAATTTTTCCATGGTGGTGACTTTTCACTTAGGGAAAAAGTTGTCAAATACAAGTAGTGTAAAGTTGCAAAGTGGTGTAACCTTTGTTCTACAACTTGGGTGACCAAAAAAATTATTTCAGTGCATTTGAGTGGGTATGTTTATGCTAGGAATGGTCCTATTTTCACCCAAACACGCCGAATCACTCCGAGCTATGTTCAACTGACAAAATCCCTTATGAGCCCAAAGTGAAAAATGGCTGCAATATTCGATGGGCTATTACACAAGTACCGTGATGCTTAAAAAATTATTGTCTAAGGCTATGGGATCATGTTGGGCCCCTCTACAATAAACTCTCTCAATTTTTTCTATCTCGGAGGCGTTTCCTCATGGTGGTGACTTTTCACTTGGGGAAAAAATTGTCAAATGCAAGTAGTGTAAAGTTGCAAAGTGGTGCAACTTTCATTCTGTAACTCATGTGACCAAAAAAAATGTTCCAACATGTCTAGGTGGATACATTTATGCTAGGCATGGACCTTTTTTGCACCCAAACATGCTTAATCACTCCGAGCTACATTCAACTGGCAAAATCCCTTGAGTCTAAAGTGCAAAATGGTTGCAATATTTGATAGGCTATTACTCAGATACCGTGATCCTTAGAAAATTATCATCTAAGGCTATGGGGTTGCGTTGGACCCCTCTACAATAAACTCTCTCAGTTTTTTCTATCTCAAAGATGTTTTCCCATGGTGGCGACTTTTCATTTAGGGAAAAAGTTGTCAAATACAAGTAGTGTAAAGTTGCAAAGTGGTGCAACTTTCATTTTGCAACTTGTGTAACCGAACGAAATATTCCAATGTGTCCAAGTGGGTACGTTTACACTAGGCATGGTCCTTTTTCACACCCAAATATGTTGAATTGCTTCGAGCTACATTCAACTGACATAATCTCTTAAAAGTCTAGAGTGCAAAATGGTTGCAATCTTTGAAAAGTTGTTACTTGGATACCGTGATTCTTAGAAAATTATTTTATAAGGATATGTGATTGTGTTGGGCCCCTCTACAATTACCTCTCTCAGTTTTTTCTGTTTTGGAGGCTTTTTCCCGTGGTGATGACTTTTTGTTTGGAGAAAAAGTTGTCAAATGCAAGTAGTGTAAAGTTGCAAAGTGGTGCAACTTTCATTTTGCAACTCGAGTGACCAAATGAATTATTAAAATGGGTTTGGATGGGTACGTTTATACTAGGAATGATTCTCTTTTGCACCCAAAAATTTTGAATCGCTTCGAGCTACGTTTAACCGACATAATCTCTTATGAGTGCAAAGTGCAAAATGGCTCCAATCTTCGACGGGTTGTTACTCAGACATTGCAATTCTTAGAAAATTCTCATCTAAGGATATGAAATTGTATTGGGCCACTCTACAATAACCTCTCTTGGTTTTTTCTATCTAGGAGGCATTTTCCCGTGGTGGTGACTTTTCACTTGGGGAAAAAGTTTTCAAATGCAAGTAGTGTAAAGTTGCAAAGTGGTGCAACTTTTGTTATGCAACTCGCGTGACCAGATGAACTATTTCAATGCATCTAGGTGGGTATGTTTATGCTAGGTATGGTCTTCTTTCACACCCAAACATGATGAATCAATCTGAGCTACGTTCAACCGATATAATCCCTTATGAGTCCAAAGTGCAAAATGGTTGCAATCTTTGACAGGTTGTTACTTGAACATCGTGGTGCTTAGAAACTAATCTTCTGAGGCTATGGGATCATGTTGAGCCCCTCTACAATAACCACTCACCTTTTTTTTCCATCTCAGAGGTGTTTTCCCGTGGTAGTGACTTTTCACTTGTGGAAAACAGTTTCAAATGCAAGTAGTGTAAAGTTGCAAAGTGGTGCAACTTTTATTCTGCAACTCAAATGACCAAACCAACTATTTCAATGTGTCTAAATGAGTATTTTTACACTAGGAATGGTCCTCTTTTGCACCCTAACATGCCGAATCACTCTGAGCTATGTTCAGTCGATAGAATTCCTTATGAGTCCAAAGTGCAAAATGGTTGCAATCTTTGACGGGATGTTATTTAGACATCGTGATTCTTAGAAATTCTCATCTAAAGCTATGGGATCATGTTGGCCCCCGCTATAATAACCTCTCTCATATTTTTCTATCTCGAGGGAATTTTCCCATGGTGGTGACTTTTCACTTGGGGAAAAAGTTATCAAATGCAAGTAGTGTAAAGTTGCAAAGTGGTGCAACTTTCATTTTGCAACTCGGGTGACCAAATAAATTATTCCAACATATATGGGTGGGTATGTTTATGCTAGGAATGGTCCTCTTTTTCACCCAAACACGCTGAGTCGCTCTGAGCTATGTTCAATCGACAAAATCCATTATGATTCCAAAGTGAAAAATGGCTTAAATATTTGATGGGCTATTACTCAGACATCATGACACTTAGAAAATTCTCATCTAAGGATATGGGATTGTGTTGGGCCCCTCTACAATAAGATCTCTCATTTTTTGCTATGTTGGAGGAATTTTCCCACAGTGATGACTTTTCACTTGGGTAAAAAGTTGTCAATTGGAAATACTATAAAGTTAAAAAGTGGTGCAACTTTCATTTTACAACTCGTGTGACAAAAAAAATTATTCCAATGCATCTAAGTGGGTATATTTATGCTAGGCATGATCCTCTTTTGAACCCAAACATGCTGAATTTTTTTGAGCTATGTTCAATTGACAAAATCTCCTCGGAGTCCAAAGCGAAAAATGGCTGCAATCTTTGATAGGCTATTACTTGGATGTCGTGACACTTAGAAATTTCTTGTATAAGCCTATGGGATCATGTTGGGCCCCTCTACAATAACCTCTCCTGGTTTTTTCTAACATGGAGGTGTTTTCTCGTGGTCATGACTTTTCACTTGGGGAAAAAGTTGTCAAATGCAAGCTATGTAAAGTTGCAAAGTGATGCAATTTTTTTTCTACAACTCAGGTGACCAAACAAATTGTTCCAACACATTTGGGTGGGTAATTTTATGCTAGGAATGCTCCTCTTTTTCACCAAAACATGCTGAATTGCTCTGAGCTATGTTCAACCTGTAGAATCCCTTATGAGTCTAAAATTGCAAAATGACTGCAATCTTCGACGGGGTGTTACTTGGACACCGTTACACTTAGAAAATTATTGTTTGAGGCTATGGGATTGAGTTTTTCCCCTCTACAATAACCTCTCTTTATTTTCACTATCTCAGAGGAATTTCCCCATGGTGGCGACTTTTCACTTGGGGAAAAAATTATCAAATGCAAGTAGTGTAAAGTTGCAAAGTGGCACAACTTTCGTTCTACAAATTGGGTGACCAAAAAAATTGTTCCAATGTATCTGGGTGGGTACATTTATGCTAAAAATGGTCCTCTTTCAAACTCAAACATTCCGAATCACTCTAAGCTATGTTCAACCGATAAAATCCCTTATGAATCCAAAGTGCAAATTGATTGCAATCTTCGATGGGTTTTTACTTAGACACCGTGATACTTAGAAACTCATGATATAAGGTTATGGAATTATGTTGGGGCCTTATACGATAACCTCTCTCTTTTTTTGCGATCTCAGAGGCGTTTTCCTATGGTGGTGACTTTTCACTTAAGAATTTTTTTGTCAAAGTCAAGCAGTGTAAAGTTACAAAGTGGTGGAAATTTTATTTTGCAACCTGAGTGACCAAATAAATTGCTCCAATGTGTTTAGGTGGGTATGTTTATGCTAGGCATGGTCCTCTTTTGCACCCAAACACGATGAATCACTCTGAGAATTTTTACCAAAAAAATCCCTTATGAGTCCAAAGTGTAAAATGGATGCAATCTTCGACAAGCTGTTACTCAGATACTGTGAAGCTTAGAAACTTATCATCTATGCCTATGGTATCATGTTGGGCCCCTCTATAATAATTTCTCTCAATTTTTTCTATCTCAGAGGCATTTTTCCATAGTGATGAATTTTCGCTTGGGGGAAAAGTTATCAAATGCAAGCAGTGTAAAGTTGCAAAATGGTGCAACTTTCATTCTACAACTCGTGTGACCAAATGGACTATTCAAACACGTTTAAATGGGTTTCATTTATGCTAGGCATGGTCTTCTTTGGCACCCAGACATGTCAAATCGCTCCAAGCTACGTCCAACCGATTGAATCCCTTAAGAGTTTGAATTGCAGTTGTTGTCACCGAATAGTGCACCCTTGTTGAGATGCAAAACTCAGCCTATTAGTGAAACATTGGATCCAGATATTCAATATCCATGACGTATGGTTTTTTCATGCTCTAGAGTTACAAAACATGATGTGGTGGCAGTTATAGGACCATGTTTCCCAATATTTTTTCATGTATAGAAAATGGAAGGAGGTTTTTAACTTATTTAAATGATGAATATGGGAGAAATGTGATAAATGCACATGGGTGATGCATCCTGAAATCAAGCTTATATTGTTGTTCATACACATCTAATATCTTTAGAATATCATTAAAATTGACCCGTGCATTGATTTCATTTAATGAGATGTTAAGTGTTGTGATATTAGTAGATGCAAAAAAATTTTGTTGGTTGGATCAACAGCTATGATGTGTTTTGATGCATGTTCATAAAAGTTCATAGAGGTATATATATGCCCATGAGGTTTGAAACATCCACTTGTTCTATAGATGCAAATTCAATGATTGCTAAGCTTTAGAATTAGAACCATTAGTTGTTGGATGCCAACCTCAACCACGAATTAAAAGCAATACATTTTTCTATGATATTTTTTATGAGAAGAAGCTCTTACAGTTTATTTGAAACCTTTTGGTGTTAAAATACTTGCCACTAGACAACAATATAACTCAAGAATCATAAGCATACACATTAATACATGAAGTATACACATGAATCATGAAGAATACACATGAACACATGAATTATACATTTGAAGCATGAAGCATACATTGAATAAATGCAATATACGTGAAGTATACATGTGAATAAGTGAAGCATACATGTGATTAAGTGAAGCACAAGTAATTGAAGCATTGCAAAGGATACAAACCAATAGAAATGGAGCTTATTTACATCATACACATTAGATGGAGCTTATTAAGAAATCAATAGCAATTATTTAAGAATTATATGTAAACAAAACCCATGCCTACAACATTCAAGCATGCAATTTACACAATACATATGATAACATCATTCAAGAATGGCAATAGAAAAATAATATTTTCTTTAATCAAAAAGTCGTAAGGCTATACGATGATATATATTGATAAAATTATATACAATATATCCAAAAATTTCATACAGGCTTACTACAAAAGAGCCATATGGACATAAAATGTCACATATATATCGATAGTACAAAACATATATTCCAAAATGTTGCATAGGCATACAAAAAATGACCCTAATACATAGTCATTTCCCTCTAGGGGAAGGAAAAATATCTTGTGTTTCCTTCAAAGTTCAGCTAGATGGAGTGCCTATTGGTTCTCTTATCTTTTGAACACGTTCACTAGACCTCCTCTCTAAACTCCTCCAGAGTTGCACCTGATAGAATAAAAAGTATAGATGTTAATACACATAAATTGAATTATGGAATGACATATAACAAAATATAGCCACCTATCGCATACAAATAGTCATCATGCACATTTACAACATTACCATGTCCATGATCTGGAGTGAGACCCACCTGTAGCAACCATCAAGATAGAAATTAAACTACATGTACAAGTATCATGATTTTTTTTAATAATAGACCATAAAAGAGAAAATATAATGTCAAATCGACTAATCTATTGCATACCTCTCTCAAAGGATTAGAAATGGCTATTGGTGCAACAACTCCATGGTCCATCGTTCCACCAACATTGTCAGGGTTGTCTAATGTCAACAACTGAAAATGAAAAGAGAAACAATATGACTGTCATAAATGAGCAAGAATTAAAAATGTAAAATTACAAAAACTTCATAGATAAAAATGCAGAAAATTCATGCATCGTGAGTGCAACAAGTTTTGAAGGAAGCTAGTCAAGAATGGTGATACTAATAACAAAATTCAATACAAGGTAAAGATCAATGAAAATTGAAATAAATTGAAACAAAATGTGAAGAAAAATTTGGGAAGTGATGGTAGTCTATGCAGCAATACAATCACTATTGGTGGTAGTTACCTTGCATGAAAGAGTAAATGGTTGGCCTCAGTTGAGAGTATAGTATAGTGCTTATAGATCATAGAATGGTGAAATTACTAAGTCCACTAGGATAGTCCAAACTCTTGCAAACACCCAAGTTAATTGGTCATTAAGATTCAAATTGCATATGTTGATGAAGTAATGTTAATGAGGGCATGTTGTCAACATAGTGATAATTCCACAATAAATTTCACATGAATGAAATGAGAATTACTATGTTACTATCAGCTTTCAAAGGGATAATGGAACATACAATGAATTAGGACATGTCTAGGGTTTTACTATAGCACGTGAAGTTGATTGTTGAGGTGTGCAACAATAATGGAGAAGACAACTTTGGTCAAGAATGAGTGGAAGGAAATATTTCTTGTAATGGTACATGTGTATAAGATAAAGCTTGGATGGAGGTGCTATATCATAGAAGGGTTAAAGTGACAAGACCGAGGGGATAATGGAATATATGGTGAAATAATAGAGGGTATAATGGGATGGGAGTCGAATGTGATAATGGAACATAGAATGGACTAGTAGAGATTAGTGGGATGGTCCAAGAGTGGATCATAGAATGTAGGGTGAACTATTAGAGGTTAATGGGATGGGATTAGTAGGGAATAAAGGAACATAGGGTGAATCAGGGGAAGATAACAGGACAAGACCAAGAGGGGATAATGGAACATATAGTGAAATAAGAGAGGTTAATGGGATGGGAATAGAAGGGGTTGATGGAATATAGGATGGACTAGAATAGATTAATGGGATGGGATAGGATGGTGAAAAGAAGAAAATGGTAACCTCCCTCTTTGGCTTCTATGCTTTTGGACCTAAAAGGAAGGTGGCCAATTTTCTTGCTCTTTACACTCAAGAACAAACCCTTGAGATTTCAATGCAAAGAAGATTGAAATATGGAAAAGGAAACGTTCTAGGGAATTGAATGATGTCAAATGAAGGGTTTACCACCAAGTGTAAACTTGGAAAAAACAATGTTGGAAAACATAGTGTGATATGCAAAATGACCTAGAAAGATTAAAAAAATGCAATAAGAAGATATGAGATTGGAATGTGTGCACTTGTGAGACTAGAGAAGGAAGAATGGAGATATAGATCACTGAAAAATCTATTGTTTATGTTGACTGGGACTCATTCACCAAGTTAGGGGAATCGGTCCAGTTTTTGAGAAAATGTGTAGGAATAGGTTTCAGCCAAAAGGGTATCCAAATCTACAAAGATCATATTCAAGATTGTAAAATGAGACTCATTTACCAATAATGGTGAATCAATCCACTTCTACTTTTCTAGAAATTCTAAAGTTGATTCTATGCCTCTAAGTTTGATTTTCTCTTTTTGACTGGTTTTTGGATCCAAATCTACAAAATAAAACCTGTAGGTATTCTCCAAGCTTCTCGAAGGTTGAATGACAACGTTGAAAGCTTTAGAGACTTGAAAAATTTTCTCCACCTTTGCTTCTTAACAAATCTACAACTTAGACCTGAAAATCACACACAAGAAGAGGGGAAAATGTTATGGGGGTTAGATAATAGGGGTTTGCCTTGGTCAAAGACATTGTTGGTAATTAAACCTTGAAATGAAAGCAAATGTAAAGGGAGAATGATGAATGAACAAAAGGTAATGTTGCAACTCACCAAACCCTAGCAATAAGGTGCTGCAATTATGCTTGAAATGGCTATAATGGATGTGGTCTTTTATTATTGCTTGATGTTGAGAGATCTTGAATGTAATGCTTGTTTGAACCATGAAATCTACATCAAAATTGTTAGCACAATAAAAAACATGAAGAATATGATCTTTGACATGATGATTGATGCTTGAAGAATTCTCTTTAATACTTGATAATCTGCCCTTGAATGCCTTGAATGCTCTTGCTCAAATGCTCTTGTGAACTCAATTTTCTATAAGGATGAGAACTTGAATGCTTTGAGGGGAAATGAGGGAAAGAACCTTGTATTTATACTCAATTATGCAAGAATTCCCAAAATTACAACACTACAAGTTGACATCAGATCTAGGAGAATAAAATCCTACCAGAAATTTGTTTTAAATTTGAATTTTGGTCACATGGGACTCATTCATCCAAGGGGGTGAATGAGTCCCATCACACATAATGTATGGGACCAAAAATAAAAAGTGTCTAGAAATGTGTGAAACCTGGATTGGGGCCAAAAAGACCTAGGTGGGACTCATTCGTCCAAGGTGGTGAATGAGTCCCAGACACTAAATTTGGGCCACACAAGCCAAGAACACTTGAATTATGATTGGTTACTGATTGGTATCATGATTATCCTCAAAAAGATGCAATAAATGAGGCTTGTGGATACAAAATAGGGCTAATTAAAGCATAAGAACACAATTATTAATGACAAGCCTAGATGAATGTGAAGGTGTGTTACAACACATTACAACACTCCAAATAAGGCAAGATTAATGATAAATTATGATTGAAAATATGTTTATTATACTTAGTTAATTGATAAAACCCTAGAAAAGTGTGAAAGTGTGTTACAACACTTTACAACACCTTTGTAAGGTGCCCTTAAAATACATTAGTTCAAAACAACCCAAGACCTAATGTGAATGTGATATCCACATTACAACACTAAATCAAGGAAAAATTAAGCCAAAATATACAAGGAGGACCCAAACAAGTGTGAAAATGCCAAAGGACCCTTTTCTCGACACTACATTTATCCGTCACTTTAGTGAGAGGATGAACCTGCTTCAAGCTCACACTAAAGTAGAAAAAAACACATCAAGAGGGGTTCCACTGTACCAAAGCTAGCAAGATGAGATGACAATAATCAAGAGGGATGATCAAGCTCCCAAGATCAAGATACCATGGCAAACCAACACAATCACAAAGGAACACACATGAAAATGATGTCAAGAACAACAAGGCCAATCATACACTACCAAAAATGAAAAAAAGAGAAAAGAAATAAAAGAGAATCAAATCAAGCTTTGATCATTTGTCCATCCTGTTGTGGATCAGATTTAGGTTGTTTATCCGAAAAATGCATACTCACTATGAGGTGATGAAACTCATGGCTGTCCACTGGGTGAGAAGTCCTAAAAGGTGAGAAACATACACTCATGGATAGTATGTACTCACACACACATGCAAGTGGCTATGGGGAAATTCATGCCTCAGATTGGGCTTCCCGCTCAACCATGCCAAAGTTATACCTCTTGATAACTTTAATAAGACACCACAAAAAATGATTTTTGAGCTTCATGAGACAAGAAAAACTTCGTATGCTTGGAGCTCATGAACAAACAAGATGAGTCTTTCTTAGTTCATGCATGGTCTTTAACTTAGGGAACATTGTGCCTAATGTCTCCAAGAGAGGACCAATCAAAGAATATAAAATTCACAACTTAGGGGATGAAATGTGTCACATCAAGCAACTAAGAGGAATGTAATATGCTAAGAGAGATCATGCTCATAAAGGAAATCATACCCAATATCATCCACAAAGTGAAAAACACATTGTTTGAAGCAAGAAGGCCGCACTAAGAACCAAGAAAAGGAAAAATGCAAAGGAATAATGCCAATGAATGCCCCCACTTCAAATAAACTGCTAAACACCATGTTGTGAGAAATTACTTTAAAGTATAAATACAAACAAGAAGAAATACATGAGAGCCAACTTGGAAAGACGTATTCCAAGTCATATGTTTCCGAGTAAGGCTACATCATGTGAGAGAAAAGAAAAGAGAGGGGTTTCCCCCAAAATGAAAATACCAAACACATAAGGGATCTATGGATTTGGGGTCAATATGTTCTTTGTTGCAATATTTTTAGAGAGCTTGGAACTGTCATCATCCACCAAATACACATAGAATTGGAAGAATGACACAAAGAGAGTGAAAACAAAGAAAAACCTTTTGGGTCAACATGGAAGAGATATAGGATGTCCCAATGCCTTGCATCATCCCTAGAAGGAAAAGATAAAGATGAAATGAAAAAGGTAAGAGAAAAAGAAAGCCCTTTGGGTCAACATGAAGGAGACATGAATGTCTCAATGCCTTGCAACATCCCTAGAAGGAAAACACTTAATAAAGATGAAATGATAAGGAAAAGGAAAAAGAAAGAATTTTGGGTCAACATGAAGGAGACAAGAATGTCTCAATGCCTTGCGTCATCCCTAGAAGGAAAAAAAAAGAAAAAGATACATATGAAAAGCGAAAGAGATGCACGAAATAGGGAAGAATGAATGTACAAATAGAGGAATGCCACAAACAGAGAGAAAATAGAATGTCATGGCGGATCACATCACGCACATGCAATCACACAAAATAAAATGAAAATAAATGATGCAAAAAGACTAGTAAGGAAAATGTGAGTCAACCTATGAGAAATTCATCTGCCTCCCAATCATTGTCTGTGTATACTGTAGGCAAGAAACTAGCGAGAGGGACAAGAGAAAGCTCTGAACTAGGAGAAGCACCATGTTCAACATTCTTTATGGAATATTTGTTGTTTAAGCTCATGGAAGAGGAAAATAATATATTCAGTTCATTATGTACCTCTTTGTCAATTTTGATAACCTCATCATCATCGTCTAAGTTGATAACAACAAGAGGTCGAAGGATAATTTCCATTGAAGAGTTCAATTCTTGTTGTGGAGGATGCATTGAATTGTGTTGCTTTGGCTGGGGAGGAGGGTCATCATGCATTGCTTCAATTAAGTTTGGATCTTTATTTTCTTTATTTAACTCATCATGTAACTCGCAAGTAAGGGCACAATGTCTATGTCTACGCTCCCTAGCACCTCTGTTTCTTTTAGTTTTGTTTTCAATTTATAATTTTATTGGAGTGGGTTGTTCAACCATTGGTTTCTTTTCTTCCCTAAGGGGAGGAATGAAAGGAACCAAATGGTTTTGTTCAACTGCTTTCTCTTTGACTTTGTAAAGTTGTTTTATTCTTGGAGGTGTGGTGGGGTTGGTTTCATTGTTTCTTGGTCACTTGTAAGAGGTAGGTGAGGTTTCTATTTTAGGTTGGTCTTGATTGTTTTGTTCTTATTTAGGTTCAAGCATGGATTTTTCAAGGATGGTAGGCTTAGAGGTGGACAGGGACATGTTGTGGAGAGATAGTTTTTCTATCTTCTTTGCCTTGAACTTTTGATAGGACAAGAAAAAGAAGTCTTCTCTTGGCTTTATAGGTTCCATGGACTTAGGCCAAAAGGCATCTAGGGAAAAGTTTCCTTTAGATGACAAGGGGTTAAAGCCACTATAGTGAACATTGAATATCTCATTGTCAAAGAGAAACTTTAAGCATTTGTGCATGACCGAAGGGACAAATTTCATGGAGCAAAGCCATGGGTGACCTAGCTTCACACGAAATTGGTCCAACTATGGGATGATGTAGAATATAACATCTAATGTTTTTGGTCCTAATTGTAATGGTAATGTGATCAATTTGATCAAAGGGAATGCAAGACCATAGTGTGTCTTGATCCATTCTTTCGGTTTATCATATTCATCTTGATAGAGCTCATGCAAAACTAGAGATTCCTCAATGATCACATTATCTCCACAAGTAGGATCTATTAGTATCCCATTAGTGGGCTTGTCATAGATATGACCGACTATGTAAAGAGGACCATTAGGCAAATGTTTAAGTATATCCTTAAAGGAGAAAGTAATATCAAGAGGACTCTTAGTTAAACCCTTATGAGGGATAATGTCTATCACCCCTATCATTTCATCTATAGGATGGATATTGATAGCATTAGTTGGAACATAATCATTATTGTCATCATTTGTATCAATATTCATCACATCATTCTTTGGAGTTTCCCTAGATTTGACAAATGAAATATTATTTTTTGGCATGGGATTGGTGAAAATTGGAAATTTTTGGTTTGGAGGGGCAACAAACTTATTTCCTTGATCATCGGTACTTGCAATAGATAGACGATCGAAATTAATGAGGTCTTTTACGAGATGCTTAAGACACTTGCAATGTTCTATGTCATGTCCATTTTGTCGATGATAGTGACAATAAGCATTTTATTTAAAGATTAGAGGTAAAGGCTTATTAGGGTCAGGTATTTTAATAGGAGGTAAGGTAATTATTTGTTGGTTTAGAAGTTCGGACATGGTATTATGAAGGGTATCAGGTAAGGGAGTGAATTGTCTCTTTGGACCTCCATAGCTGAAGGGAACTGTGGCTTTAACAACATCGACTTGGTTATTGATATTTTGAGTTGGTTGTTGAGGGGGGTTGAATTGAAGGAACCCTTTATTTTTTTTTCTAAAAGTTTTGGAATTATTTTGGTACATAGGCTCAGATCTGTCGATTTGGCTAGGAGTGGATTTTTTATCTTGACTACAAATCAAATTTTGGTAATCATGGAGGGCAGTACAAAACTACATTAAGAATGGGAATTTCATCATGGTCAACTTGTCTTGGATTTTTCTTGGAAAATTTTCTGTGAACATATTTTGAAGGTGTGGGTCAAGGATCTCGACATCAACTTAGGAATAAAGTAATTGATAGCGTGAGATAAAGTCAATTATCTTTTCATCCTCCTTTTGCTTAAATATCATCAAGCCGGCCAAGGTCATCTTGGGAGTCATATGCACTTGGAAATGGTTTATAAATGCCTCAAAAAGTTCATCTAATGAATGAATCGAGTTATTTGATAAAGAAAAGAACCACTCCAAGGCGATGTCTTTTGAGTTCCTAGGAAAGAGATTTTCCAACAGTTTATCATCAAGGACAAAGTGACTACATAAGGCAGTGTAGGCATTAACATGGTTAGAAGGATCTCCCTTCCCTCCATATTTCTCAAATCTAGGCACCTCTACACCTTGTGATATCTGTGTTCGTAATATCTCCAAGGATAATGGACTTATTTTGACATAATATGTGGGTAGGCCATTTTGATTTTGGTTGATGGTACAAACTTTCTTTTGAAGGGATGACATGGTTTGGAAAAGTTGATTTATGAGAGGGTCATTGCTTGTTTTATGAGATGGAAGTGAAAGTGGTGATGGAGTGTATGTGTTTGTGGGAAAAGTGAATGAAATGCTTATAGGTTGTAAGGTAGGAGATATAACTTATGATGCCACATAGGAACTAGGGATGCTAACTGGAATCCCAAGGAAGGAATCCCATTACTAACTTGTTGCATTATTGTGACTTGAGGAGGGGTGTAGGTAGGGATTGAGGCTATTGTTGTGGGAGGAGAAATGTGAGTTCCTCCTCAACTTGGAACATTTTTTGTGGGTAAAGGAAAACTAGTGGTTGAGGGAAGATTCTTGCCAAAGATTTGTACTATATTCTTCACAAGGTCAAGGCCATCTTCAATTTCAAGCATATGGTGAATGTTTTATATTGTAGGAATTACAGTAGTTGAAATGTTTTCAAGGATAATTTGATGCTAGAAGTTTACTAGGTCCTCATGAATGTGGATTAGGTTTTCTTGTAGGATGCTATCATTCTTTGGTTCAACTTACTTGCTACTTGAAGGAAAAGTGTTACTAAGGTTGTTATCCATGCCCAATGTACTAGTGTTAATACTAGGAGTGGAAGCTCTAGATAACCCAAAAATATGTGCAGGTGTTTTAACTAAGTCCAAAATACAAAACTAAAAGAAATGCAACAAAGAAAACACAAAAAACCCCTCGGATTAGGCCTAGTTGAATCTAAGAAAACAACAACAGAAAAAAATGGAAATGTTATACCTTTTGCTTGCTTATATTGTTGAGTTGGTTGGCCCTTGATGGTGTTTTGATGTATGCTCCTTGATGAAAAAATGCATGCATTAATGGAGGTGGATGGAGTGATTGAAAATGGTAGGTGAGATACACTAAATGACTTATGGCTGCAAAATGGCTTGAATGCAAGAATGCAAGAATCTCCAAATTCTAACCTCCTTAATTTGAGGCCAAGGCTCTCAATTTAAAGAAAAACAGACGGTTGAGATTAAGCCATCATGGACAAGATTAAGGGTTGTGGTGAGTTGAGGACTCACAAGCCCTCACATCTTGCCATATGGAAGGTGAGATGGAAAAGGCCATGTGATGTGGAGGTACTTTCAAGTACCTTGGGATTGAAGAGGATTTTCTCAAAATTGAATTCCTTGTCCCCATATGGGGCCGATAATGACAAGTGAGGACTTTTAGAAAGTCCTCTCTTTTCACCATGGGGATGGGGGAAGTTGTTGGAGAAATAAATGTGAATTTTTAATTCACATGATTGGAAGTACCCAATCGATAAGATAAGGTCCTCCTAAAGGAGGTCATTGTCCCATGTGTCTGATGTGACCTATGATAGGTCACGGGGAAGAGAAATGCATGGGAGGAATAAATGGAATTTAAAATTCCATTGGAAAGGACATGGGGATTGTAAATAGAATTAAAAATTCCATTAAGGGTGTTGGAAGAATAAAATGGAATTAAAAATTCCATTGGGATGTGGGAAGAATTGACTAAAGGGGGCTGATTAGACTAGTCAATGAAGGATTAGAAGAGAGTTAGGTGGCTAATGATGACTAGGGTCCAACTTGCAAAATTTGGAGGATGTGACACATCCTAATCATGGGTTAGGGATGTGTCACATCCCTAATGATGGGATTAGGAGATGAATTAGGTTTAAGTGTGGATGGGACATAAAGGGAATTAAATAGGTGGGTTATTTATTTAATTCCTTGGAAGAAAGGGATAAAGGGGCAAGGTATTTAATTATTTAACTAAATACCTTAAGGATTTGGAAGACTTTAGGGGTATTAATTAAATAATAGTAACATTATTTAACTAATGTGGATAAAAGGATATTTAGATAAAAGGGTAAATTTGGTCAAATATAAGTGGTCAAATTTAGATGTCTACACATCTCATCAAGTCGGCCAAGGTCATCTTGGGAGTCATATGCACTTGGAAATGGTTTATAAATGCCTGAAAAAGTTCATTGAATGAACAAATCAAGTTATTCGGTAAAGAAGAGAACCACTCCAAGGCGATGTCTTTTGAGTTCCTAGGAAAGAGCGTTTCCAACAGTTTATCATCAAGGACAAAGTCACTACATAAGGTAGTGTAGGCATTAACATGGTTAGAAGGATCTCCCTTCCCTCCATATTTCTCAAATCTAGGCACCTCTACACCTTGTGGCATTCGTGTTTGTAATATATCCAAGGATAATGGAATTATTTTTACATAATATGTGGGTGGGCCATTTTGATTTTGGTTGATAATAGAAACTTGCTTTTGAAGGGATGACATGGTTTGGAAAATTTTATTTATGAGAGGGTCATTGCTTGTGTTATGAGATGGAAGTGAAAGTGGTGATGGAGTGTATGTGTTTGTGGGAAAAGTAAATGGAATTCTTATAGGTGGTAAGGTAGGAGATATAACTTGCAATGACACATAGGAAATAGGGATGCTAACTAGAATACCCAAGGAAGGAATCCCATTACTAACTTGTTGCATTGTTGTGACTTGAGGAGTGGTGTAGGTAGGGATTGAGGCTATTGTTGTGGGAGGAGAAATGTGAGTTCCTCCTTGGCTTGGAACATTTTTTGTGGGTAAAGGAAAACTAGTGGTTGAGGGAAGATTCTTGCCAAAGTTTTGTACTATATTCTTCACAAGGTCAAGGCCATCTTCAATTTCAAGCATATGGTGAATGTTTTCTATTGTAGAAATTACAATAGTTGAAATGTTTTCAAGGCTAATTTGGTGTTGGAAGTTTACTAGGTCCTCATGAATGTGGATTAGGTTTTCTTGCAGGATGCTATCATTCTTTGGTTCAACTTGCATGCTACTTGAAGGCAAAGTGTTACTAAGGTTGTTATCCATGCCTAGTGTACTAGTGTCAAAACTAGGAGTGGAAGCTCTAGATAACCCAAGATCCACAATGACTATGCTATCATAGGATGAAATGAGTCTCAAAATTCTTCTCACTATGGTATTAGCAATAGGACACTAAACACTCACACAAAGGCTACTAAATGTGGGGTGAGTGTAAATACAATCTAAACTAATAAGAATGAAATTATTATAACTAAAATTTTGGAAAGTAAAACTAAAATGTAGAGGGAGCAAACAAAAACTAAAAAAGTGAACTATAAATGATAGAAAATGTAGTGCAAAACATGCAAGGGGACTGATTCACCCAAGGTGGAGAATGAGTCTAGGTACTAATTTTTTTGATTTTTTTTAAAAAATTTTGGGTTTAATTTTATGATTTTTATGTTTTCTAATGTAGATTTGAGATGCAAATGCAAAATTTTAATGATTTTCAATGAAATTAAATGCAACAATGCAAGCTAAATGAGCTTTTCACTAATGCAAGAATTGAAACCCTAGAATGCAAATTAACTAATGCAAAATCTAATTCAATGTTAATGCAAGCTAAATCTAGGATGTAAATTTACTTCAAATCAAAATTATAACGCTCTAAATACATGATCACCAAAATGAAAAGAAGAAAATGGTGACCTCCCTCTTTGGATTCTAGGGTTTTGGACCTAAAAGGAAGGAGGCCAATTTTCTTACTATTTTCACTCAAGAACAAACCCTTGAGATTTCAATGGAAAGGAGAGTGAAATCTGGCAAACATAATGTTCTAGGGAATTGAATGATGCTAATGAAGGGTTCACCACCAAGTGTAAAATTGGAGAAGATAATGTTGGAAAACTTAATGTGATATGAAAAATGACCTAGAAAGATGAATAAAATGCAATAAGAAGCTATGAGACTGGAATGTGTGCACCTGGGAGATTGAAGAAGGTAGAATGGAGATCTGGATCACTGAAAAATCTATAGTTTACATTAACTAGGACTCATTCACCAAGCTAGGCAAATCAGTCCAGTTTCTGGGAAAATGTGCAAGAACATGTTTCTGCCAAAAGGGTTTCCAAATATACAAAGATCATGTTCAGGCTTGTACAATGGGACTCATTCACCAATAGTGGCGAATCAGTCCACTTCTTCTTTTTTTGAAATTCTGAAGTTGATTTCGTGCCTCTCGGTTTGCTTTTCTATTTTTGACTGGTTTTCAGATTTGAATATGCAAAATAGCACCTGTAGGTCTTTTCCAAGCTTCTCAAAGGTTGAATGACAACTTTCACAACTTTTCTCTACCTTTGCTTCTTCACAAATCTGCAACCTCGATGTGTAAATCACACACAAGAAGAGGGAAAAATGTTGTGGGGGTTAGAGAATAGGGATTTTCCTTCATCAAACCCTTTGTTGGTAATTAAACTCTAAAATGAAAGAAAATGTAAAGGGAGAATGAAGAATGAACAAAAGGTAATGTTGCAACTCACCAAACCCTAGTAATAAGGTGCTACAATTATGCTTGAAATGGATGCAATGGATGTGGTCTTTGAATCTTGCTTGATGTTGATAGATCTTGAATGCAATGCTTGCTTGAATCATGAACTCTACATCACAATTGTTAGCAAAATAATAAACATGAAGAATATGATATTTGACATGATGATTGATGCTTGAAGAATGCTCTTGAATACTTGATAATCTACCCTTGAATTCCTTGAATGCTCTTGTGAATTCAATTTTTTATAAGGATGAGTACTTGAATGATAGGGGGGAAATGAGAGAAAGAACCTTGTATTTATACTCAATTATGCAAGAATTCCTGAAATTAAAACACTACAAGTCAACATCATATCTAGGAGAATAAAATCTTGTCGGAAATTTATTTTAAATTTGAATTTTGGTCACATGGGACTCATTCACCCAAGGTGGTGAATGAGTCCCATCACACATAATGTATGGGACCAAAAATAAAAAGTGTCCAAAAATGTGTGAAACCTGCATTAGGGCCAAAAATACCTAGGTGGGACTCATTCTCCCAATGTGGTGAATGAGTCACAAACACTAGTCATGGACCACACAAGTCAGGAACACCTAAATTATGATTGGTTACTAATCGGTGTCAGGATTATCCTTGAAAAGATGTAATAAATGAGGCTTATGGATGTAAAATAGGGCCAATGAAAGCATAAGAAAGCTCAATTATTAATGAAAAGCATAAAATAATGTGAAGGTGTGTTACAACACATTAAAAAACTCAAAATAATGCAAGATTAATGATAAAATATGATTGAAAATATGTTTATTATACTTAGTTAATTGATAAAACCCTCGAAAAGTGTGGAAGTATGTTACAACACTTTACAACACCTTTGAAAGGTGCCATTAAAATACATTAGTCCACAAGGGACCAAGACCTAATGTGAATGTGATATCCACATTACAACACTAAGTAAAGGAAAAATTAAGCCAAAATCCACAAGGAGGACCTAAACGAGTACAAAAATTTCAAAGGACCCTTTTTTGACACTACAGGTGGGATAACAAAATATAGCATGAACTATTAGAGGTTAATGGGATGGGATTAGGAGGGAATAAAGGAACATAGGGTGAATTAGGGGAAAATAATGGGACAAGACCAAGAGGGGATAATGGAAAATATGATGAAATACGAGAGGGTAAAGGGATGGGAATAGAAGGGGTTAATGGGACATAAGATGGACTAGTATAGATTGATGGGATGGGCTAGGATGGGATAAACAAATATAGGGTGAAAAATTAGAGGTTAATGGGATGGGATTATTAGGGAATAATGTAACATATGGTGAATTAGGAGTTGTCTAGGGTTTTACTATAGTACATGAAGTTGGAACTTGACCTGTGTGTAGTAATAATAGAGAAGAGTTATAGGATGAAACATGGATAAATATCGTATAACATAGAATGGGTAAAGGAACATAGGGTGGAACATAGGGGATGGTGGAACATAGGGTGAAATAATAAAGGACACAATAAGATGGGAGTAGAAGGGCATAATGAAACATAGGACAAAATAGTAGATATTAGTGGGATGGGCTAGGAGGGGATAATGGAAAATAGGGTGAACTATTAAATGTTAATGGGATGGGATTAGGAAGGAATAAAGGAACAAAAAGTGAATTAGGAGAAGATAATGTGACACAATCAAGAGGGGATGATGGAACATAGAATGGACTAGTAGAGATTAATTGGATGAACTAGGATTGGATAATAAAACATTTGTAAGGTGAACTATACTAGAGGTTAATGGGAAGTAATTGGGAGGGAATATTAGACAATATAGTGAATTAGGTGGTGTACACGGTTTGAATATAGGAAATGAAGTGGGAACTTGACACATGTAGTAATAAAGTATAAGATATTTGATCAATAATGAAAAGGAAAGATTTCTTGTAATGATATGTGTATACGATGAAATATGGAGGAAGGTGGTATAATATATAAGGTGTGAAAGATTGGTGTATGTGATATAAAATGGTTAAAATATGCATGATGAAAGGAATGGAATAATGAGATGGTTTTTGAATGGTAAATATAATTAGGATATCACAAGACCAATGAATGTTTGTGTTTCTCATCAATTTTTTAGATTTGTATACGCAAAATTATGAAAACTAGCTAACATTATTTTACAACACCATTAATGAATAAAGGTTACCTGAGTGAAAGTTGTTTGAGGACATGAATTGCAAGGTTTGGATCTCTAAGGTCCACCAAGAAATTGTTTGACATCCAAAGCATGTTATGAGACAAAAATTCAAATATAACATTCAACTATTCAAATGCAATAATAATATCTTTAATACTAGTTGCATACCTATGGACTCAATGCCGAGAATGAATAAGGGTTTGCAAAAATGGAGCACATCTCATGAACACTCCAACCCTGAAATTTCATCATATTGATTCTACTAATTTAGTTATTCTTAAATTTCAAAATATAATTTAATAAAAAAAATTAAATGAACTTGCTAAATTTTACTTGAGTATCAATGATGTATGTATTATTCAACAATTCATTTGTCATAGCCATCACCTCTGCAACTGATGTAGGCTATGTAGCTACATCCCGAACACTCTAATAATCATACATTCAAACAACACCGCAAGTGCCACAATGGTGGGGTGGAGCTCAGGGCCTAGACATCTCCTCCACTTTAGGCTCTACTAGAGGCCTTACACACTATATAATGGTTTGGGTGAGTGAGCTAATCGACTCTAGCTTGTCCACCTATACACTATCCTTAACAATGGAAGGAATGGTGACATAATCTACCATGGGTTTGGCCAAGGGTTTCGATGCCAGCTATGGATTATGTTTTGCACTAGGTCTATTATGTTTGGAGCCCCCAACTCTACCCCAAAAGTCTAAGATGTCAAAATAATTTGGCATCTTATTGAGGAAAAACTCACAATAGAGTTTCCTCAAAAATTATTGTGGTACCTCAAGGTTATTGCATTGAGGTTGGTCAAATACCATCCACCATCGCTCCCAAAATTTATTTTTAATTAATTCATTATGGCACCAATGGATGGGGAACCTCCTACATGCATGAGACAAAGGTGTGTTGGTTCTTGGGTCTGTAAATAGGGAACACAAGTCGACTTTGCTAATTTTTTGTTTTTCCACATCTGCATATGACAAACCACTAGCATAAAATTATCTCAACTCATGCCTCTAATTTGACCAAAAAATTATTTTCTCACTCATTTATCCTACATGAGATACAATTGAATTCAATGATTCGACAATCCCTCTCCTATAAGGGTGGGTTTCAACATGCTCGGTTAATCTTCCAATTAATTGTTCAATGTCTCTTTTATTGTTTTCAATTTTATTTAGGATATTTTCTTGTGTTCCATGAAGATTCCTATGAATTGATGGATGGGTTTCAAGTTGTTCTTATATAGGAGTCTCTTCGTGAGGGGGGGATTGTGAATTCTCAATGTTTGGAGGTGGAGATTCATTCCCTGAGAATTAGAACAAAGTTTTATTAAAAAACATATTTAAATCTACATTCTAAATCATATTTGAAAGAAAAAAAATTAAAATACATACCTCTTCACAATATTTGACTTCTTTGACATATTGGAAGCATCCTCATGAAGAATTGCAAGTTAAGAGTGCAAAAAATGGAAGATATTTGGCAAGCGTGAGTTGTAGAGCTAAAAACCTCCAAGCCAAGCCGTGGGTGAACAAAAATAAGGTTAGAAATGCATTTTTTTTGGCATTTTTTTGCATTTTTTCAATTTGGAATCAAAATTGTGTCATAGGTCCATGCACTTACCCCATATATAATTGGTGCTATTAGTCAAGCTCTTGGAAATGTAGCAAATACAAGTCGTTCTCCTCTTCTATTACTTGCACCAACTGGAGTAGCAACATTCAACATACGAGCATCCATAGTTCATTCAAAAATATGAATCCAAATAAGAGATTTTTCTCAATTGGAAGGAGTGAGACTCATAAGTTTTTAAGAAGAAATTGCACACATCAAGTATATTTTGATTGATGAAATGAGCTCCATTGGTCAAAACTTGCTAGAGAACATAGATTCTTGACTTTGGTAAGCATTCCCACAAAATGCAAATGTTAACTTTGTAGGTATATATCTTTGTGATTAATAAAATTAATTATTTTATATTGTACTACATAAAATTCATGTATATGAGAATTGTATAGCTATAAAGTTATATAGTATTGAAAATAATTGTTATCAATTTTCTTTCGAGCATATCTATCATTTTTGTTGGATATTTGGGTCACTTGCCTCTTGTTAATGATAGACCAACATATTATAGAAATAGATGAGCTAAGTTTCTATGGGAAAAATTCAAAATTGTGGTTACTCTAGATAAAATATTTAGACAATATGGACAAAACATCCACTAGAAAAAAAATCATCAACTTTTGAAAAAATTGAGAGATTCAAACCCCATAATCAATGATTGGATATTTCTTATGACAAGAACCACTATTAAATTAGACACAATAGGAAATGAGGATTTTGACAATGGTGTTCATTTATTATCCACAATTGAAAATGTTCATAGCCATAAAAAGAAAATGTTATACTGATTGAAGCATCCTGTTGCATGTAGTGTTGCAATGAGATCAAGAAGTATTAATGCACTAGAAGGATGTTCAAATGATGAGATTGATCTAGAATTATTGATCTATAAGGATGATATGATATTTCTGACCAAAAATATATGGATACAAGCAGGTCTTGTAAATGGATCTTTAAGATATATTCGAAAGATTGTATACAAACCTGGAACTGCTCCACCAGAACCACCATCATATGTAATGGTTGATTTTGAAAACTATTTAGGAATACCATTTGATGATCGTAATCCAAATACAATTCCAATTACAACAATATAGAGGGGGAGGAGAATCCAAATTCCATTAAGATTTGCTTGGGCATTAATAATTCATAAATCAATAGGTTTGACTCTGTTAAAAGCTATTGTTGATATAAGACCAATAAAAAGAATGAGATTGACATTTGTAGCTATATCCCATGTAAAGTCTCTAGATGACTTAAGAATTATGCCACCATTCACATATGACTGCTATGAGACAATGAAAAAGGGTAGACAACTTGCTAAGAGAAAGGTTGAAGAAAATAGACTAAATTTTTTAGAAGATAATTGATGTAACATATTTTCTTGCATTAAAAAAATAAATCACTTCTTTGTCCTCTATCTGTGTTTGAACAACCTGTGCGCATGGTGGATTCTACTTTGGGGGTACCCATGGTCCCCATTTGTCCCCTCTTGAACCGAGCCTCGCCATGTCGCTTGCGAACTCGTGTCCCTTGGGAGCTACTTGTATCTTGTCCAAGTCCAAGGTCCCCATGTTCTCAGGTCAACCCAAGTCACTTGTGAGTCCTATCTTATCTATGTGGAAATGCTGGCATTCACAGTTCATTCAGAGGTTCATGGTTGGAAGTGTGTACTCACTAATGGTAGTTATGGTACTAAGGTCACCACTCCTTGCACAGAAGAGGAGATCATTGTCACGGGCATGGATTTTGCTATCTCTAACTCAGATAGTGATAGGATTCTTTCCTTAATGGAAAATGCGGTGGTGGGTCATTTTCTCTCCTTTCAACCTTTTGTTGATATGGTTAGGAGATGGGTTGTTGCTAAATGGCATCTGAAGGGAAGTGCGGAAATTTGTGCTATTATGGGAGGGATGTTTTTGTTCAAATTCATAGCTTCTGATGACTTGGTAGCAGTCCTCTCTTTAGGGCCTTGGGTGTATGGGAAGCATAGTCTACCCTTATGCCGTTGGAAGCCAACGTTCAACCCTACCGTGGATCTTAATAAGGTGGTGCCAATATGGGTTCGCCTTCCTAGTTTTCCCCTTGAGTATTGGGATTAATCCATTTTCAAAAGAATTGGGGATTCTTTGGGATAGTTTATTACATCAAACTCCATTACCCGTTCCAAATCTAGGTTTTTTTTCCCATTTTTGTGTCAATATTGGTGTGCACAAGAGTCTTCCTACCTCTTTGAAGCTATGCTCTAAGTTGGGTACTTGGGTCCAACCATTCTTTTATGAAAATGTGGTGGTCTACTGTCAGAAGTGTGCTAAACCCAAACACGTTATTACTAACTGCAATTCCTCTTTTAATTGGGTGCCCAACTCTGGTGATAATGTTGTTGCTGATAAGCACTATCCTTTTGAAAATGACATCTTGAAGATAGTGGACTCTTTGGTTAACTTTGGCTCTCCTACCTTGGATGACCCCTCGGTCCTTGAGGGCCATTCTATTTATGGGGATGTGTCATGTTCTAGTCTGGCTTTGGTCCCTGCTACCCCTATTTTGACTATGAGTGTGGTTGTCGGTGAGAACTTGGTGGTTGGTACTACTTCTACGGTGTTGGTTGCGAGTTTGTCTTTCATGAAGGACCTAGTGGTTGGGTTTGTCTCCCCAGACCTGACCTTTTGGGGGGCGATGAATCTTGGTGGGTCTGACCCGGCTGCTGGACCCAGGTGGACCAAAGGAGAAGAAGGAGAAATATTAGAGGAGGTGGCTGCCAAAGTAAAAATCGAGAAAGGTTTCTTAGATTTAGTGGATTTAAACTAGGAGAAGTTACTGGAAGAGGAGTCCTAGAAAAACCCAAAGAAAAAAGGGAAAATGAAGAAGGTGAATGTGGGTGGCGATTCTAAACTAGGAAGACCCAACCAATGACAAACCAGGCAGAGGGAGACAACAAATGAGATAGCAATTGGTAAATAGAGGACATTGGAGGTGTCCTCAAAGAAGAGTAAAAAATGAAGGTTTTGTCTTGGAATGTGCAAGGACTAAATAGTTCTCATAAACAAATTGTGTTGAAAAGCTATGTATTAGGACATAGGATATAAGTTTTACTGCTATAGGAAACTAATTTTTTTTTTTTTTTTTGATATTATTGTTAAGTATATATGGTTGGGTGCTCTTTACTTTTGTAGTGATGTAGAGGGGGCATCTAGTGGGCTTGCAATGTTATGGAACCCATCCAGGATCAATGGTACTGAACTATTCTACTATCGGAGTAGTATGGGAGTCCTTTTTTCTTACCCAGGTGGCTCTTGGTCACTAATCAATGTTTATGCTCCTAACCAGAGGAATGATAGAATTGTCATGTGGAAAGATCTATCTGATAGATTAAGAAATAATAGGGGGTATTGCTAGTTGGTGGCAGGGGATTTTAACTCCCCTTTATTTCCTTCAGAAAAAAGTGGTGGTCTAGTGGATTATTCTGATAACATGGCCAATCTGGAAAATTTCCTAAGTTCTTCTAACCTAATTGACATTGACTTCTTGGGTCAATCCTATACTTGGACTAAAAGGAATTTTGGGGAAGGTTTAATTCAAGTCAGACTAGATAGGTTCCTCAACTCTTGCAATTGGCTAACTTTTCTTAGTGCTAACCTCTTTGCTCTACCTAGGACCGTTTCTAACCATAACCCTCGCTTGCTATTTATAAATGATCTCCCTACTATCAGACCCTTCCCCTTTAGGTTTGAGATCATGTGGAACTCTCATCCCAATTTCAAGGATAAAATTGTTGAATGGTGTAATATTCTTGTCCATGGTTCACCCATGTTTAGGATCTTTTATAAACCTAAACATATCAAATGTATGGTGAAAGGTTGGAAAAGAGAGTTTTTGGTGATGTCTTTTAGAAGAAAAAAATTTAGGGGAAAAGTTGAAGAATATTAAAAAAAAATGGAAGATAGGGATGTCAGCTTACCAACCTACAATCAGGAAAGAGGGAGTCAAAGGGAGTGGGAGAAAATTTTAAGGAAAGAGGAAATTTTCTGGAAACAAAAATACAGAGTTCAATGGCTGCAAGAAGGGGATAGAAATATTTCCTTTCATGTCTTTTCCCTAAAACACAAGAAAATAAATTAGATAACTATGTTACATAATGAGCAGGGGGTTGAGTTTAAGATGCCCACCCAGATCGGCCTTCTAGTGGCAAACTATTTTCATAAGGCTTATCAGGCCCCTGTTGAGGCTCCTAATCTGGCTTCTGACAATCTATTGTTGGACCCTCTCTCAACCACCATTTCTTCAGATGATAATTTTTGCATCCTTAGCGCTGTCACTCCTGATGAAGTCAGGTTCGCCACCTTCAACATGGAGGCTTACAAGGATCCTGGCCTGAATGGTTTCCCTCTGACTTTTTTTAGATTTTCTAGGAAATTATGGGTGGGGGCCTTGTTTTTTCTGCAAAGGATTTTTTCAAATCTAGTAAGATTCTCAAAAAATTGAACCATAATTTTATTGCCTTGGTTCCCAAAATTGTTGATCCCCAGTTTATGACTTATTTTAGACCCATTAGTATTTCCAATACTTTTTATAAAATCCTCTCTAAAATCTTGGTGAATCATCTTAAACTCCTCCTGGACAAAATTATCATCCCCTCTCAGAAAGGCTTTGTTCTTGGTCGACATATTCTGGATGCTACTATAACTAGGCATGAATTGCTCCATTCAATGGATAGAAGCAAGAATGCAACCATGGCCCTCAAACTTGATATTTCAAAAGCTTATGACAAGGTGTTATGGGATTTCATTCCTAAAGTTCTAGCTAAGTTTGGTTTTGATCAACATGTGGTCAACCTCATAATGGAATGTTTATCCATAGTAAATTACTCTGTGTTGGTAAATGGGACTCCTTGAGGCTTCTTTAATGCTGGGAGGGGTATCAAGCAGGGGGGTCCCCTCTCACCATATCTTTTTGTCATGGTCATAGATGTCATAAGCAGGAACATTTCAAGTTTGTTGTCGAAGGGGGCCATTAAAGGGGTTAAGGCTACCTCTACTTTAGAGCCTATTTTTATTCAATAGTTTGTGGATGACACCTTTCTCTTTGGAAAAACCTCTATGATTGAAGTTAGGAAATGGAAAAATTATCTCAACAATTATGTTTCTTGCTCTAGGAAATATATTAACTATAATAAAAGCATGATCTTTTTCTTAAATATCACTCTATCGTTGCAAGCTTGGGTGAATCTTGTTCTTGGTTGTTTGTGTGGTTCTCTCCCTTCGATGTATCTTGGCTTACCTCTTACTATCAAGGAAGTCACCCCGAACTTCCGAAATTCTATCCTTGAAAGGATACGAAGGAAGCTGGATGGTTGGAAAGGTTCCATCCTAAGTCATGTTGGAAAACTACATCTTCTGTTAGTGGCTCTTCAAGGGATCCTTGTTTACTTCCTCTCCATTTTCAAGATCCCTAGATATATAGCTGAAAATTTTGAAAAAATCCAGAGGAATTTCCTTTGGTCGGGGACGGAGGAAAAGAAAAAGTTTTCTCTGATCAAATGGGATAATTTCTGTGAACCTAAACCTTGTGGTGGGCTTGGGATAAGGAATATCCCTTGCATAAATAAGGCTTTAATTGTAAAAGTGGGGTGGGATCAGCTAAGAAACACAAATAATTGGTGCAAAATTATGAATGCTAAGTATCTCCAAAATAGACCTTTGATTAATTGCCTCTCTAAAGATCATCCTTCAGGGTCTTTGGCTTGGAAGAACATTTGCAGTTGGGTGATCCCACAATAGTGGTTTACAATTTTTGGCCAAACTTGACACTGAAATTATTATTTTTAACTAAATCTTCACATTCGGGCACCTATAGTGGCTAAACCGTGAAGAATTTGAAGATGATGCAAACTAGAGTCTTGTCACATTTTGTCTGTAGATTCTAAAAATATTTTTTTCAAAATTTTGGAATTAGATTGCACTTCTTTTTCCATCTCCCATGAAAACCAGTTTTTTTCATAAAACAACATTTTTAAAAAGTGACGCACACCGTATAATGCATAAATTTTTTCCATGAAGGATAAAATTCAATTTCTTTTGAATTTAGAATTGTAAATCTGATATCTAGTGCTTCCACTTGGTTAGATAGTTTTTATTGAAGTTTTTTCTTTAATCAAGTTTCAAAGTCAAACCAATTACAATTCAGACATAGCACGACTGTATAACGGGTAACTTTTTTTGTATATATCAAAATTCAATTTTTTTAATTTGTTGGATCAAGGACTTCAATATCTGGTGCACTCATATTTTTCAAATTTTTTGATAATCTGCCATTTTTCCATATGTGCGGAACAAAGACCTTCATTTTCACTGAAAAACCTATGTTTAAAAAACTAAAAAAATAAATACATAATAAAACCAAAACATATTAAAATTATATTCATTGGATAGCTTGTTTTGAGAACTACCATATCATTTGAAATAAATTTTAAATGAATTCATTTGATCCCCCAAAAGGTAAATCAAAAGTGATTTTTTATCAACATTTTGATAGGTGTAAAGGAGACTCATTTATAGGTATGGTTTAAAACTAGCAAGGTTCTATCCAAGGGGGTTTGATCTAAGGTAGTTTGATCAAACCCTATTCAATTGGAATCCTTAAAATGGAAATTTTTAAGGCTTAAATCATTATATTTTCTAAAAATATGTGATTTCATTAAAAATCAGTTCCTCTCATAAATTATAAACCAGCTTTGTGGGATCACCCAGTTTGTGTTGGAAAATGTGCCTCAATTTACTGGCTTGGACCTCTGTTAACGGCTTGATGAATTTATGCCCTTATCACTTTACCATGGTGTTCTCATTTGGTCGGCTTGACCCTTTCGTCATTGAGACTTAGTCTGATCGGCGAGACTCCGAGGGTTGCCACAGCGATGGGCCGATGGGTGTAGAGTTGGCAGTTTGTTTGCTGGCCTTGGCTTTATCGGCAGTACAGTCATCTATCGACAGAAGGACTGTCTGATTGTGGACACTTGTCTGTGCCTCGGGAGTTCCCTAGGGAATCTTGCAGATTTCGCTAGAGATTCCCTGGAGGAGCTCTAGCGGCTTCCACGTAATCCAAGCAGAGTGTGCAAGAGGTGAATGTGTGGCAGCCTTTCAAAGAGGTGAGCACAGGGAACAAAAGGTGGGACCTGAGTTATTTTATGCAAGGGGTTGTCTGGTCGTGGACACTTATCTGCACCTTGGGAGTTCCCTGGGGAATCTAGCAGATACTGCTAGAGATTCCACAAAGGAGCTTCGGTGGCTTCCACATAAGCCAAGCGGAGTGCGTGAGCAATGGACACGTGGTAGCCTCAGAAGCTCGTTCCAGGAAGGGCTCATGAGAATCTTAGCGATTCCCTCCTGCATGCCCCAAAACCTCTTGAGCGGCGGACGCGTGGCTTGTGGGACTCGATAGAGCTGGCGGTCAGTGTCTTGGCGATAACAAATTATTGCCGACCCGGAATGTGATGAAAGAGTTAGCAATGGCGAAGGGTTTTCGGAGTCCGATGACAGTTGACCGATCACTGCTCGTTCAAGCAGCGAAACGAATCGCAGTACAAAACGTGGTGAATTCTAATATGTTTTTTTTGCAGCGTTGCAAAAAAAAATTTATTAACAGAAGTTGGATCGGTGAAAAATGATATTTTTATGTAGTCATATGAGATTGGAGTTTGGTGGTTGGCAGAGCCCGAATTTGGTATTTTCTTTGCAACAAATTTATTGCGGGGGTGGCTCAATGTAGGATTGTAGGTGGATCTGATCCGAGATCGATTTGGCATGTCAGTGAAGAACTGAATTGAATGCACCCTAATTGGTGGTTGTATGGAGACTTGTAATAGTTGGTCTTGACTAGAAGTCGAAGAGATTACAAAGAAAAAAGCAGGATACAAAAAAAGAGTATTGTATTCACTGTATGCCGAAATAGCATTGTAACAGCGATTGAATGAAAACTCAAGTGCTACTATGAGCTAACTATCAGAGAGTGAGGACCGTAACTTTGTATGTAATCTTTTGATTACTGTAATACAAAGTGTCTTTCTCTTGGTGTGGTGGGTTTTTTTCTCGAAAGGTTTTTCCCACGTAAATCTAGTGTTATCTTTGAAATCATTTTATTTTTGTTACTGTTGTTACCCTGCACGTGTTCATCTTAAGTATTTTAATGTTTTAAAACTGGTCTTTGCACATCTCCTTTGTGGTTTTAGCATTAGGAAAATGTTTCTGCACTGTTTCTTTTCCTTACAAGTGGTATCAGAGCCAGGCTAGTTGTGTTATCCTTGTTAGTAGGGCTGGTTTTTTGTGCTAATACTATTCTAGTGGGAGTCTTCTAAAGTTAGAACTTAGTTCTGTCTAAGATGGCGAGTACATTAGGAAGATTTGATATTGAGAAATTCAATGGCGACAACTTTGAATTGTGGAAACTCAAAGTGGAAGACCTGTTAGTGGATAGAGACCTTTGGGTAGAAGTGTCTGGAACTAAGCCACAAAGTATGAAACAAGAAGATTGGGACCTCATAGATAGAAAAGTGAGAGGTCTGATAAGACTTTGTCTAGCTGATTATATACTCCTAAATGTCCATGAGGAGAAGTCTGCAGCTTCGTTATGGAAGAAGCTTGATAATATTTATCAAGGAAAGTCTCTAGTAAATAACTAATTCCTGAGGAAGAAGTTGTACTCCTTGAAGATGGAAGAAGGTGCATCTGTTGCAGACCATCTAAACTCGTTTAATATGAGTGTTGCTAAGTTGGCATTTGTGAGTGTAAAGATTGAGGAGGAGGATTGTTGCATGCTCCTGTTATGTTTGTTACCTGACACTTGGGATCATCTAGTGATGGCTATTGGAAGTACGACTGCTACTTTCAAGATGGAAGATGTGGTTGCTTCATTGTTGTTTGAAGAGATGCGGAGGAATTCTTTTGAGATGGCCAAAGAGGCCCTTGTTTTTCAAGGTAGATTGAAGGAGAAAGGCAAGAAGAAGGACAAGAAGTCCAAATCTAAATCTGTAGGGAGATAAAAGTCTCCTGGTAAAAAGTCCAAGGTGAAATGTTGGAATTGTGGGCAGCCTGGTCATATCCAAAAGGATTGTAAGGAGAAGAAGAAGAAAAAGAGTAACTCTTCAGACTATGACTCTTCTCAAAGTGATGTAGATTCCTTCATTGCATCCTTGGAAACTCAGGTATCAGATGATGTCTAGCTGGTTGAATCGGGTGCATCCTTTCACATGACGTCTCATAGAGAATGGTTCACTAAGTATGAGAAGTATGATGGTGGAAAGGTGTACCTAACGAGTGATTCAACATTGGAGATTTTTGGCCGAGGTAGAGTCAAGATATAGTTCCTTGATAGTAGAATCAAAGGGATTGGTGGCGTAATACACATACCAAGTCTGGCTCATAACTTACTTTCTGTCAGTGAGCTGAATGATGTTGGTGTAGAAGTTTCTTTCTTGAGAAAAGGATGTAAGATGGCTAGAGGTGCAATGGTGTTGGCTAAGGGTGTACGTACTAGCACTCTGTACAAGATGGATGCACGTCTTATTCAATGTAACATCTGTGTAAAGTCATGCAAAGCTACTCCTGTAGAGAAGGATGAAGATGCTTCTCTGGCTGCAAATGCAATGGAGGTGAAACTCCCAGTAGAGAAGACCATGCTTTGGCATCATAGACTCAGTCACATAGGTGAGAAAGGTTTAAAAAAATTGAAAAATAATAATCTTGTTGAAGGGCTTGTAGATTGTAATCTTGAGATCAATTTTTGCAAACACTGCATTTATGGAAAGCAACAACGTGTTTCCTTTTCCTCGAGTTCTCATAAATCTTCTAGTGTATTGGACTATGTTCATTCTGATGTGTTTGGTCTAGTTAATGTTCTTTCATTATCGAAGTCTAGATACTATGTTTCTTTTATTGATGACTACTCGAGAAGGGCATTTATATACTTTCTTAAAATTAAATCAGAAGTGTTCAGTCATTTTAAAGAGTTTTAAAACTTGGTAGAGAATCAGACTGGAAGGAAAATAAAATTTTGGAGGATGGATAATGGCAGTGAATTTTGTTCTGTATATTTTGATAGATACTATAAAGACCATTGGATTAAAAGGCATAAAACTATACCTTATACTCCATAACAGAATGGAGTTGCTAAAAGGTTGAACAAGACGCTGATGGAAAAGGCAAGGAGTATGTTGACCAGTGCTGGTCTAGAGCAGATGTTCTGGGTTGAGGCCATGGCTACAACATGTTACTTGGTAAATCATTCTCCTTGCTTTGCTCTTGTTGATAAGACACCTTTGGAAGCGTGGTCTAGTAAGAAACCCTCTCTGAGACATGTTTGTGTCTTTAGCTGTGATCCATATGCATATGTGCCAAATGAGAAAAGATCTAAGCTGGAGAACAAGGCTGTTAAATGTATCTTCATCAGCTACGATGTTGGTGTGAAGGGATACAAGCTTTGGAACCCCATCACTGAGAAGGTTCTATACAACAAAAGTGTAATATTTCGTGAGCTGAAACCTTCAACAACTGATCCACAAATAGAGATAGGTCAAAGAGAAAAGAAGAATGATATAGTTGAGATTCCCCAAACTCCAGAAAAGGGAGAACTGCATGGTGTACCTAAAACTAGGGAGAGCTCTAGCAACTCTGAGAGTTTCGAAGATGAATAACCACAACCTCAGCCAGTGATAAGGTCTACACGTCAAAAACAACAATCTGATAGGTATGGTTTCTCCATTTTGGATTCAAACTATGCCTATGCTTTAATTACTAGCATTGAGGAGCCTAGGACTGTTAAAGAGGCAATTAATATGCCCAATGCAAATTCTTGGTTCGAAGACATGAATGAAGAAATGGAATCATTGGAAAAGAATGAAACCTTGGATTTGGTATCTTTTCCTGAAGGAAGAAATTATGTTGTCACCGTGAAATGGTATCGACATGAATTGATTGACAATATCATCATCCATCAATTTGACGATCGACGACGCCATGATAGCCCAGCCAAAAATTTACATGTCCTAGCCTAAGCATTTCATTGATAAAGGTAAAGAAAGCCTGGTCTAATAATTAAATAAATATTTGTATGGTTTGAAGAAGTCTCCTAGAATGTGGTACCAAAA
>CM021103.1:175122331-175260606 GCA_007115665.2 Sequoiadendron giganteum | reverse complement strand
CGGCTTCCACGTAAGCCAAATGGAGTGCGGGAGTGGTGGACACATGGCAGCCTCAGAAGCTCGTTCTGGGAAGGGCTCATAGGAATCTTGGTGATTCCCTCTTGGATGCACCAGAATCTCCTAAGTGGTGGACGCGTGGCTTGTGGGACTCGATAGAGTTGGTGGTCGGTTTCTTGGCAATAGCAGATTATTGCTGACTTAGAATGTGATGAAAGAGTTAGCGATGGTGAAGGGTTTTTGGAGCCTGATGACAATTGACCGATCACTGCTTGGTCAAGCAGTAGAATGAATCACAGTGCGACACGTGGTGATTTCTCATTGATTGTTTTTGCATCGTTGTTGCAAAACAACATTTATTGCCGGAAGTTGGATCAGTGAAAAATGATATTTTTATGCAGTCATATGAGATTGGAGTTTGCGGTTGGCAGAGCCCGAATTTTATTTTCTTTGCAACAAATTTATTGCTGGGGTGGCTCAATGCAGGATTGTAGGTGGATCCGATCCGAGATCAATTTGGTGTGTTAGTGAAGAACTGAATTGAATGCACCCTAATTGGTGGTTGTAAGGAGACTTGTAATAGTCGGTCTTGACTAGAAGTCAAAGAGATTAAAAAAAAAAAAGTAGGATACAAAAAAAGAGTATTGTATTCACTGTATGCTGAAATAGCATTGTAACAGTGAGTGCATGAAAAATCAAGTGCTGTTGTGAGCTAACTATCAGAGAGTGAGGATTGTAACTTTTTATGTAATATTTTACTTACTGTAATACAAAGTGTATTTCTCTTGGTGTGGTGGGTTTTTTTCCCGAAAGGGTTTTCCCATGTAAATCTGGTGTTATCTTTGAAATAATTTTATTTTTATTACTCTTTTTACCCTGCATGTGTTCATCTTAAGTGTTTTAATGTTTTAAAACTAGTGTTTCCACGTCTCCTCTATGGTTTTACTTTTAGGAAAGTGTTTCTGCACTGTTGCTTTTCCTTACAGTTTGTAGGGGTTGCTTAGGATTGGGATGAAATGAAAAGTTGGAAATGGTTGCAGTATCTGATTCTAGGAAGATCATTGGTTGCTTGAAACCCTTTTGGCCCATTATGAATTTAGAAACTTGATGAGACCTATACAATTTTTCTTTGGCTTCTACATTAGGGATTATCTCCTTGGCCTGCAAGGGTCTCAGATATGGAACGGTTTGGCCCTATGCTTCCCTCTATCTCTTGGGTTGTGTACCTTGGCCAAATCCTTGTACGACCTGCTTTCCCTTACAAGATTACAATTGAACAACATGGAAGATGAATTTTTTTGGACTCCTGATAAGTAGGGGGAGCTTTATGTTAAAATGGCTTATAATCTATTGTCTGACTAGAGTGGTGCCCTTGGACCTTGGAAAATGTTTTGGAATAGATACATGATCCCAAAGATAAACTTTTTCTGGTGGACTACTTGCCATAATAGGAGTCTTACTCAGGATAATTTGAGGAAAAGGGGATTTCAAATTCCCAACAAATGTTTGTTATGCAAGTGTGATGAAGAATTTGTGGACCACTCGCTTCTGCACTGCCCGTTTTCTGTTAGTGTATGGGAGATGGATTTGGAAAGGTTGGGTACTCAGTGGGCTATGAACAAATACATTATTTTATTTATTTTAGGTTGGTTTGGGCCTTTCTTTTACCTCGTTCCTCGTGAGAAATGGAATCAATTCCCCCCCATTATTTGTTGGTATTTATGAAAATAAAGGAACAACAGGATTTTCAGGAACATGGAGATGGGCCCAAATGAGGTTTTTGGTATAGGGGCAAGGCTTATTGCAAAAAATATTTCTCTTGAAAGGAAAAATCCTGGATAAGGCCCTGACTGATTGGAAAATAAAAAAGGCTAAAGCTTGGCATCAAAATATAGAGGACAATTCCTATGACAACTCTAGATCTCAGGCTCGACAAGGAACTATTTGAAAACCTCCCGACCATGGTTGACATAAGCCCAATTTTGATGGTGTAGCCAAAGGCAATCCAGGAAGGGCAAGTATTGGAGGTATAATAAGGGATTGCAAAGGAAATTTTTTGGTTGGTTACTCGGGGGGATTGGGATTCAATCCTCTATGGTTGATGAAGCTAGAGCATTGCTAAAGGGAATCTAGTTAGGTGTCTCTAGGGGGATTAGGAAGTTGCATATTGAAGGTGATTCTAAATCTTTAATTGATGTGATCAACCTAGGTAGATTATTGGGTTGGAGTACTAAAGAAATTTTAATAGATATAAAACATCTAATGTCTAGGATAAATTTGAAGGTTGCTACCCATATTTATTGGGAGGGTAACTAAGTGGCAGATGCTATGGCTAATTTTGGCACCCATTGGAAAAATTCTAAGTGCTGGTATGACTTGGGAATCTTCTCCCTAGAATTCAAGGTTTAATTCTAAAGGAGAAAGACACTTGTATTATCCATGATGTTGAATAATTATGCGATGATATTGGTCTTATGGGGGGTCCATATTCTTGTCTACAGGGCTGTGTGGACTAGTTTAAATGCTAAGGTGTCATACAAGTGAAACATTTGCAATAAGCAGGTGGAGATCATGTTTAAATAGGCTTTTGTGAGAAGTGATGGAGAGTACCTCACGATTACGACCATGTTGGATCTAGCCTTACGTAATATTTTATTGAGATCTGATATTTTACTGTTTAATGGTGCAAATTTTTGAATTTAAATTTGATGTGACTTGCGTGTACGAGATGAAGCTCTTAATTGGTCCTTTCTATCTCGCTAATTTGAAGCTACTGCTAAAGGGTAGGAGATTGGGTTTAGCTAAATTTGGCCACATAGCCAACTTTCATTGGGAATTATGCAAAAGCAACATAGATGGCAAACCTTCCCATTCCATCATTTCTTACTTATCTGGAAGCAAGTGTTTGAAGATTCAAATTAATGTGATCACTAAGATTTCCTTTTGGGATGGTACTTTTCAAGCATGTATTTAGTACATGGATTTGATTTCCCAAGGCCACATTATTTGGTTTAACTTTTTATGTATGCGGAAGATTGCTCAAATTATCAAAATATCAAACCTTTTACTCTTATAGGCTTTCTAGTTTTTTCGTGTACACAGAAGTGACATGGGTGGTGATAGAGTGCAAACAGAGCCTGATAACTATGGTGAGTTCCATAAAGACCCTTTGGTGTGGCACATATGCATGGAGGACGAGCTTGGACCTTTAATGGAGAATTTGGTGTGTCATGATCCTAAGTTATCCACATAATTTGTGAGCTCCTGGAAAGAATGCAGGGTGACCTTGGGTAATATTTCCTTTGAAGTTAATGAGGAGGTAATAACCCAAGCTATGGGGCTTAAGTGCAATGGAAAGAAATACCCAAAACATACAAAGTCGTAGGACAACAAAATTTTGAAGGCTTTCTTTATTGGTAACGAAGAACCTGTGCGCAACCCATCTGAATTTGAAAGAGAGGCTCTATCGCAGCCTTGGGATCAGGTATTCCTTGTCCTGATGAAGTATGTCACCCTGGAAGGTAGATATAAAACCTACTATTTCTATCATTTTCCTCTGCTGAATCACCTCCGCCATAAATTTTTGTTAAGATTTCCATTTTTCTTGCTTACAGACTTAGAAAAATCTATGGAGAAATGTATGGAATCCGTACCCAAAACCTAGGGGATTATCCTCCTCTATCGCTTCATCAAGGCCTCATTTTGAGGCTCTACCACTTTCATCTCGCTCTTTGCCCACCTAAACCCATATTCACCGTCAGAATTAAGGAAATTGAACCCCCTATGTAAATTATTTCCCCGGACGAGTCTAAGGGACCTAAAAGGAAAACCCCTCCAAAACCCCTAAACCTAAACCGCCCCCCAAGAAAATTAAAGGAAATGTTGGGTTGGCCCAGTCGAGTGTTGTGGTTGGTCTCTGTGAATTGAAGTGTGGCCCTACCAAGACGGTCAAGAAACCTACCACCAAAAAGAAAGCAAAATATGAGGTGAAGGGTTTGACGGAGCTTTCGACCATGGATAGTATAGGAAATAATGTGGTGGGGAAGGATTCCAAGGGCGAAACTATGGTGGCTACAATGATGAAGACTGGGGTTGAGATGATCAAAATCAGGAGGTCTGGCAGATTGGAAAAAAATGACAAGAAAATGTAGATTAATGAGGGATTATGATGAGGAGAACTTTGAAAGAAAAGGTGATGGGAATGAGGAGGAGTTAGAGGATCCTGAGGAGGACTATGCATAATGAGAACTCAGCGTCCTAGTCTTCTGACCCGAATGTGGAGTGCACTAATACTATGAAGACAAGGGATAAAGGGGAGGATCTTCATGTGTTGTAGGAGAGGATGGAGAAGATGGAAAAGAAGCTCAGAGGCTTGAACAGGTTCACTATCAAGTTAGTTCACTGTGTGTCACCAACACCCTCTCTACTATTATGAAGGATGAAGTGGACATGAAGACTAATGGATATGGCCCTAAATGGGTCGGTGATGATGTTATCAATGCTCTCTGCCAAAATTGGGAGAATGCCTAATCATCTGCTACTATTGTGTGGTGCTCTATGGTTGTTAGTCTACTGTGTTTTATTTTTTGGCTATGTTATTTGAAGTTTTTATGGACTTCATCCTTTTTGGCCCTAGTGGTTCATTGTGTAAAGGGTACAACACCCTGTAAATGCTTCTTATCGTATCAAAAACATATTTTATTCAATTTTATTTCAATGTGTATCAAATTTCTAAATGTAATATATTTGTATGATCTTTAGTTTTATACTATTCTTCTATGTTTAATGTATTGAAAATTCAACAATTTATAAATGTTTCTAGTGAGTTGTAGTAAATTTAAAAATCATTTGGTACCCATGTGGATTCTTCATATTTAACAACATAACCTGATAACATTTAGTATAAAATTATAATTCTTTTTAAATTTTGAAACTAAGTATTTCTTTGTTAAATTAATTTTGATTTGATATAATTGTGAAGCAAAAGTTTTCCTTAGTCTATTTTTTTATTTTCAGCTTTACTTTTGGCTTCAAGAAGATCCAAATATGGAAGGTTGTGTTTTCAACGGGTGTGTAATGCACCACATGGTGGTTGCACGTGTTTTGTTAATCGCTTTCCTTTCGGTTGTGAGTCAAACGATGTGTTGGCTTGATGGATGATTTTATAAAATCACTCTTCGCAAATATGAGACTATCCACTTGCTTGACATGTCATCTCTTCTGTAAAAATGTTGTACCTTGGGGGGCCTTCATTCATAGTTTTTCAGAGTGCACCTTGTCTTTCTTTTCAAAGGAAGGATGTGAGTCGGTGCCACCAAAGACAATTGATCGATTGACAAGACCTTCAACAGGTTGTTTTGCGGATCTGAGTGATTACAAGGGGAAATCCTATTAAAATATCTAAACGATATTAATGCGGCAGTTAAAAGTTGATGAGTAGGATTGTAGTGACTTAATTAAAAGATCTGGGATCAGATTCTAAGCTATTAGGTGTAGACATCTGGCAGTCATTACTCCTGAATGAAGTCAGTGTTTCTCTCTCCTTGGTGGCTATAAAGTGCAATCGGTAACAAGGAGAAAGGGTTCCTAAAGTTTTCCTCTTGGAAAAAAGTTTGTTTAGTTTTAATAGTTATAGAAGTATTTTCTTTAAAGTTTACAAAACACTGCTTCACTCTGGCATGTTATATCTTTTATTTTCTTGAACTATTGTCATATTTGAATCTGACCTCTGTTTTAAAGTTCATTTGAAATTTGAAGTAAGTGTTATTTGGGAGAAATAATTGGAACTATGCATGATATGACCTTTGTCAATATTTCCTTCTTTATATTCTTGTCTAGAATAGAATACTCTATCTAGCTTAATTTGAATAGTTTGATTATTTGATTTCCATGTTATATGTATGTATGATAAAGTTATAGTCTGTAGAAACTAGATTATGTCTTTCAACTTCCCTTATTTCTTTGTAGATTGTCATTTATTCATGTCATGTTGTATTAAGAGGAAGAGTCTATATAGCTTTTGAATGTTCTTCTATTTACCCCTTGAAATTTCTATGCTTGATCGGATCTTAATGCACACTTCATGCGGTGGATTGAATGACTACACTATGCTTGTATCTAGCCTCTATTGCTCATTCTCTTCCCAACAATGAAGGGATGTGGTGTTTTGTGTCTATTATGTCATTCATAGAAATAAACTTTTTGTTTTGAAATTTTGTAAAAGCATTGGAACATCGCCACTTTCATGTTTTTTTGTTTACATAATTTATTTCTAGCCTTTTCCTAAACTTAGAAAAGAGACAGATTTCTATAAAAATCCTTGAGGTATTCAGTGAGGCACATATTCTTCCCCCACTCACTGAATTTCCCATAAGACTATCAGAGAGATGCAAGCTTTGATGATCAATAGCTCTTTTTCTGGCATGCCCGACGGGAAAAGTTTTTGAATGTGTGATAAGAAATCAAAAATATCTCTAAATCAGACCAAGGAAGGAAACTAGAGGTTTCATGCCCAGAGTCCAAACAAGAGCATCCTCAAAGAGCCATTTATAGTACACCCAACTACCTTCTTTGGTACATAGGAGGAGAAGAAGATTTACAGGTTTTCTATCGCCTATAAGAAGCAGTAGAGTAAGGAGTAAGAGACCAAAGTTTAGAGCCTTATCTACTCCAATTGAAGGTCAAAGTTTCCACATAAGAATACCAGTTTACCCAATTCATAGGAACCTTTTCTCCATGGCTCATATACCACTTCTTGCCCCCAAAATTTTTATAACTTGGGATAGTGGTAGTCCACTACGACCACCCACTCCTCCTGATGTTTGGCCTGCCATACCCACTAATGCCCTCAAAGCTATTCCAAAATTCTCTAGAGAGGACTTTAAAACCCCTTTCAAACACCTCCAAGACATAACGGAGGTATGCAAAGTGCATAATAGAGCGGAGGAAAAAATTTCTATGAGATTGATGGCTGCCTCTTTCAAAGGGAAGTCTCAAGATTGGTACAGATCTCTGACTTCCAATTCTATCAGCTCATGGGATGATCTCAGAGAAAAACTGTTTGAGAGATTTAAAAAAAAAAGGAGATCGTTATTCACTACTGCATTAACTAATCACCATCAAGAGGGCTCCACAAGAGGCCATGAGCGACTTCAACACCAGGTTTAACAAAACCTAGTAGAGGATCTCGATCAACGCCTGACCTCAAACTATGATGTTCTTATTGAAGGCTATCAATTTAGATTATACGATGATGATTATCTCTATAGGAGAGGATACCTTACCTGATGCCTATGAGGTGGTGGTACACATAGAGAATAGTTTGATAGACACCGAGAAGCTTCCACCATGACCTTTGATGCCTATTTTTGCAAAAAAAATTGGTGTGCCTCGAGAGGAAGTTTCTATGAACACTTCTTCGACACAAGTGACAAGTTCAAGTCCACCCCAATCTATGTATGTATACCCCACCACACAACCAAACATGTCGGGTTCACCTTTTGTAGCAACAAACATCAATGATATGAAGAGTGTGATGCAATCTTTTGCTAATGAGTTAGTTCTCATGAAGTGGTAAGAGGCCGCCCCTCCAAAGCAAGCTACTCAAACCTGTTAGGGAGGAAGGCCATTCTATCATCAAAACACATACCAAGGACCTTCGGGTCGGGGAGGTCAACAAGTAGCTCCCACCAACTAGATAGTTCTGATCACCATGCCATTACACATAGTCAAAGATAGCCACAACAAGGAGTTGATTCTAAGCTAGAATACCCTGGTGGACAATGAAATGCATGGTGCTTTCCTTGTAACGATAGTCATATGCCCCAAAATTTCCCAAAGGGAAACATGCATTGAAAAGGATAGCAAAGAAAAGAAATAAAGGCACACTTCTGAATGTGGAAGGATATGAGTCTTCTGAAATGGAGAATTCTTGTTTTAGGGTGCTAATGCAAGGGATGTCCATGGAGCAAGAGTCAGATATCACACCCGATCAAGCACTTTTTTCTTGGATGGAGGAAGAAGATGTAGTATTCACAAATGAATCTTCGACGAATAGCACTCTGCAGGTCCAGTCGGATTACAACACTAGATCTAAGAGAAGGCTCATGGGAGAATACGTGTCACAAGCTCTGGCTCATGCTCAACCTTGCCAACCACCATCACAAAAAAATCAACTCACAGTCAATCGATCAACTGAATCAATAATAGAAGATTCCACCATCACCCGACAAACTATCAGATAAGATACTGAACCCATTTGCAATAGATCATCTTCCTCTAAAGCTGAGAGAGATTCCATCATTTAGGCCGAAGACCTCACTAGTTGAAATGCTTAACATGGTCGAGGAGCTGAAGAAGGCACCTACCAATGTGTCCTTATGGGATGTTATATCTATTCTCGAGCAGAAGACATTTCTTCAAGAAGCATTGAAAAGTGATGAACAAAGACCATAGACAGATGCAGTTTCACTATGTGATCAAAGTAAAGATAAAGGGGCCACATCAGATCCTCAAATTTTGAAAGTTGTGGCTTATACAAATAATGTGGGTGATGCAAAAGGAATAAAGGTAAGAAATTCAAAGCCCACTCCCTTCTTTTTGATATTAATTATTGGGGATAAACTTTTGCACATTAATATGATTGACTCAGGAGCTAGTACAATAGTCATGCCAAAGTAAGTGGTTGATGCCTTAATGCTCAAATATGAACCTCTTGAAAAGGGAATCATGTAGTTGGATAGAAAGAAGGTTTCAATAGTTGGTTGGATGAAAGATCTATCCTTGACCCTCTTTTCATGCCCAAGCCAGATATTTTCACAAGTAGTGATAATAGATATTCCCCCGATTTTCACGATGTGTCTTTCCAGAGATTTCATTGCAAAGTTGGGTGGATACTTGGCACTGGACTGGTCCCATCTGATATTAAGAACCAAGCATGGGGAAAAGATGAAGATCCTCTTAGAGTATTTGCACCCCGAAAATATAGCGGACAATGCAGTCCTTTGTTTTGAAGTGATGCATACCTCTTTTTCAAGACAAGAGGGATATTACATGTAGATGCTAAAAGATGAAGAAGATACAAGTGAGTGGACTCTCGCGGAAGAAGTTCTCCTCAACCATTTCATTGACTCTAACCCTTTCAAAAATTTACATGCCATGGGATTGGGTATTTATGTGATCTTTGATGATGACCTAGTCTATCTGAAACTGATGAAAGAGCGAGAAAGGTATGATGATCTGGCAGATAATCGTTTATGGACCTTGTATATTGATGGTGCTAAATACAAAGCCGGTTCTAGAGAAGGAGTTTGATTACTGTCTCCGATAGTATCCAAGACCCTCAAGGCTTATCAATTCCAATTTTTGTGTTCCAATAATGATGAGGAATACGAAGCCTTGATCTATGGTTTTCTCCTCATAGAGCGGATGGGCACCAAGAGGTTGTAGGTATTCAGAGATTCTGAGTTGGTTGTGAGTCAAGTCTATGTGCAAGTATCTACTAAAAATATGATAATGAAGTCCTATAGACATTGGATATGGGTTTTACTTTAAATATTTAAAGCTTTCAATGCGCAAGTCATTCCTTGATCTCAGAACAACATAGCGGATCAGTTGGATTTAATTGGGTCATAGTTTGAGTCGGCTTATGATTCAAAGTTGAGTGCAGTGGAGATCATTTTTTGGCCATCAATTCCGGACAACGATCAAAATTGACAAGTGTTCAAAGATGATGCCTAGATAGCCATTTTCATCCAATAGTCAGAAGGAGTTTCTAACTATTCACAATCAAAATTTCAACCTTCTAAAAGGCAGGTCATTCAACTAAAAGGAAATAAGCTCCCCTGAGGTTTAATTTCCCTCGAAAACCTCTTTGACTGTGAAGATGCGAGGAATGAAAAGAAAAGGTTTATAGGTGATGAAAAGGATTATGAGAAATTGGATGTTGGAAATGGTAGAAAGCTAAAAGTTGGAAGAAATGTTCCATTGGAAGATAAGGAAAGGTTAAGAGACCTTTTCTCTAGGTACAACAGAGTTATAACATCCAGACCTATGATGATCTTAGAGGGTACGATCCTGGCATAATTCAACATACCATTGACTTGGCGAAAGGGTTGAAGCCATTCTGACAGAAGAAAAGGCTTGTCAGCCTGAAAGTTGAGGTACTGATGGCCCAAGAGCTCACTAAATTGATTGATTCTTGAATCATTTATCCAATTAAGCAATCAACTTGGGTGTCTAATTTGGTATTGGTTTAGAAGAAAAATAGTGACATCTGACTTTGTGTCAATTTTTGAGACCTTAATAAGGCCTCGCTAAAAGACCATTACTCTTTTCCATCCATGGAGTAGATCTTGCAAATTGTGGTAGGGTCAGAGATGTTCTCATTACTTGATGGTTTCTCAAGATACAATCAGGTATATTTCAAGGAAGGCAACCAACATAAAATGATGTTTACCACTAAGTGGGGAACATTCGCATATGCAAATATGCCCTTCAGATGGTTGGACCTTTTAGCAAGCCATGGAAATTTCTTTTAGGGGATTGATCAATTCGATCATTTTGATTTATCTAAACGATTTGACAGTTTTTTCAAAGTTAAAGGTTGACCATTTTCACAACCTATAACAAGTTTTCTAAAGGTGTCAAAAGTTTGGGATTTCTTTAAATCCCAAAAAACGTGTTTTCAGAGTACCTCAAGGTAAGCTATTTGGCTTCATAGTATCCAAGGAGGGAATTGCAATAGACCCTAAAAGAGTGAGATCTATAATGGACCTACTCTTACAAGTGAATCAAAAAGGACTACAATCTTTACTATGGAAGATTAATTTTGTCAGCTGGTTCATTTCAGACTTTGCAAGCATTGCGAGACCCATCACGTTGATGCTCAAGAAGAACTTTATTTTCAAATGGACCCTTGAAGGTAAGATGACTTTCAAGTAGATAAAAAGGGTTATTTCTACTGCTCTGGTGTTAGCCAATCTAGACTTTTCTAAAGATTTTTTCCTTTACGTGTACATCAGTCAACATAGCATAGCTTTTGTGCTCACTCAAAGGGATGAAGAAAGTAACATGGATCATCTGATTGATTTTCATTCAAGGACCCTCAAGGGTTATGAAACCAAATACAATTTTAATGAAAAGTAGGTGTTTGTCATTGTTAAGATCCTCAAGAATTTTTGACACTTAGTGTTGGCCAACAAAATTACTATTTTGGTTGCTCACTCAAGCGTAAGGGAATATATTACCGAAGGAGAAATAACTGAAAAAAGAACCAATTGGATCACCAAGATCTTGGAATACGATGTAGATATCAGATCGAATAAGTTGGTGTAGGGAAGATGCCTTTGTGAGTATCTTGCACAAGAGTCGGGATCCAAAATCGACAAGATTGATTATGTCTACTCAAATAAGTTTGAGTCTGACGACTCCTAGGTGGCGAATCGAATGATATATATGTAGAAGGGACACTACCTGACAACCCTCTTGTTCCACAAAATGAGATACTATCAATTGCAAGGCACTAGGTATGTATTAGTTGAGGAGATTTTGTTTAAAACAAACTATGATAGTGTGCTACTCCGATGTTTAGACAAGCACAAGGAAAAAAGGGTTATGACATAATTTCATAGCAATCATGAGGGTGGAAATTTATTTTCCAAAACTACCACCCTAAAAATCATGCCAGAATGATACTATTGGCCCTCAATATTTTCTGAAGCACACCATTTAGTGCAGAAGTGTACTAAGTGTCAATTTTTTGTTGGCAAGAGAAAAAATTCCGCTTTTTCGCTAAGTCCCATCATAACAAAAGAGCATTTTTCTCAATTGGGATTGGATTTTTTCAAAGTGATAAACCCCATCACTAGTGTTGGTCACAAGGTGGATAGAGGCCATCACCCTTAAAAGTGCTACAGAGGGCGATATTGTTAACTTCCTTGAGGAGCTAGTGACTAGGTTTGGTTCACCAAAGACTGTCATATCTGAAAATGCTTGGGCCTTTGTAGGTTCAAGGATGTCAAATTTTTCTATTAAGAATGGTTTCTACCTCAAGACTTCGTCAAACTATTACCCACAAGGAAATGGGTTAGTGGAGTCAACAAATAAAAATCTAATTAGGTTAATCAAGCGCATTGGGTCTGAATAACAAAGCGAATGGTACAAGCATCTACAGGCTTCTCTATGGGTAGACTGGATCATGCCAAAGTAGATCCTAAAGACATCTCCCTATGAATTAGTGTATGGAAAAGAGGTAGTTTTACCTATTTCCATGGAACTCCCTGCTCTACAATTACTAAAAGCCCTAGAAATAGAGGAATGTGGTCGAATGGAGGTATAGATAGAAGAAATCCTCAAGCTTGAGGAAGATAGAGAGAAGGCCTTTGGATCCATGATTGGTCACCAAAATATAGTCAAGCGATGGTTCGACAAAAAGACTTCCGACCCAAATTTCTAGAAAGGAAGCCTAGTGCAAAAATATGATAAATGTACTCCAAAACAAAGGTAGCACACCAAATTCAAAGCGTTGTGGAAGAGCCCCTTCTGAATTAGTGTGTGCAAGGAGAAGAATGCGTACGAGATTGAAGATATGGAAGGAAATGCTTTAGAGATACCGATGAATGGTATTTATCTAAAATTATTCCATTAAAGTATGATATTCTTCGAAAAAATTTCACAGATATGTACCATATGTAAGATTTTGTAAATATTGTTTTAGTTTTAGAATAAGCCATAAGGAAAATGAAGAACGCAAAAGAAGTAAGGAAATACTATACTATTATATATTCATTGAAATTTACAAGTATAAAATAGCCTAAGGCTCAAATTTTGACAGAAAGCTCTCTCGAGCAAAACCCAAAAATGGTCTTTGAGAAAAAAGTGCAAAAAGGAACAAATTAGAGGCATTTTACAAAAGAAATCAGAAGGGTAGGCCTCCAGCCATAGTTACATAGGCCTATTGCCCATAATCGTTCTTTTCTTCTTCTTCTTCTTCTTCATTGATAGGAAAGTGGGGAACACACAACACACAACACACGACACACAAACCTTTTTCAGCCTAGTCTCCACGATTGTATGCCAGAAGATCAAAATGATTCTTGAATTCCAACCCAGGAATGACCTCAATGCAATACTCCTGAAGGAATTAGCTGGCTATAGGTAGGGACAGAGCACAGTGGCTTTCCAAGTCCATGGTGCAGAAGTCACTCAGAAAAGGTAGCCAGGGCACGTTGACGCCACGATCAACATACTGATGAAGGTCCATCACATTGGGGATGTTGACACCTAGGATGTTTAGGTCCAAAAGGGAGGCCATGAAGCGGGACAGGATGTTGCAGTTGCTCCTCATGTGGTTTTTGTCCTTAATGAAGTCCATACCAATGACCCAACAAAAGGAAATTACCCCAAGCCAGTCGCATCTCTTTACTAGGAATTTGATTCTATCAATAGTAATCTCCCTAGTGAATGCATATTATGGCTTCGGGGGAGAAAACGAATAGGGGTGCCTAGGTCATCAGACATGGCTAAAGCAACATAGTGAAAGACGATATGAAAATAGAGAAAAGGCTGGCTAAACTCAAAAGGCTTACTTTTTGAATGAATATAGCTATAAGGTGGCATAGCTATTTATAGAAAAGAGGTGTCAGTGAACCCAAACAGTAGAAGGTCTATTTTTGGCCAGATGACAAAGGGAAAATATCAAAACAATTGGTGAATGGAAAATAAATTGTACGGAGAATTTGACATAAGGTCCAAAAATTAATTTTTAGGCATTGTGAGTAAATGCTCACATAAGTCGATCGTTGACGTGTGTGCTTTTCCATCATCAGCGTCAGCTAGATTGTGTAACTAAAAAGACATGGGTTAACACACTAATATTTGACAAATTAATGAGCGCATCTTTTCAAAGGTACTTCATATCACCTAAGCAAGATCGACATAACTAAAGGCACTCTCTCTGAGACAACAAGCTTATTTATAAAGAGAGGCGGTGAAGGGAATGTACTAATTCCATTCTTGTGGAGTTTTTGGTATTCTCAAGGGATACAAATCTCCAACCCACACGTATCACCTCGTTGGCATCATTTAATGAACCAACGGTAATGACATAGCCTTAACTACATGTGATTACAAAGGGAATTAACTACACCAAAAAATCATATTTTTCTAAAGAACCAAGAAGCAAGTGGCCATTTAGTGAAAAACCTCTCTACAAATTTTGAAGCAACCATGGCAGAGCCATCAACGACTGGTAGAAGGGCAGAGTCTGCATCAAAATAGCTTATTTTTACTAATATCTTTGGGTGAAAATAATTTGTCAACAAATCAGTTCTTGAAGGTTGACTATATGAGTTTTGTAAAAGGGTGTTGGTGGATGGAAGTGTTCCCAGAGAGGTAGTGCGAGATGCTGCCGACAATGTTTACGATCTAAAATTGGTGAAAATCCCTAAAAATCTCAGAGAGGGATCATTCCAAAGAATGAAAGAATACGGTTCCTCTAAGGGTTTTCCCTCTTGGCTCTGGAATTATGGTTTGCCACAATTTATGTTACCTATCGTACACCCATTCCTAGAGCTAGTGGTAAGAGGCTTGATGGAGAAATTGGAACCAAAACATGCAACATAATCAGGGTCACAATTTTTGTTGCAGCTATACAAGATATTTGTGTATCCCTCCTAGCTAGCCCTCTGAATCATTCAGTGAGGAAGATATGGAGATTTACTGGAAAGAAGCAAACGAAAGAGAAAGTTTCTATCGGGATGAGACAGGAGAAAAGCTGTCGAGAGGTCGATTTGTTTTTCCTCTGGAAATTAGAAAGTTCAAAAACAACACACGGGATCTTTTTCTCGATGTTGTCTTGGCTTTTCAGCCTAGATGATGATGAAGAAGTCAATGGTTTCCAGATGGCCTTGGCTCTGATACTCAAATAAGAAATGGGGAAGAGATACTTTGACTTTGTTGATGTGGTAGCTACAAACATGTTGATGCAGTTGAAGAATAACCAAACCGAGTCTAAATTTAGGTATTCTTTTTTCTTGGATCACTTAATTTTGCATCAAAATTTTGGGTTTCTGGAGAGAAATTTTCTGGTCATTAGCTTTGATGAAGAGGGTTTAAGTCAGCTAGTTTATGTATTGACCCATGTACTATTAAGAACATGTAATTACTAGTGGTTTGTGAATCACTTTCTGAGACCGGTGTTCCAAGAGATATTGCCATGTCTGATATGTTGTTTGTCCTCTAAGGTTGAAAAATGGATCAAAAATTCATTGACCTCAGTAGATTATTTCTTCGAAGAAGATTTTACATTCATTAGATTTCATGGTTTCATCAGAGAGCCTTTCCGACTCCCCATATTTGTGATGGATAGGGTTTTCATGTTGGAGGGATTTTGTCAGGCAACTCTTGCCAACAATGCCTATAATAGGGGAAGGAATAAAATGAAGCTATATTTGCTTCCCCTTTGCATCACGAACAATAAGATGATTCTGGAAAAGTGGGAAGCACAGCGGGAGCTTATAAATCTATTTGTGGCTCTTGGCTTAGTCCTTATCTGTGACACATGGGACTATAATTTAGTGAAGGTTTCCCTATGAAGCATGAGAAGTGGGACTGTATGGAGTCCAAGAAGAATCTGACTCAGGAGAAGCCAAAAATATACATGACCTTGTCCCTCATACTGACTAAAAGACCAAAGTGGCTAAGTTTCTATACATCGTAGGCAAAATATCAGAGGGACCTTTCAATAACTAAAACCCTCAATAATCAAATGAAGTGGAAAGGGTGGTCAGAAAGGAAGATGATGGATTTCTGGAGTTTTCGATAAGAAATGGGAGGAACACATAAGTTGCTCAAGAATTTTTTCCCATATGATGAACAGTTCGAAGACATTTATGACCAAGAGGTCGATTCTAACAATAGCAACCCAAGAGTCTAGCCATGAGATAACAGAGGAGAAAATTCCACACTGTACTGCTTGACCATAGAATTTGACAAGGGGAGAAGCTCTAAATAAAAGGATTCACTAGCTACATCCTTCACTAGTGCTCGAAGTAGATGAAAGAGAACTCGATGGTTCCCAAGAGAATTAGTTGCAGAACAAGAGGACCAAGCTTCGGTGGGATCATTTGCTAAGGGATTGAGATGCTCTGGTTCGGGTCGAACGAAGAAAAGGAAAGTCCAAGACCTAGACGTACCTGATGCAACCATTGAAAAGGAAGAAGAAGTAGAGTCCGCTTTGTAGAATGATCGAACAATCATGGTCCAGGTAAGTCTTGCTCCCCCTCTTCTTCCTACTTCTGCATCTTTGGTCAATCCCTTTCCTCCACTTGTTGAAAAGAATCCTCCATCCACAGACCCTAAAATTTTGGTTCTAAATGAGCTCCTTACCATTTTCAACACACCAAGTGATGTACCCTCACGTGCCGAGCAAGTAGTATCCACTTCAATCACTATTGACTCTTTGATTTCCCTATCTAGGGCCCCTATTGAGAAATATGAACCATCATTGTTACCTATTACCCCAAGTCCATCTACATTTGGACATAAATCACCCATTTCATGTGTTTCTCTTTTTACCCCAACTAGTCCTTTCGGTGCCCAATCTCAATTTGGCATTCCACCATTTTCGATGATTACTCTCCCATTTCCCTCCCCACATGCTCATACATTTGAGGTCTCCCCTTCTGTTACTCTTTTCAGTGTACCCTCTGGTGCTTCCCTTGTAGCACAAAGCATTGATTCCCCATAGACTCTTCAAAAACATTTTGACGTGACTAAGTGGGTCCGACAAGCCAAGAAGCAAAAAACGAGGATGAAGAATGTCAAGTTGTTGATTGCCAAGAAGATTCAAACCTGTTTCAATGAAGAGCGAAATTCCTTGTGGATCACTACCATGAAGCCACTCGCATCCCAAACCAAAGGACAAATAAAAATGGAGGATTATGACATCAGGGTAGTGGGTCTAGATTTAAATAAAATTCGCCCATGTGACAAAGTAAATCTAGCTAAGATCACTCAAAAGGTAGTGAATACAGATTATGAGAGGCTAGATTGGAAGTTAAGGAAGCATGAAGTTGAGTTGGAAAATATAAAAGAAAGAGTGAATTGGTTGCAATCCAAACTTAGGGCTCAAAATGCTGAAATGACCCACACAATGCAGATACAAGATCAACAGGAGGAAGCAACAGGATCCCTTGCAGAACTTCAAAATGAGCGGATTCAACAGTATGCTGAAATTGATAGATTAAAAGGTGAACTTGCACTTGAGCACCAATCAAATGCAGAGCACCAGTGCGTTCAGGAAAGTATGAAGAAGGAGCTAAATGGTGTCCAATCTCAAGCCTTCGACGAGTTGCAAAGGGCCCAAGAGGAAGTCGAGAAGCTAAGAAGTGACAAACAAGAAGTTGAGTCTACTCTGCACGCTCGTGATCAAGAAGTCAAAAACCTAGTTTTGGAACAAAAAAGTGTTATCGATAAAAGGGATCAAATGGAGGAGAGAATGAAGGAAAAAGAGGCTCAGCTACATGAAGAGCTAGCAGTTTCACAAAGTTCTGTGACCCTTCCTGTAAAAAGTAGGTGGGTGTCTGCCTATTGGGAGCGAGTTATTATTGCACTCGTTGTTCTAAAACTGACCTTGCAATTTCTTAAGGATGCCTAGGAGATAAATGAAAGGGTTGGCCCGCTGGCCGACTAGATTCTATACGAATATACCCCCCGAGTTGCTGAGTCACAAAGTATGATTTCCAAATTATGTGTGGTGACAAATGAGGCTCTGAGAAATGTAGGAATAACAGATCAAAGGGCTACCTCTAGCAAGGCAAGTGAATTCACCCATTGTCATAAGGTTCAGACTTCAGTAGTTCCTGTAGAGTCAAGCACAACATCCACTATAGAAGATGTTGAGAGTTAGTTTCTTCAACTTTCTCATCTATATTATCATCTGGGGGCTATTTTAGCAAGATGGGGGTTTGTTTCTTTCAAAGAAGTATTCAAGCTAGATTAGGCATATAAGGCCTTTTGTAGTTTTTTCTAAATGAGTGATGTAGATTGGGAAATGTTGCACTCCTCTTTCCTCAAAATCTAAGAATAGCCAAAGGTCTAGGTTCATTCCTTCACAAGTGAAGCCCCCCTATGAGTCGCCAGAACTGTGAAGCAAATTTTTTCCTTAGTCTATTTTTTAATTTTTGACTTTAATTTTGGCTTCAGGAAGATCTGAATGCGGAAGGTTGTGTTTCTGACGGGTGCGCAATGTGCCACATGGTGGTTGCATTCATTTTTTAATCGCTTTCCTTTTAGTTGGGAGTCAAACCACATGTCGGCTTGGTGGATGATTTATTAAAATCTCTTTTCACAAATATGCGACTATCTGCATGATTGACTCGTCATCTCTTCTACAGAAACGTTGTACCTTGGGGAGCCTTTATTCAAATTTTTTCAGAGCATGCCTTGCCTTACTTTTCAAAGGAAGGATGTGAGTCGGTGCCACCAAAGCCACTTGACTGATTGACAAGACCTTTGGTAGGTTGTTTTCTAGATCCGAGCGATTACGAGGGGTGATCTTGTTAAAATATCTAAAGGATATTAATGCAGTAGTTGAAATTTATGATGAGAAGGATTGTAGCAACCTAATTAAAATATCTGGGATCAAATTCTAAGATATCAAGTGCAGACGTCTGGTAGTCATTACCCTTGAACAAAGTCGGTGTTTTTCTCTCCTTGGCAGCTATAAAGTGCAAGTGACAATAGGCAGAAAGGATTCCTGAAGTTTTCCTTTTGGAAAAAAAATTCTTTAGTTTTCATAGTTATAGGAGTACCTTTTTTAAATTTTATAGAACACTGCTTCGCTCTGGCATGTTATATCTTTTGTTTACTCAAACTATTTTCATATTAGAATCTGACCTATATTTTAAAGCTCGTTTGAAATTTGAAGTATGATTTATTTGGGAGAAATACTTGGAACTGTGCATGATATGGCCTTTGTCAATATTTCTTTCTTTATATTCTTGTCTAGAATATAACACCATGTCTAGCTTAATCTAAATAGTTTGATTATTCAATTTCCATGTTGTATTTATGTATGATAAAATTATAGTCTACAGAAATAGGATTATGTCTTTCGACTTCACTGATTTCTTTGTAGGTTGTGATTTCTTCATGTCATGTTGTATTAAGAGGAAGATTCTATGTAGATTTTGAATGTTCTTCTATTTACCCCTTGAAATTTCTATGCTTGGTTGGATCTTAATGCACACTTCCTGTGGGTGGATTGAATGACTGCATTGTGCTTGTATCTAGCCTCTGCTGCTTGTTCTCTTCCCAACAATGAAGGGATGTGGCGTTCTATGTCTATCATGTCATTCATAGAAATAAATTTGTGGTTTTGAAATGTTGTAAAAGTGTTTGCGCATCGCCACTTTCATTTTTTTCTATTTACATTTCTTTCTACCCTTTTCCTAAACTCAAAGAATAGCCGACTTTCTATAAAAATCCCAGAGGTATTCAGTGAGGCGCATATTGTTCCCCCACTTGCTAAATTTCCTATAAGACTATTGGAGAGGCACAAGCTTTGATGATTAACAATAACTTTAAATCAAAGTTCAATTCTTATTTTTCTACAAACTCAAATTTATGATTATTTTAATTTTAAACCTTCATAATTAATTATGAAGATGAGAGTTGCAATTAAAAAGGTTTATAAATTTTAAATGTATGCTAACATTTTTAAATATTTCTAAACCTATTTAAATGGACAAAAATTGCTTATTAATTATGAAGTTACATATGAGAGTTGCAATTAAAAAGGTTTTTAAATTTTAAATGTATGGTTTCACTTTTAAATTATTTTCAAACCTATTTAAATGGATAAAATTTCTTATAAAGATCTTAGATTTTTTGAAAATTCAATTAGTTGTTTTCTTACAATATGTGGAAGTTGCAATAACTTTTTGTTCACTTATAAAAAAAGTATGTTGTAGGTTTGATGGAGAAGAAGACAACAAAAGAGGAATGACAAAAGCTACAAGAAGAATTGGTGTTAATGAGTGTAGCAAAATTATCTACCAAACCTTTTTCAAGAATAAAGTTGGTTTGTAAAAGGTGGAATGAGATGCTTGCTTCACATGATTCACTAAAAACCATAGTTTTAGATGGCTCTTGTTCGAGAATTTTTTTCTTATTAAATTTCTCTCCATATGGGTGTAAGGGGATATACTCATGGATCATTGAAGGTGATGCAGATTTTGATAGGGTTCCTTTAGTAAAATTTCCAGACTATTGTAAGTGCATAGAGGTGGTTTCCAACAATATCTACTGTTGCTCCAAATGGGTAAGAGACGATCCTTCCAATTTCTACATATATGATAAATCAAATGCAACTATTGCAACTTGGATAGAAGTTCCTCATCCTTCCAAAATCACAACCACTTTAGGTACAAATTTCATATCAACAACTTTTGTCTCTTTCATTAATCAACATATAATCTTTCTTGGACAATACTACTGGCACAAAAATAGTTGAAGTATTGTTTAGATTTATGACTCAAAAAGTAATTTATGGAACAAAATGTTTGTTGAACATTCCTATTTTCCAATAAGGAGAGGTTTTTATTCTGAAGGACGATTTTACTAGTTAAGAAATTATACAAACAATGGTGAGATTATTGAATTTAATTGGGCTGAAAAGAGTTGGATGATAATTCCATTACTAGTTGATCCTACTAAAGAGTACCCTTATGTTGTCAATTTCCCCTCTAAAGAAGTACAAACAAAAGCTTAAGGAAAGTATTATGATGTTATGATTCACTATAGTTTTACATCTTGGGAATTAGCTGGATGTGATGGTTATATAGTGCTGGTTGACAAAAAATATCATCAAATGTGGAAGTTAGATAAAGTGGATAACGAAGGAAAAGAAAGAAATATATGGTCACCTTTACACATTAATTTACCTCAAGAAATTTATAGCATAGTAGTTAATAGCAATGGAAGCATATTAGTTGTGGGAGAGAAAGTGTCGTTATACAATAATGAAGGAAGAATAATTCAAATGATTGGATTGGAAGAGTTTGACCCATGACTTCTTATCCAAACCAAAAAAATATGAAAATTATATGCCATTGTTTAGTCTGCCTATAGATTGCACCAATGTATGGTGGCCATAATAAGTTATTTTGAAACTTTCATGAAAATTATAGAATGTATTATTTTATAATATTTAATTTTTTGGGGTTTGAGATTTGAATTATATTGTAATGGACTTACTATAATTTTAAACTTATTTTTGGTTTCGTATTTTATTAAATAGTGATATTTCTTGAAAAAATGATAATGAAGATTATATTAATATAGTTTTCAACTTAAATAAAATTCTAAAAAATACAAAACTTTAAAATAAATCATTCTTACTAAACCAAAAAGGCTCAAAACATTATATCAAATCAAATAAAAAGATTTATTTTAGAAGCATATAAAGTTCACATCTAACTTAAGATATATGCACGATGGCAATTTAAACTAGCATTTTTCACATCACATTCCTCAATAAGTAAAAATATATATTCTATAATATTTGCAAACATAATTATGTTGTCACTTTAATTATATCCACTAGATGGAACTAAGGAACAAAATATTATTTATAATATTGTAAAAATGAAAATAATTATTCTTATAATATTTAAAAAATAAAATATTATATCCATTAGATCCAACTAAGGAATAACATATTATTTATTCTTATAATATTTAAAAAATAAAATATTATATCCATTAGATCCAACTAAGGAATATCATATTATTTATAATATTGTACAAAAATGAAAATCATTGTTCTTATAATATTGTAAAAATCAAATATTATATGCACTAGATCCATTGTAAGGAATCTCAAAAAATTCTATCACATTAAATAAAAAGAAATGTTTTAGAAGCATATAAAGTTCACATCTAACTTAAGATCTATGCACCATGACAATTTAGATGAGCATTGTTCACATTCCATTCCTCAATAAGTAAAAATATATTCTATAATATTTGCAAACATGATTATGTTGTCACCTTAATTATATCCACTAGATCCTTGAACTAAGGAATAAAATATTATTTATAATATTGTAAAAATGAAAATCATTGTTCTTATAATATTATAAAAATCAAATATTATATCCACTAGATCCAACTAAGGAATAAAATATTATTTATAATATTTTAAAAATAAAAATCATTTTTCTTATAATATTGTAAAAAACAAATATTATATCCACTAGATCCAACTAAGGAATAAAATATTGTTTATAATATTGTAAAAATGAAAATCATTGTTCTTATAATATTGTAAAAATCAAAGTCATTGTTCATATAATTGATGCATGTTCTATCACATCTTTGTATTTAGGTTTGTGTTTAGAACATATAATTTTTTGAATGGATTGAAAATACACTAAAAACACCATCAATATATTAATGCAAAGGAAATTAAGAATAATTGAATTGACATAGTTTGATCCAAAACTTTAAATCTTAACCCTAGCCCTAATGTTCACCCTAAATATTACCCTAGCCATAACTATAATGATAACCCTAATCCAAATCCTAATTTTATTTGTAATCGTAACTCTAATCCTAATTTAACTCAAATCCTAATCGTAATCTCAAATCCTAATTGTAATCTTCACCCTATCTCTAACCCTAACCCTAAATCCAACCAACATACTATAATTTTATCTTTAAACCTAACCCTAACTACAATAATATATATATAAAATATCCTTAACCATAACCCTAACCACTATAATATATATAAAAATTAATCCTTAACCCTAAACCTTATGCTAACCCTAAAAGTACCACTTACCTTAACCCTAATCCCAATACTATTCTTAACCCCAACTTTAATCATATTTATATCTCTAACCTAAATCATAATCTCAACCATACCCTTCATCCTAATTTTATTTGTAATCGTAAGTCTAACCCTAACCCTATTCCTATCCCTAACCATAACCATAACCCTATTCATGATGATAGAACTAATCCTAATCATAACCCTAACCCTAACCCTAACCTTAATAATGTTTTCTTCCATGTCGTTGACCCCAACATAAATTCTAATTCTAACTCTAATCATAATCATGACCCTAACTCTAACCCTAACCCTAATCTTACTAACCCAACCTTGATCCCATTTTTAATTCTAACTATAACCCTATTCCTATTCCTATCCCTAACCATAACCATAACCCTATTTGTAATGATAACACTAATCCTAATCGTAACCCTAACCCTAACCCTTATGTTAGTAGTAACCCTAACTCTAACCCTAAACCTAATATTTTTTTCTTCCATGTCATGCTACAAATTCTACTAGCATATATATATATATATATTAATTTATAAATAATATATATAAAAACGTTGAGAGATATCTTTCTCAAGGTGTCTATTTTTAATCAATTACTCACATAAAAGTGCAATAGATGTCTCGAGAAGGATATCTCTTGATGTATATATTATTTATAAATTAATATATATGCTAGTTTAATTGTTTGGATTTTTTAGAGTTAATGGTCTTACGATTTTTTGTGCTGATTTTAAATTGTTTTAAATATTATTTATTTTTATCATATATTTAAAAAATATATTATTTTTCTTTTAGTTATCTATATGGATAAACTTTTTTTTTCAGGTCTTCATACAAACATATTGATTCTTAAATTCTTTTGTAATTTTAATTTTAATTATTAAAAATATTTATGAACATTTGTGGGAAAATGCATTAAACATTCAATTTAAACATTTGTGCAACAAAAAAATAATTATCTTTATACAAGCCATTACTATACAATTATATTATTTTTATTTGGTAGTTCAAGGCCATGTCTTACAACTTTAAAAATATTATATGTATATGTTTCTATTTACTTATTAATCCTACTTGATAACAAAATGTAACAAAATTACTATGTACATGGAATGTTTACAATAAAATTTTGAGATAGCCAATATTGACATTATAAATGAATTAATTTTAAAATGATCAAACTAGATTACTAAAATAATTATGTTTGATTTAAACAAAAAAGAAAATAATTAAAAAAAAATTCAAATTTGATATTTCAAATATATCAAATAAAAACTTGCACTACATAAACATAAGTGAAAGAATCTTATAACTAAGTGATGATTGCTTATATTTATAAAATGATAAAAAATTTATTACCCATGAAAAATTGGAAGAAAATAAGATATTGTAGAAAAAAAAAGACATAGAATCAAAAGAACACTTACAAATCTTAATATGACATTTCAATATGATTTTGAGTTATAATTATTACTAATAAAGTCTATTGAGTTAATTGCTAGCACTAGCTAATATTTCACATTATCAAATGTTTGAGAAGATTCCTTGTATCATTTGGGTGTGCATTAAAATATTTAGCATTACTTTTATATAGTATGTAGTCTAATTACATCATTACATGGTTGCTAGTAAAAAGAACAAGAGCGTATTTATTGGACTATACTATTATGTAATAATTTACATTACTAAAAATCCAAAAAAAATTTGAGGGTAAAGTGATTTAGGTACTAATTACTTAAAAAAGATAGGTGTGTCCCATCGTCTAAGATTAACTGTTATTAATCAACATAAGGGAGTGGAAAAATTGAATTTGTACATGAAAGTTCTTATTCTTAATCACATAATAAAACTACATAGGAGTTCCCGATAGGCATGAATGGGGATAATTTTAGTACATTAGATTGAATAGATAGACATATCATTCTATTTAATAGGATTTTTTTTAAATATAAATAAAAATTATTTATTCACATTCAAATTATAGACACTAAAATCTCATGACTAATCTACTCATTAAATAATTTATCATATCTTAATTAATCCACCTTCATCAAAATTAAATTAACTAAATAAATCATTTTCTCTGTAGTATTAAATAAATTAAAATAAATATAATACTCACCAATAATTAAATAAAAAATCATAATTTACTTTGAATTTAGTTAAAACCAATTATTTAATTTAGTTTACTCGCTAATAAATTTATCTAGCTAATCAATCAACTTAAATGACTCATCAATCAATTTAGTTAACCAAGGAATCAACTTAATTGACTCAATAATCAATTTAGTTAACTAATCAATCAACTTAATTGAATCATCAATCAATTTAGCTAACTAATCAATCAATATAGTCAACTCATCAATCAAAATAAGGAAATTGGCTAATGATTGCCACCTCTTCATATCCACTCCATTAGTGAGAGTTAACTCATAATCCAAGATGAAATCCTACCCCTCCATCCATCCTAGTAAAAAATCTATTAATCCAAGATCAAATCCATCATTTTTCGAAGGAGAAGAATCTATTAATGCAAAGTTATGATGCTATTGTAAGTATTTATATATCACACCTTTGATAAAAACCCTAAGCACAACTAAACATTCTTGTGCGTAGTTCAAGGACTTGATTGCACTTCCTCAATAATCAAATGCTATTACTCAAAGTATAATCTAATTGCTTGATTGGATTTGAGATTGGTGAAACACCTACACTAAATCCCTCAAATGAAATCGAAACCAATTATTTTAGTTGCACCATCATATACTAAGGCCATGACTGTTAAGTTGGAGAATAGGTTTAGATGTAGAAAATTTTGAAGCAATGGGGATTTGAAAATCAAGTAAGAATTTCATGTTTTACACTCAAGTTTGAATTCATATCATAACATTCATTGTGTTGGTGTAGATTTTTATTTTCCTAACTTGGATTAATTAATTTTCCCTTAGTCCTAGGTTTTTCCTTGTACACTTAATTAAGCTTACTTAGGATAATAAAGTGAGTTTATTACTAGGAGATGAGTGATGTGTTACCCCTTCTTTAAAGGGTGGAAACACTTTCCACTTTTGGTGGCATCCTCCACTTTTGGTGGTCCATCTCCAGTTATTTTGGTTGATTCCTATTGGTTGGATTTGCCACCTACCTCCTCTCCTAAGTTCTATATGAACTCTCTACCTAGCTTGTATTTGCATCTTCATGCATTGATCTTCTTGCAATCTTTGTAGTGTATCTTTTAAGCTTGGAAGCTATTAATGCAATATTGTCATATTGACGTTGCATAATCTCCCTGAGTCCTGGTTTACATTCTTATGTTTTTCCAATTTATGTAACTTTAGTTTTCTCTTAAAATGTTCCTTGGGTTATTCAACCTATTTCAAATTTCTAACATGGTATCAAAGATTTTATTTTGATAAATCTAAGTTCATAGATTCTTTATTGAGAGATTGAGTTTTCTTGTAAAGACCTTGTAAATTCTTGTATGCTCTTCTCTTGTGTTTTGAATGATCTAGAGAATCAGAAAGGATTTGCAAAGATCTAATAACCTCTTCATATTTCATATGTTTTTTGTGAGATCTGGATGATTGCAACATTTTTTGTTATACTAGCAGCATGTTTGACTGTTCCAACATGTCCCAAAGGCTCAAGAAAGTCAAGATTGGCTTTTATTTCATCGAAATTGGAGATCATTTGACATAGTTACAAACGGGGGTTTGAAGCTCTGATCTAGCAAAAAAAATTTATTGAAACATTTTTGGCCCAAACAGACCTTGCCATTGCATTTAGAAGGCCCAAAAACCCTATTCTCATTTGAAATTTATCTATTTTAGATGAATTTTATTTTTGGCAAATTTTTCTTTTGCTAGGAGGTTCGTCATTGTAGGCTAAATTTAGCCATTTTTAAAAAATTCATAAGTTTTCACCATGGTGTCCATTTTCTACAAATAAGATATCATCGGAAAGATGGAGACAAGCACTTTCCATCTGCTAAGGTATTACAAATATTTTTTTTCTATTTTCAGCTAGATATTGTAGGTTGTTTAGCTGTTTGGTGCAAATTTCTTCTAAAGGCCATAACTTTTGCCCTAGTGCTCCGATTTTTGGAAAAAAGTAGGAGTTGGAAAGGTCTTGGAAACCACTACACAACCATAAGGCTATTTTGTACATATTTTGTCTCATGTTCATTTTGTATTATAATTTTTAATTTTGGCTATTTTGAGCCTATTGAGTATTGTATCTTGGAAAAGGTTTTGTTAACACACTAAATTATATAGTGCCAACCTTATAATATTTGGGGGGTGATCTTTAATACTAGTAAAAAGGGTGGGAGTGAATTGATGTTCTTTTGTAATCATTTAAGGATTGTATTATGGGTTTTTCTACTCATCCTTCTGTGATAATTTTGGATAACACTAATTATGAGTCTTTGAAAAAAAGCATTCTAACCTATCTTAGATGGCTAATTTTTTTTCCTTACCTTTATGGACTCATGCCTAAACCAGACACACCTAGAAGGAAATCAGTATGGGGTAATATAATTGATCATATATTAGGAGCAATTGGTTCTCATGTTGATGATTACACTATATTAATTATAACAGACATTGAATGTCCCCACACACTTTGGACAAAGATTTGGGAGATGTTTGGAGACCCTCATATTTCTCCATTCCTAGATGATCCTGCTATAGATTGTCTCATTCCACTTGATGATGCAGATAATATACCCTTTGATGATGATTATTTAGAGTAGCTTAAGTATTATGCACATCTTAAACATTCACATGACATAGAGACTTCTCTTCTTGCTTCTCATCCTCATGTTGAGATTACATCGACATCACCTATTGTAGCTTCAGATTCTAGAGATGCTTCTTCAAGAGCCTCTAGTGAATCATTGCAATAGGATTATTCATTTCTTTTGGGTTCAATTAATTTGGACCAATTTCTACCAAGACATCTCTCGTTTGTTTGTAGAGTCCTTCATTTTGGATCTAGATGACACTATTGAGGACATACCTCTTCTCTTTGAGGACCACTTTTTTGCCCTTGCATCTAATGTTGCTACTTCAAAGTTTAGAGTTGCTTATTTGAAAGCTTCTAATGACTTCTTGTAGTAGGATATCTATAGTCTTCTTGATTCATCTTGAGATGATATCTTGATAGGTATTTCAGACTTGTTTATAGACACATATTGCAAATTTCAGAGACACTATTGAGTATATTGATGATATCTTTGATGAAGATGATTCTTCTTCAATTTTTGTGAGGGAACACTTTGACCCTCTTATTCATTATATACATGATCATTCCTTACAATTTGACATGAGTGTGGATATCTTGAATCATCATTTGGAGAAGGCACCTTCAGAGGAGATACTTGAGTCTTTGGATTTTTCTCTACATTAGTCTCTATGTGAGACCCACCTTTTATATGTTAGGGATTATGTGATATATGATTATGTGATATATGACATGACTTGCATTGACGAATTTAATTCTACTATTATGTTATCATGGACTCTAGTTTTAATATATGACATGATTTGCATAGACGACCTTGATTTTACTATCATGTTATCATGGGCTCTAGTTTTTGATTGATATAGATGACTTTGATTTTGACTATTATGTTATCATGAACTTTAGTTTTGATATATGACATGATTTGCAAAGATGACATGGATTTGACTATTCTATTATCATGAACTCTATTTTTTATATATTGATAATAGCTTAGATACAATAAGCTTTCACTTATATGTTGAGCTTTATTGTCACGAGTTGTGGTGCTATGCGATTAATGGGTTAAGCCTGATGATTTTGTTATTATTTACATATGAGCATTTAATCATATGATTTCACGTAATTGTGGTTTTCAGATGTAGAAGCAATTATGAGTATGTTGATTTTATTAATAATTTGCCAATTATACTATGTAGTGGGTAAAATGCAATGAGTTGTTTTGTTCTTTATAGTGCACTTACGTAAATGCCATATTTCGACCTCATGTTTCAGTTTAATTATGATGAGGGACTAACATCGCAGTTGAGTGTGTAGGATAGCCATGACTAATGGATTAGGGGAAAAAGCCAAGGTGACTTATGTTGTGATAATTGTGCTATGGAAATTTTGTGTTGTGTCGATAAGCACCCTTGTTTATATTGTTTGGAGCTACGATTAGTACAAGTGAATTGTGACAACATTTTAATTTCAAAGTTTTGGGGACAATTTAATGTGTTTTAGTAGTGTTTTGTGAAATTTCCATGACCCTAGGTCATAAGATTAAGTCCTAGGGGTAATTTTATGTGTTTAAAATTGTTTTGGAAGCCTTAGAACTTTTTTTAAAACATTTTCTTCATATGACGAAATTCAAGAATTTTGCTTGTCTTAAGAGCCTACTCACCAAAAAGGGTGAGGGGTGTCCAAAAGGGATGCCAACACATGTCATCTAGAGAATTGAGCAAGAAATATTTTAAAGACAAAAGGACGTGGTTTTAAAATCTAACCAGGAATTCCTAATTGAGGGATGTTCTGTTAACCTAATTGTGAAGAGGAGCAGCAACTTGATAAGAAGGAAGGGAGCTGATACTGTTATCCCCTTTATCAAGTTGAAGATTTTCTTAGGTAGGCTTCTTTTCTCTTTTTCTGTTATAAATAAATTTCTAGAAATGAAGGTGGTCATTGTTTAGTTGTGTTAAGAAGAACTTTTAAGAAATGAATTGTGAACTCTATTGATTTATTTCTGTTTGCAAGTATGCTGGAAATTGAATTGGGAGTATAGTTTATTTTCAAGTTATGTAAGGTTTTCTAGAAAATAAATGTGAATTGTGTCTAGGGTGAATTTATGTGAGTTGTGGTTGTTTGGATGGGGAGCTGTTATATTGTTGAATCTTCATGTTTTCTTTTCTGAAGGTTCATTTTGTGTAGGGGTCCTAGAGTGGGTGAAATGTCCAGGGAAAAGGAGCTATTATATGGGTATGAGTACCCTAGCAGTGCAAATTTGGTTCTTGAGGTGATTAATGAAGTGTGGTAGTAATGGGTGTGTAAAGGAGATTGGGAATGGGGCAAGGTGGTTGTGTCTGTGGAATAATGAAGGAAAGGTGTGGCTGTAAATGCCAGGAAATTCTATGTTTCTTTTTTTTCTCTCCCTTTCCCTGTAGATGTCCCCACTCCCCCTAATTTGGGGCTCATGGATGTGAGTCATGTGTGGGGAGTTAAGTGCTGTTTGTAAATTATCAGTAATTTGAAAACATTTGTCTTCTGGTTTAAATTCCAGTCTTGATTTAACATGTACATTTTTTATGTGTGCGTGTGTTTTGGACTTGTGCTGAGTCATGTCACTTTGGCTTGTTTCCCCTAGCCTTGGGGGTGGGCTGCTTAAGCCCTATGGATGGGAGGTGAGCTCTCACTGGTTGTGGAACCATTGTTGTTGAAATTGTGTAGAAGGTTCAGTTATGAAGAATGTATTGCTGCAAGTGAAGAGAGACTTTTATAAAGAAATAATTGCTGCAAGAGTTTTGCTACTGTATGTTATTATAGAAGGAAACATACAAGGAAATAGATAAGACCATTAGCTGCATAAAAAAAAAAAATAATTGCAATAATGGATATTGTATATGTAATTTTAGGGTGAATGGAATAGGTATGTAGGAAAATTCTTATTTTTGTACTGTGTATAATTCTCTTAACAAAAGAAACTCCTCACAAAGTTTCATAGTCTTTTCTGCAAGGAAAAAAATAGCAAAATGATTGTGTCAGTTTTAAGTATACCAAATACAAACATACAGGGGTTAAACTAGTGAAGTATCTGTAATTGGTAAATCAACATTATAATATGTTACTGAAAGAGAGATGATTGTGATGTTTTCTGTACATAGTCTGCAATTTCCTTATGTTCTTTCCACTGTTAATCTTTATTCAGCTTGTTCCTGCACATAAGGAATCATGGATTAAATGTTGCATGTTACATTAAGCTAGTTCTTGTACATAGAAAATCATTAATTTAATATTGCATAAAACAATGCTTACCTGTACATAGAAAGATCATAGATTTAGTATTACATAAGCTTGTTCGGTACAAGAAAGTCATAGTTTTAATATTGCATGGTACAATATCTTCCTGTACATAGAATAACATAGATTCAATGTTGCATGATATAGAGTACCTGGAAAAGGATGAATACCCTACTAACCCAACAAATACCATTGTAAGATTTAATCTACATTTCACAACGGGGGTTCAATTCAGGAAATCCACTTATTTATTGGAACCCGAGATTGTTATTGTAAAACTTAAAATAAGAATATAGATATATATATATGTATATACCACACAGGGATTAGGAGGAGGGTCTCATTATCCACTCAGATTGTAAACAGAAAGAAAAGATTAAGAGGAAAAGAAGGAAAAATAAAATAAAATAAGAAGAGAGAAAGCACAAACGACCCTGAAAAGCTTAATGGGTATGGAACTCCTTATTAGGTTCTTTGGGTATTGACCAAATAAAAAAAAAATCTGAAAGGGAGGGCTACACATGTTAGGGAATCGACTCCCTCTGTTACCTTCCCAGCAAGTTGTGTCTTGATAGTAAGGTGTCTAGTAAGAGAATACTTGAAATATCAAGAAATAAAGAAATAAATTTATCACAGTAGGTAAACTATGGCCAGATCTGTAATGAATACATTTGGGTTTTGAAAAAAAAAAAATTGCAAGAAAACTTGCTGGCCGCAGCCGAAAAATTGGAAGGAGAACATTTAGTTTTTTTCTTCTGTCGCTCATGTCGATTCTTCACCTCCTTCAGGCCGACCGCCCCAACCTACGCCCTGCATTTGATTTTGAAGGAATCTAGATTAATGCTAAGGGCGTATCAAAGAGTAGGTAACAAACCCCCAAAGAAAAAACTCATGAAATCAAACTAGCCACAGTGAAGTCGGCCTTCCTTCCTCAAGTCGCCTGGCTCAAAATGATGTTGTTGGGTCGGCCATGGTTGCAGCTTGGACTCTGTGAAATAGATTGAAATCGGTCCTCTCTCCTTCAACGCCATTATCCATCCATTTCTTCTGTTGAGCCCAAAAACAAAAACTAAACATCAAATAATAAGATTAGGGCTATTAGGGTGCCTTCCAAGGATTATTGGGAGAACAATAAATTAAAATGGAAAGCTAAAAAGATTTAAAGGCTATCTTCCATGATTTAGCACATTTCAATGTAAGTGCGTGCTTTGACATACATTTAATAATTCAGCCAATTATCTATTATGATATAAGTTAAACACATTTTAACTTAATATCTCTGATTTATTTGGGCGATATGATGTATTTTTAGATTTTTTCAATATATTGACATAAACAAAATTAATTTTTGCAATCTGCTGGACATGCCAATACAACCAGTATGATACATGAGAAAATGATTAAAAGGATCCAATGTAATAAGTGTCTGGTTTTATGCGTTAAATAAATAAAATTCAATAAACTAACATAAAATATAGGGTAAACATTTAGTTCTACATATTAAAACATACAAACTTCAATAAAATAATATGAGCCATGCACTTATCTCATAATAATTATAAATTACACATATAGAATCATAGAGGAAAAAAAAAACGTACTTAAATAATATTAATTTTACACATACATTAGTGTTAAAATAGTGGCGTTGGAAATTTCTATGTCACACCTCCTAAAAGCCACATCGACACATTAAACAAAATATCATAATGAATCCCACGTTTTTAAAATAAAAAGAGGGGAAAGTATTCCCATAATTTTAGGAAAGATTCTATTAATTTAGAAATGAAAATAAGGAAAGATCTTGAGCACATAGGGGAGAAGACCCAGTTACCGCCCCCCATTGAATAACCGCCACCTCATGCTCACTCCACCCTTCAATTTTTTTTTAACTTTGATCCATTACAAAACTTTATTTGAACAAATAAAAAATTACAACACCAATGGCTGCTCATAACACAATGAGTAACTCACCAATCATAATAGACAGCTAAACATGCTTTTGCATTTATAAAAAAAGTCAACTTGCACATAAAAAGACTCATTTACAATTTAATTTAAAACATTTACTATTACAAATACCCCCACTTGCAAAATTTTTTCCCTCATTACATTTTATATTTACAACTACACATGCACACTTAATGATGTTTTACATGACATAATCACAATCTCCTATTAACTCTATGGGATTTGAAATGTACAGTCTTCCACACACTCCTTGATAGATATATGTATTTACTTCATTTCCAATAGGTACCTGCACAATTAAATACAAATGTAAGGCTCCCCAAATGAACATCAAATCCAAATATAATGTATAATTCACTCATATTATCTCTAAAAACCTATGTAACTGGCATCTACAAATTCAAATGTTCAAACAAATTCAAATTTCAAACTCAACAACCAAATTGAATGCATTCAATTGCCACATTCAAATTTCTAAATAAGAGGGGGAAAGCAGTCAGAGTCATTTGTTATCTGTGACAACTTATTCTCTGCAGAATTTAGAGCATCGACAGACATCCTCTGCAGATTCCTCTACAGTTTTAGGTTGGTACTTTATACATTCTACTAATAGTTATTTTTATGAATTGTGTGCATTTAACATTTATATTTATGCAGTATCTTCTTACTTTCATGAACTGTGCATTTAACATTTATATTTATGCACTCTCTTTTTACTTTACTTTATAAGTAAATGAAGGTTTTTTTTGTTGTCTTTATAAGATCTTCAAAATGAATTCTCCTAAGTTTTGCAACAATTCTTTTATATCATTTATTACGTTTCCTTTGGCTGTCCAATACAACAAACTAGCATTTGTTTATATTTTTATACTCTCCTTTGCACATACAACAGGCCAGCATACATATATTTTCATTTTACATTCTGTGTCTCTTGTTCATTCAACAAATTGATATATATGTGTATCCTTTGCCTATCCTTTAGCAATGCAAACAATGGTACTGGTTAATCATTTTCCTCTGCATCTTATTGAATTTGTAAAAGAATGTGTACAATGTTATTTATATATATATACCTATAAAACACACATTAAGTAGTGTGTTTCAAATTGTAAATGAATCTGTGCAATATTTTATACATTCATTTACAGATTATGTGTTTGTTGTCTCTTGTTCATTGAGCAGATTGATATATATGTCTGTTTCCTTTAACTATCCTTTGAAAATGCAAACAATGGTACTGGTTAATCATTTTATTCTGCATCTTTCATGACCTGTGAAGGGTTTATTCGATGATTGAAAAATTATTACTGCTTGTTTATGAAATAAATCATTCCTCTTACACGCATTTTCGCCGTGTGCTATTTGATTTTGTTGGGTCATGGTGCTATTTTTTTCTCCCACATTGCATGTATGTATGTATGTATGTATGCATGCACATACATACATATATACACACATACATATATATATGTATACATATATGTATGTATCTATGCACATACATACATACATACATACATATATATATGTATACATATATGTTTGTATGTATGTATATATAAAGTTGTTTGTCCATGGTGTGGGGTTAAATGATTTCCTCTCCCTGTTTTACCGCGTACTCATGGCCTCATAAAGTCTATTGTATCATGATTTTGTCTGCAGAAATGATAGGGGAATTTTGTGGGTTTGAGCACATGTTTGCAAAAAATGATTAATGGTTTACATTGGCATTTTTATAAAAAACCCATATGAATATGAGCATAAATTGGCAAACCCATTTAGTATACACCATTTTTTGTGAAAACCCTTGCTTTGTTTTTCCAAATACGAGTTTTTTTGGGGTTAAATGATTAAATACGACCTGGTAAAGTCAATTGTCTCCAAAAATGATGAGGAATTTCTTGGGTTTGACCACATGTCTGCAAATTAATCTCATGAAACCCTTGCCTGGAATATTCCACATCTATCTGAAAACACACTTTTGAATTCCTACAAGTGAGGAATTATTATTATGAAACCCTTGGTGAATTTATTGTGCACATTTATGAAAATCCAAGTGTGTAATCGATCTACCTCTGTTAAAATTAATATCCTATTGTTGTTGAATACAACATAACTTCTTTCATTTTCTGTACAATGTGCTTTGAACATTGATGGAAAAGAATGGGGTACCCACCAAAAAAAAATTAGTCATATGCTTAAATCGGACCCCAAATGAAGATTAATCAGGGTGTAATGTGTTTGGTGTCTGCTGCTAAAGTAAGGAGATTAATATGTAGGAGTGATTTTTAATAGGCACGAAAATGATTTTTTAAGGTGCCAACGTGAATTAGACCCATTGAATTTTGAGCGGATTTGAATGATATAATAGTTTTATTTAAATGTTAATAGTGACACATTTAGCACTATTTTCTATTTTGCACTGTATATCAGTGATTTTCTTTGTAATTATATCTGTCTAATTATATGTACAGGATCACAGTTTTTTGACTCTTTATGGCTTACAATGTACAAGATCACTGACAATCATGGCACCAAGGCAGAAGAGGAAAAGATTGACTGGGAGGCACTTGATTAGAGTACCTCATGGAGTGACATTCAATGTTCCAGATGTTGTTGATGAAGAGCTAGTAGTGAACATGAACGAGGAAGTTATTTCTGAAAATGCACAACAGACTAATGAAAATGATGGTTTTGAACTTGTTGTTCATAATACTGAGGTAGAAATGGAACCGCCACCTGCTGACCATGTGACAACCCCAGATCTATGCATGAAAACTTGGTCTATGAATGACGTGGAAAAATCCATTGCAGATGTTGAGGACAATCGAATGTCAATCAGAGGTTCAACGATCAAATGGAGAATCCCGCCTAGTAGTTTGTGGGCATGGCTCAATGGTGTGACATCCACAAAAAGAAGGGGGCACCAAACAATCCTAACTGATGAAGAAGAAGCTGAAATTGTGTAGTGGTGTAAAGATATGGCTAATATTTGCCATGGCCTTCAAGTGTCACAACTTAAGTCAACGGTGGTCCAAATGGTTGGAGCAAGGCCTAATCCATTCACAAATGGGATACCAGGGAGGTCATGGTGGGTTGGCTTTCATCAAAGGCATCTCAATCTAACAATTCAAACACCCGAAGAAGTGGACACAGATCGAGCTATAATGCTACGCCCAAAAATAGTTTCTTCATTCTATGATAACTTGGAGGAGTTGTACAACAAACATAATTATGGGCCCAACAAAATATGGAACTGCGATGGACCTTCACGTTCATATCCAACACTCCCACACTCTACCGAATTGCCCAAAAGTCAAAACCTTAGTTATAAGCTCTTAACTCGTGAGCAAAAAAAACCCATAATTTTTTTTTCGATTCGACAGACGGTTTAGATTCTATGGTTGTGCGAAGTTAGCCCTAGCGGATACTGGGTCTTCTCCCCTAATATTAGGGGTTCTTAAAAAAAAATAGTATCTCTCTACTTTTATGCTTTCTTCCTCCTTTTTTTTTAGGAAATTAATAGTATATAAATATAAAGGAATTTAAAATATATTTATTGTATAATTTACTCTTTAACTTATTTATATTTCTAAAAATATTAATTTTTAGAGTAAATAAATAAATATATTTATTTAATTATTTTTAAAATTTAAATTGATAATAATAAATACCGAGGATAATAATAAATTAAATAAAGTGGAAATTTAATAATTAACATGTAAATTATAAATATTTTAATTACTCTCATATTTAAATTTTGAGGTAAAATGTTCTATGTGAATTTTTAAAATAAAGACAATATGGAATAAGTTAACCTAAACCTAACCAACTATATTGAGAATGTTACCCTTAATGAGAATTCATGTTAATGTTGATCAAATTAGGTTCCCAAATTTTAAAATGACTATATTGAACGACATAATGTGGTCCACCCATCTCCTAAAATAAGAATTATAGTTGTGGTAATTTATTTACTTGAATGAAAAAAATTTGGGCATGACATTTAGGGTATCAGAGCATAGGTATACAAAAACTGGGATCTTTGGGGATGATATGGAGCAAATACCTAATTAAACTAGAAACCTTGATATGTATAGGATGCGTCATCGAGCGAGCAGAGGAGCTCGTGGACGCGGGGTGCCATTGGAGTCTCACCATACAGAGGACACCTCCCCTAGGGAGTAGCCAGGGTTAGGACCTCAAACACTGCAAAATCTAATTGGTGTTATCGAGCAGAGGTTACCGACAACATAGGTATCACATGTAGAGTAGCCAAAGGTTGAGGCTCAACACGTAGAGGTGCCTGAGTGCGAGGGGCATAATACAGGGTCCTGCGAGTGTAGTAAGAGTCCCCTATGTCCTTGGGGGGCACAAGCTGGGGATTGTGAGGAGTTTGTGCATATCCCACCACCCAAGGCACCGAGGGTTCTACAGAGTTTAGGAGACCAGCTCTGTTACCTAATTCGCCTCAAGCTACCAGAGTTTACAAGATACACTAGTGGGGTGGAGGTAGAGTCATGATTACTTAACGCTGATAGATACTTCGAGTTGCAACCTTAAGGCTAGGGTTTCTATTCATCTATTGATATAGACCGCTTCTACTTGGAGGCACCAAGAGAAGCCAAAACACCACCTATCCATGGAGACGATTACTTGGGACACCTTCCTAGAGCATTTCAAAGTATGATATATCTTACAGCATTTTCGTCAAAGGCGTATTGATGAGTTCCACAACTTGTAGTAGAGGGTCTCACCATGGCATAATATGAGAGCCAATTCCTTGAGCATTTGCAATATGTGGACTATATCTAGGATGAGAAGTTGCTCATCAATCGGTTCATCAGGGGGTTGAACCCCAACATTTCAGGTCTTGTGCAGATGGTTGATCCCACATACCTTAGGGTCATCATGGAGAAGGTATTGATAGTAGAGGAGGTTCATAGTAGGGCACAGGAGTCTCATGAGTGATTTCAAAATCGCAAATAGGGCCAGCAAGAGCCCAACTCTCGTAGACCACCCCTTCCAGTGAAGGGGGGTATAGACCTACATTTGGGACTCTGAGGCCACAATAGTCATAATGACAGGCACAAAGAGCCAGACCACAACAGGGTGCACAAGGTGGTTCATCTAGGACTTGGCACGCACATAACCCACACAGAGATCAGAGACCCCAAGGTCAACAGACACCTCCTCCACGATTCCAATAGTCATTTAGAGGAGGGTACAACAATTTTGGGAGGCCTGGATCCTCTCAGTTTGGTAGAACCCAGCCAACACAGGGGCAGTCGAGGGGACCTTTGTATGTTTCTGGCAGTGTGGGCCATTTATCTAGAGAGTGCCCATAGGGTTTCAGAGCAGGAGGACTCTATCATGTAGCCTCAGAGCTGACAGTTGGAGATGTGGGAAAGTCCCACAGGGGTTTTTGCGGTGGTCGAGAACCATCAGGCCGAGGATCAGGCCACCATTATTGAGGTAGCAAGTATGATTGATGGTGTATTGGTTAGTGTATTATTTGATTCAGGAGCATCAAATTCCTTTATTTCCCCAACTATAATGGATCATTGCAGGCTAGTGGCATCTAGGCAAGAGGATAAGTGGGAGGTAGAGATAGCTTTAGGGGCTAAGGTGGTTGTTGATTGAGTGGTTTATGGGTGATAGTTGACTATTGGGACCTTTACCACCATTATGGATTTACAAGTTACCCCATTGGGATCCTATGACATAGTGTTGGGTATGGATTGGCTTGATACACATCAAGCTAAGATCGACTATTGTCATAAGACTAGAGAGTGTATGGATGATTTTCGAATATTAGTGATGATTTCAGGGATTCATAGGCCCATTTCTCTTTGCATGATATCAGCTATGCAGCTGAAGTGGAGTGCGAGGAGAGGATGCCAGATGTTTTCCATCACCATCAGCGATAAATCTAAGGATTTGGTAGAGGTGTCACTTGATGATCATCCTATTCTCAAGGAGTTTGCAGATGTGTTTCTTTCAGAGTTACCAGAGATGCCTCCCCATAGAGAGGTGGACTTCTACATAGATTTAGTTCTAGGAGCTCAGCCAGTTTTGAGGACACCATATAGGATGACTACACATGAGCTCAATGAGCTCAAGATTCAATTAGAGGAGCTTCTAGAGAAGGGGCACATTTGACCTAGCATCTCACCTTGGGGACCTGTCCTCTTTGTCAAGAAGAAAGATGGGTCCTTTTGCCTTTGCATTGATTACAAGCAACTGAATAAATTGACAATCAAGAATCGCTACCCTTTTCCCAAGATTGATGATTTTTTTGATCAGATGAGGGGATCCAAAGTGTTCTCCAAGATTGATTTGAAATCAGGATACCATCAGTTGCAAATAGTAGAGGCAAATATCTATAAAACAACATTTAGGACCCATTATGGACATTATGAGTTTACAATGGTACCATTTGGCTTAACGAATGCCCCTATAGTGTTCATGAGTTTAATGAATGGGGTATTTTTCACCTTAGATAGATTTGTATTGATATTCCTGGATGACATTCTGATTTATTCATGGAATTAGAGGAGCATGAGGAGCATTTGAGGCAAGTTTTGTAGTGTTTGCGATGACATCAATTTTTTTCCAATTTGGCTAAGTGCTCATTTTTTTAGCTAGAGGTTCAGTATTTGGGACACATCATTTAAGGTGATGGTATCTCAGTAGATCCATCAAAGATTAGTGCCATTATGGATTGGATAGCACCCACCAGTGTTATAGAGGTTAGGAATTTCATGGGACTAGCAAGTTACTACCGACGCTTTGTGGAGGGTTTTTCTAGGATAGCACACCCCATTACCTCACTTCAGTGGAAGGGAAACAGGTTTGAGTGGATAGAGTAGTTTGAGAGGGACTTTCAGACCCTCAAGGAGCATCTCATGAGTGCTCCTATTCTAGCAGTACCTAATTCGACATTAGATTTTGTGGTTTTCATAAATGCATCATTGGATGGTATTGGAGCGGTACTCATGCAGGAGTGTCAGGTGACCGCATATGAGTCATGGAAAATTAAGACCCATGAGATGAATTACCCCACACATGAGTTAGAGCTTGTAGCCATAGTATACACTCATGAAATAGAGACATTTTCTCCTTGGCCACCACTTTGAGCTTCGTTCTAACCATAGTAGTTTACAATACATCTTCACCCAGGCAAATTTGAATGCTCGATAGAGATGATGTATGGAGTTCTTGTGAGAATATGAATTTGATGTGCATTAAATCAAAGGGAAGGAGAATGTAGTGGCAGATGCCTTAAGTAGATGATGAAACACGTTGATTATGACAGTGAGTATAGAATTGAGGACTCACATTTTACAGCATTTGTTAGTGGATGATTGGTATAGAGAGGTTCAGAGAGAGTTACAATCTCAGCAAGCCCTTAAGGGAAAATATTTAGGTTACACGATGGATTCAGATGTATTTTTATGTCATAGAGGATGCATTTATGTTCCACATAATGGAGATATATAGACAGTGATTTTGATAGAGGCACATATGGCTCCTTATGCACACCCATGGGTGAAGAAAATGCACATAAATCTTCATCAATTGTGTCATTGGACAGGGATGCGTAGAGATATTGCAGAGTTTGTAGCTCAATGCCTTGATTGTTAGAGATTCAAGGCCAAGCACCAGCATCTAGTAGGGCTTCTTTACCCTCATGAGATTCCAGAGTGGAAATGGGACACCATATCCATGGATTTCATTATTGGTCTGCCATTGTCATCACATCGCCATGATGCCATTATGATGATAGTTAACAAGTTGACCAAAGCAACTCACTTCTCTCTGGTACAGACTACTTACATGACACCAGCAGTAGCGAGGGTATTCTTGGATGATATTGTCAGATTGCACAGGATTCCTCATAGGATTATATCTAATAGGGATCCAATATTTACCTCAGCCTTTCGGTAGGCACTACAAAAGGCTTTAGGAACTTAGCTCAATTTTAGTACTGCGTATCATCAAGAGACAGATGTACAGACAAAGAGGATTGATCAAGTACTAGAGGATATGTTATGTATGTATGTGATGGATCATCAAACCAGATGGGAAGAGTACCTTTAGTTAGTCAAGTTTTCTTACAACAACATTCATCACAGTTCTTTGGGTTTGGCACCATATCAGGCTTTGTACAGTAGGCCTTGCAGGACACCTCTGAGTTGGGATAGGATTGAGGACAGGCTGGTTATTGACCCTGAGTTATTATGGGACATGGAGGAACAAATAGTTTTCATCATACAATGGTTATAGGAGGCTCATGATCGACAAAAGATGTATGTAGACGCTAAGAGGTTAGAGAGCTTTGTTGTAGGTGATCGGGTATTCCTGAGAGTGTGGCCTCATAAGAGTCTGATCCCTTATGGAAAGGGCTCTAAGCTAGCACCTTGGGTTGTGGGACCCTTTGAGGTTTTGGAGCGGATAGGTCCAGTCACTTATCATCTAGCCTTGCCACCTAGCCTATCGTGTATCCATAATGTATTTCATGTTTCTATTTTGTGACATTATGTTCATGATCCATCTCACATTTTGGATTGGGATGCCTTATAGGTGGATTCAGATGGCCAGTTGGTCTTGGATCCCATTCACATATTGGATCGTCAGACATTGGCCCTTCGGGGGCGAGAGTTGGACCAAGTCAGGGTCTAGTGGGACATAAACGATGAGGTTGTTGCTACCTGGGAAGACACATCATAGATGGGGACATTATACCCTCACCTTTTTGAGGAATTCCTAGAGGAAGTCCAACCCTAGGGGGGGAGGATGTCAGACCCACCTTTTATATGTCAGGGATTATGTGATATATGACATGACTTGCATAGATAACTTTAATTCTACTATTATGTTATCATGGACTCTAGTTTTAATAAATGACATGATTTGCGTATACGATCTTGATTTTACTATCATGTTATCATGGACTAGTTTTTTATTTGCATAGACGACTTTTATTTTGACTATTATGTTATCATGAACTTTAGTTTTGATAAATGACATGATTTGCAAAGACGACTTGGATTTGACTATTCTATATCATGGACTCTAGTTTTAATATATTGATAATAGCTTACATATAGTATACTCTCACTTATATGTTGAGATTTATTGTCACGAGTTGTGGTGCTATACGTTTAATGGGTTAAACCTGATGATTTTGTCATTATTGACATATGAGCATTTAATCATATGATTTCACATAATTGTGGTTTTTGGATGTAGAAGCAGTTATGAGTATGTTGATTTTATTAATAATTTTCCAATTATAACATGTGGTGGGTAAAATGCAACGAGTTGTTTAGTTCTTTATAGTGCACTTAAGTAAATGCCATATTTCAACCTCATGTTTCGGTTTAATTATGATGATAGACTAACATTGCAGTTGAGTGTCCAGGATAGCCATGACGAGTGGATTAGGGGAAAAAGCCAAGGTGACTTATGTCGTGATAATTGTGATATGGAAATTTTATATTTTTGAAAAGTTAAACAACATTTACAGGGTGTTGTACCCCTCACAACGAGCCACTAGGGCCAAAAAAGGACCAAACTTAAACAAAAAACATTAACAAAAAAAAACCAGGGATAGCCCAGCGACAACACACCAATAGCCGAAAAACAACCAACAGACCAACAACAGGAGCAGCTAACTGGCCTCATCCTAGTTCTTAATCAGGAGGTCGACCGCCTCATCGCCTACCCACTCTTTGTTTTCCTAGCTATTATTCCCCTCCAATTCCTCTTTTATGACATTTGATAGCGCACTAGTAACAAAGTGGCTTAGTTTCATTGTGAAGCAGGTCAAGCCCCTAAATCTTTTGTCCAGGGTGTTCAATCTCTTCGCCACCATGTTCGAATCTTCCCCAATATCCCTAGTCTCCTGAATCCCACCAGGATCATTCACCAGTGGAGTGTGCGAGTCAGAACCATGGCAAGGAATCTTGTTGTCCTCGGAGTAGGTAGGGGCCTCTCCCCCATGTCATCAATCTCATCATCAGACTCTTCCTCCTTATAACCCTTTCTATCAGACTGCTCCACCTTCGAGTCCTCAATAATTAATCTCTTTTTGCTGTTCTTGGCCAGCCTCCCCGATCTCCTCCTAACACTTTCCCCACCAATCAGCTCCATGATCCCCACAACCATATCCCCTCTAGAATCTTTCCCAACTGCATTCTTTCCCTTTCCATCCTTAACAGTCATAGCCTGCATGCATTTCTCCTTACCTTTTTTTAGCTTAGTGACATTATCAGCCATGGCAACCTGAGTGGTATTTAGCTCATAGAGCCCTTCCACCACACTAGCATGAGCCATGCCTAACCCACCCTTAATATTTTTGGTGGCCAAATTGGTTTTGACACTCCCCACATTATCAGTCCAAGGAGGGCTCTTGGACTCAGCTGGGAAAATATGAATCGAAGAGATGGGTTCAATGTTTTCAACACGGACAGTGATGGCTTTAGGCGGGCAGAGAGCAAGATGGAAATGGTACAGGTGAAGGATAAGCCTCTGATGGAGAGGGAGAGGCGGGAGATCATAGGGATTACGACAAGCCGCCGCATTACATTTTTCCACCGAGCTTTCTAGGTCCATAAGAAGGAAAAACAAAAAGCTAAGCAGCATTTTATGTCTGAGATGGTTAAGCAGAGGGAAATGATAGAAGAAACAAGTTTTGTACCTACCTTCTAGCGTCACATATTTCATCAGTGCCATGCAGACCATGTCCCACGGCTTAGGGAGCTCAGCTCTTTCAAACCCCACCTGATTCTTGACCAGAGTCTCCTCACCTCTGAAGAACGCCTTAAGGCTTTCGTGGTCTAGCTTTTTGGTGTGTTTAGGATATTTTTCCCCTCGCACCTCAAACTCGTAGCCTGCACAATGACATCCTCGCTAACTTCAAATGAAATCCCCCCAACAAAAACTCTTATGTCCTTCCAAGAACTAGCAAATTGACCCGAAAGAATAGGATCATGGCCGACCAGTCGTTCCATAAGTGGGGCAATTCCTCCCTCCACGCAAATGTGCCAGACTAGAGGGTTGTTTCAGAATTCACCACAGCTATCCGGCTCTGTCTGAACACGATCTCCACCCATTCTGTTGGCCTGCTTAGGAAAATCATAGAAATGCAAAAAACACCAGAGACAATCATTGCGAACATATATCACAAAAGGATGTTTAATGCAGGGCTTATAGTTATTAATCCCTTCAAACCATTTACACGCGTAGAGGGGAAATATGCAATAGTGAGAAAAGACATAACAATTAATGATTTTTTGATAATAGTGGAGGAGGTAGAAGTTGGTGGATAAGTAGGAAAGGCACGACATCCCATGCAGGTAAACCAACAAGCTAAAATTAGTAACCCGCCATAAAAATCCTAAGGAACCACCAGCTAAATTAGCCAGTGCGAAGCCACTAAAATACAACCAATACTCATCATAGATGGTCCCATCATTATTAACACACTCACTTCTCCAAATGTAATTAGGAGATAAAGCAAGTAACCCCATTCCCCAAAATGTGATACTCATAGTATCTTCATACACCCGAGAAGAAATCACGGCCTTCGAAATAACCCGCATCACGTCACCAAATCTAAGCTTGATCACATCAATTAAGTTTCCTCCCTGCCATCTCATCATTATTTTATAAGCTATACCCATTCTTCAATCCCAAAGAATCAACACGTGGGTGCTCGTTCCCCTACTCCACATCCGCTCATCTTTACCCATAGCACTCCACCTATCCTCCATACCAATATTGGCATTTATCCACCAACACACCGAAAATAACCAGTGGGCCCCCCAGTCAGTTCTCATCATCCAAAAGTTACAAGTCATTATTAACCATGGAAGCCCTTTTCCACTCTATCAAAGCTTGAATGTTTGATGACAGTCTTTCCTTTTTCCTCCAACATCTAGCTGAGACCCACCCCAAGCCAAGATTCGCCAACACATTCGCCACACTATTGCCTTCTCTATAAATATGAGTCACTTTTTTGTCTCTTAATTTGGACATAAGGAAGCTAACATCCATCAAAATATCCTTGGTGTTCTAACAAATGAATATATCCTTTTTCACAGCATCCGTCACCACCTTGGAATCTCCCTCAATATGGAGATTAACAATCCCTAGAGAAACAACAATTTTGAGTCCCATGAACAGCGCACGAGCCTCAGCAACAAGAGCCGATTGAACCCCGATGCCACCAGCAAACCCTGCCACCATATTTCCTAAAGAATCTCTTATAATCCCACCTATACTTGCCCTTCCTGGGTTCCCTCTAGCAGCTCCATCAAAATTAATTTTAAACCATCCATAATCTAGAGGCTCCCATTTGGTATTTCTCCTAGCTAAAATTTTCCCATTGTCAAAAGCATTAGCATTTAAATCCTGGTGCCATTCCTTAGCCATTTTTATTTCAAAGTCCCTCGGCCCAAACTTCGGAAGTTTTCCATCAAAGAGGAAGATATTCTTCTCTATGAGCTGAACACCAATCCCAAACACCTCCTTGGGGCTCTGCTCAATATTCTTGAAGACCCGGTTATTCCTCTCCTTCCATAAACACCAACCTATGATAGGGGGGTTTGCCTCCAAATTTCACTAACCAGAGGATGTAAAAAAGGCCCATTCCAGCCCATAATAAACGATATGAGGTCCTTGCTCATAACCCAATGAACCTCAAGTTTCTCAATAGCCATCCCCCAAACTTCAGCAGCATATAGGCAGTGCAGCAAGAGGTGATTGACAGTTTCTTCCCCCTTTTTGCAGAGAAAACATCTATTGGAAAAGCACAATCCCCATATTCTCAAATTATCCTGGGTCAAAATCCTATTGTGACAGGCCGTCCACCAGAAATTTTTTATTAGTTAGCAATCTGTAAGCGGATCTAACTGAGAGATCTCCCTGTTTATCTAAAGCCCAAAATAATTCATCCTCTTTGTCATAGGAAGGAAATCTAAAATTGGAGAGTAACACTTGAATAGATCTAGCAAGACAACTAAGATCCGGCGAGTGGGGGTAGCATAGGGATAGCTCTCTCCAAATTCTAGCACTAGAAGGGCTAGACACATAGTCATTGATATAAATCCCAAAGAATCTCTGAGCAACAATCATCACCCTCGAAAATCGAAACAAGCGAAAGGGAAATCTAAGATCTAAGCATCTTCCCAGAATTTAATTTTGATCCCATTTCCCATTTTCCATTTTATCCCTTTTTTTAGCAAACTTTGAATGCTGCAAATACTCCTCCAGATAACAGAACCAAGAGGGTGGGGTTCCAAAAGACAATCAATCAAAGGCCTGTTTTGAAGGTACTTAGCATTCAAGATTTTGCACCAGTCCTTGGAGTTTCTTAATTAATCCCACCCAACCTTGGCTATCAGCGCCCTGTTAGAGGGAGCAATCTTCCTTATTCCAAGCCCCCCATAAATTTTAGCCCGACTAACCTTTTCCCATTTAACCAGAGCAATCTTCTTTTTCTCCTCAGCACCGGCTCAAAGAAAATTCCTTTGAATTCTTTCTAACTTTTCCACTATATACTTGGGCATCCTAAAGATTGCCAGAAAGTAAGTGGGGATACCTTGTATGGTCGTAGTAAGGAGTTGTAAGTTGCCAGCATGACTAAATAAGGATCCCTTCCACCCAGCCAACTTCCTTTGAATCCTCTCTAGAATATAGTTCCAAAACTCTGGTTGAACCTCCTTCACTGTAAGTGGAAGCCCCAAATAAACCGACGGGAGAGAATCACTGACACGTCCGAGAATCACAGTCACCCTGTTTACCAAAATAGGAGAGCAATTAAAGAAGTAAATCTTACTCTTGTTGTAGTTGATGCATTGTCCGGAGTAGGAGGCATAGCTGTTAAGACAAGCTTTCCATTTCCTAGCTTTCACAATAGAGGCCTTCCCAAAAAGAAAAGTATCATCCACAAATTGCTGCAAAATAATCAGGCAAAGGGAGGTAGTCGCTCTAACACCAGATATGGAGCCCTCTAAAAATAGACTAGTAAAATTCCTTCTAAGCACATCGACAACCATAATAAAGAGGTAGGGGGAAAGAGGGTCTCCCTGCCTGAGCCCTCTACAAGTAGAGAAGAAACCACAGGGGGATCCATTAACTAGGACCGAGAACTTAACAGTTCTAACACATTCCATAATGAGCTCAATGACCAGACTGTTAAAGCCAAACTTAGCTAGGACCTTTGGAATGAATTCCCACATCTAACCTTGTCATAGGCTTTGGATATATCAAGTTTAAGCACCATTCTTGCATTATTACATCTATCCATTGAGTGGAATAGTTAATGGGTAGTCAAAATAGCATCAAGAATATGCCGTCTTGGGACAAACCCCTTTTGAGTGTGGCTAATAATTTTATCAAGTAGAGGTTTGAGATGGTTAACAAGAATCTTAGAAATGATCTTATAGATGGTGTTACATAGACTAATAGGCCGGAAGTTAGCCATTGAAGGTGGCTCGCTAATCTTAGGTATAAGGGCAATGAAGTTGTGATTCATTTGTTTAAGAATCTTACCAAATTGAAAGAAGTCCCTAGCCGCAAGCACAAGGTCGCAGCCCACAGTATCCCAAAAAATTTGAAAGAACGCAGGAGGGAACCCATCAGGACCAGGAGCTTTGAATGCCCCCATGCTAAAAGTAGCCAACCGAACCTCTTCCATGGAAACACTCCTAAGAATGCCCAAGTTATCCTCCAGAGAGATGGATGCAGGGAGGTGCCAGAGAACCAAATAATCCAGTGTCGAGTTGGACACCCCTGTAGGGGTTGAGAGAGCCTCCTTGAAATAATTAACCGCATAGGACTTAATAAGAGCTTGATAAGAAATCACCTCCCTAGAGTTACTTATCAGTTTAGTAATTTGGTTCCTTTTTCGATGTTTGACAGCAGAAACATGAAAAAAAGATGTGTTCCTATCTCCTTCCTTTAGCCATCGGATCCTCAATTTTTGCTTCCAGAATACCTCTTCATTTTTTAGAACTTTTTCCCATTCCATTTTGACATCCTTTTCTTGATTATTAATCTGTTAGCTGGCATTTCCCTCATCCATATTCTTCTGCAAGATCCTTAACCTCCCCTCAAACTGTTTTTTCCTTTGAAAAACATCTCCAAACACATTCTTGTTCCAACCTTTAACCATCAGTTTAATATGTTTGAGTTTATAACATAGCCTGAAAATAGGGGACCCTTGGACAGGAATATTCCACCATTCAACAATTTTCTTCTTGAAATCGAAATGAGAGTTCCACATTATTTCAAAATGAAAGGGATAGGGCCCGCTAGAAGGACAAATATTAGTGGTTAGCAGGAGAGGGTTATGGTTAGAAACTGTCCTAGGAAGAGCGACTAGGTTGGATCCTAAGGTATTGGTCCAATGGAGAGAACAGAGGAAACGATCAAGCCTAACCTGAATTAGATCAACACCAGCCCTTCTATTAGACCAGGTAAAATGTTGGCCCCGAAGATCAATATCAATTAACCTCGAAGAACACAAGAAGTTTTCCAGATCAGTCATGTTGTCAATGTAATCCAGGAGGCCCCCACTTTTCTCAGATGGTAGAAAGGGAGAGTTGAAATCTCCAGCAATAAGCCACCGACCTCCTTTATTCATATTAATGTTAGACACCATATTTCTCCAAAGGAAATTCCTCAAGTTCCTCTGGTTGGGAGCATACATATTAATTATAGACCAAAATTCCCCATTTACAAAGAGCGAAACCCCAATGCTATTTTTACAATAAAATAATTCCTGACCCTGTAAACCGGAAGGATTCCAAAGCACATCCAACCCCCCCGAAGCTCCCTCATCATCACTGTGAATAAAAGAAGCATTAGGCCAAATAATGCTAACAACCTTTTCAAAATTAATCTTCAGCATCTTAGTTTCTTGTAGGAGACAAACATCAATCTTATGCTCTACTATATAGTTCTTTAGGGCACGTTGTTTGTGCGAACTATTAAGTCCCTGAATATTCCAAGACATAATTCTCATCTTTGAACTTTTTTTGAGGACACCTCTAATGTCCTCTACTTCCCCAGGGCAATCTCATTTGTCGTTTCACACATTTTGGTGGATCTCTGTGAGGTTCTCCCAGGCTTGGAATCCCCTCCCACATCTGCCTTCTTCTTAGGCATGGTCCAGATCCCTCCCTCTTCAACTTTCTCCAACTTTAAACTTTCCAAGTTTTTAGTAGATTCTTCAACCAACCCGGAACACTCTTCCTCCCAAATTTCACCCTCTTCAACCGAATCCCCATAGGTCCCCAAAGTAAAAGACATCAGATCAATAGCCGAAGAACCAGGACCAAATCCCTCCTCAGAAGCCCCCATAGACAAAGCAATGAAAATTGAGGAACCGGGATCTTGAGGCAATGAGACCTCTTGAGTGAAGGTTCACAAAACCACAGAGCCACTAGGGTTCGAGACAGGGTGAGGAACACCAGGTGAAAGTGAACGTGGAGAAAGCATAGGAGACCAAACCAAATCTGGGGGGACAATCTTCAAACCACCCATAGGCCTTGAGGCATCCTCCACCGGAAGCTTGGGATCAAATGAAATCTTGGGGTCAGACACATCCATAACCTCCATACTGACTGATGATTTACAATCAGTGATAAGGTGCCCAACTTTTGCACACCTTTGACAATAAACCACTGCGTTTTCGTAACAAACAGGTTGGACCCAGTTTCCCAACTTGGAGCAGAGCTTGATAGAGTTAGGAAGAACTTTATCTATGCAAATATTGACGCAGAATCGAGCAAAAACTAACCTTGATTTAGATTTAGTGACAACATCCGAAGTAACAAACTGACCCAATGAATCACCAATAGCCTTGAATATGGCTTCATCCCAAAACTCAAGAGGTAAGCCCGACAGCCGCACCCAAATAGGAGCCAACATGTTAAGGTCTACAGCAGGATCAAACCCAGGCTTCCAGCTACACAAAGCGAGGCTATGCTTCCCATACACCCACGGGTCCGACGAAAGGGTATGCACCAAGTCCTCAGCAGCAACAAATCGAAAAAAGAAGAGACTGACGACCATTGTGCAGACCTCCACACTGCCCTTAAGCCTCCATTTCATGGCCACCCACTTTCTAACCATATCCATCGTAGGACGATAGGAGAGGAATCTCCTCACCACCACATTCTCCATGGAGGAAATGATTCTATCACTAACCGTGTCAGGAATTTCAAACACAGCATCAAAAAACATGATTGGCTCAGGGGGGCCAAAAACGAGGAGGTCAGATTCCCACTATTCAAAATATTCTTCCAACCAGCAGCCGGAGGAAGCTCAACTGCCGACACAAAAGAGATGCCCGGAGCCGCCACATCCTGCAAAATGCTCGTAGGAGAAAGCACAGATCCCATAGAGGGGGTACCCACTAGACATGTCCTCAAAGGAGGAGAGCATGGGTCGGGGGGGCGGGGGGGGGGGGTAGGGGACCCTTGGGTACCCCCACAACAGAGTCCATCATGCGAGTAGAAATTCAAATCTTCAAATGAGCGGGAGTGGGAGCGGGTTGTGTTAATTATAGTTTATTGCTTGGAGGTACGATTAGTACAAGTGAATTGTGACAACATTTTAATTTCAAAGTTTTTGGGGAAATTTAATGTGTTTTAGTAGTGTTTTGTGACATTTCCATGACCCTAGGTCATAAGGTTAAGTCCTAGGGGTAATTTTATGTGTTTAAAATTGTTTTGGAAGCCTTAGAACCTTTCTTTTTAAACATTTTCTTCATATGACGAAATTCAAGAATTTTTCATGTCTTAAGAGCCTACTCACCAAAAAGGGTGAGGGGTGTCCAAAAGGGATGGCAACACATGTCATCTAGAGAATTGAGTAGGAAATGTTGTAGAGAAAAAAGGAATTGGTTTCAAAATCTAACCAAGAATTCATAATTGAGGGATGTTCTGTTAACCTAATTGTGAAGAGGAGCAGCAACTTAATAAGAAGGAAGGGAGCTGATATTGTTATCCCCTTTATCAATTTGAAGATTTTTTTAGGTAGGCTTCTTTTCTCTTTTTCTGTTATAAATAAATTTCTAGAAATGAAGGTGGTCATTGTTTAGTTGTTGTGTTAAGAAGAATTTTCTAGAAATAAATTGTGAACTCTATTGATTTATTTTTGTTTGCTAGTATGTTGGAAATTGGAGTATAGTTTATTTCTATTATGTAGGGTTTTTTGGAAAATAAATGTAAATTATGTCTAGGGTGAATGTATGTGAGTTGTGGTTGTTTGGATGGGGATTTGTTATGTTGGGTATGTGCAGAATCATGATGGGCCTAAAAGTGGTGATATGTAAGTGATATGATGGCCAATGTGGTTGACGACTTTTTTTTTACCCAAAATTGATGAAATAAAAAAGGCTTTTAAAGGATATTCTCAGTTTTCCACCAATATAAATTATTCTTTTCTTTGAATTTAATAAATAATTATTATTCATTTTCTATTTGAATTATGACTAAAGTCCTAATTGATAGTCTAATTGAAAAAAATCTATAGCTTTCAAACGGTATCGCATTTTTTGAATCCAAAACATGTGTCACATTCTATGCTTTACATACTATAGGATTAAAAAAAAAGAATTGAATTTCATGAAGTTTTGACCAAGTTAAGGTGCTCAGACATACGAGTTTTTATATTTTTTAAAATTTGTAATAAAAAATTTATAATTAATTATTTACATGGAAAAAAATTACAAAAAAATATACATCACATTGGGACATGAGTCCTCTACTTATATATAAAATACTATAAAAAAATATTATCATTTTATTGTGGCTAGGGTGGTTAGACAGACACCTACTTCTTATTTTTTCCCTGAAATTTAAGTACTACTGCATTGAAATTTCAAATTTTCACTAAATAGATTTTTCTTTTTTTTAAATAAACCTAGTAGTTTAGAAACTACATTCAATTTTCTACATATTCTATTCTTACATATTTTTGAAATAATATAGATAACTTATTCAAATTTTTACGTCAAGTTGCCTAACTCTGATTTTATGAGTTTTCATTGCCACTTAAGGGCTTATTTTTTTCATGATGATCCTGCACTTACCTTGTTGATGAATCTTCATGTTTTATTTTCTGAAGGTTTATTTTGTGTAGGGGTCCTAGAGTTGGTGAGATGTCCAAGGAAATGGGAAATTATATGGGTATGAGTACCCTAGCAATGCAAATTTAATTCTTGAGGTGATTAATGAAGTGTGGTAGTAATGGGTGCGGAAAGGAGATTGGGAATGGGGCAAGGTGGCTGTGTTTGTCGAATAATGAAGGAAGGGTGTGGTTGTAAATGCCAGGAAATTCTATGTTTCTTTCTTCTCTCTCTCTCTCTCTCTCTCTCTCCCTGTAGATGTCCCCACTCCCCCTAATTTGAGGCTCATAAATGTGAGTCATGTGTGGGGAGTGTTGTCACATGGATTAGCACCTAAATACAAAGCCAACAATCTCGTGAAACATTGGAATACTTTCAAGTTGTGTGTCCCTGATGTTGAAAGTAAACCTTCAAATTATAGGCTGACTTCCTTTATGATTTTCTAATAGGTTAATGACATTGCATGAAAAGAGTTAAGAGGGATTTCTAATGGATATACTAAAACTTGAATCTAAACGAGTGGTGATGCACCTAGGTGATAGAAACATGCAACTCTAACTCACAATAATCTTTCAAAATATCTATCCACACAAATCAATTTAGCAATTTGATCAAAAAAATGATTCTAAGGAAGTCTTGAATAGATTTCCTCTTTGAAGGAAAACTAGGTTCTCATAGCATGAAAAGAAAGGATTATTTCAATACACAACCTAAGACTTGTGATTTTACTACTTTTTAATGCATGCAATTATAAATGAGACAATTATTTTGAAGGTTCTGATATTAAAGCACAATAAAATCTCATCCAATCATTCATAAAAACAACACAATGATAGGGTAGATACTTAATTCAACTAAAAATAAAGGAACTCTTGCATAAAAATGGCAAAAATAAAACCTATAACTTGTTGTCTATTAACTGTAAATAATGAGTTACAGAAAATTTCTCTTCTTTGCAAAAATGCAAAGGTAAGAAAATCAAGAACTAAGGAAAAAGAGACAAGTCTCTTTCCTATATACAACAAAAACTAAAAGTGCATGAGGTGGTATTGAAAGCCAATTGAGAGTGAAAAATATCTCCATCCAAAAATGGTCCATGAGCAAAAGCAAAAAGCCTCAAAATGAGGGCTCATTACTCAAGAAAATTGAACTCAAAGAGGTGCAAACTTCCCCTCTCACATTGTATGATGAAAAGGGACTCAAGAGACACCCCAGTTTGACTAAAAGTCAAAGGAAACTCCATTGAAGTGCCCCAAAACTGTATGCACATAATCGTCAGTTCAACTCCAAAAATGAACTTAAGTCAACTCCAATATTGACTTTGCATGATAAAAATCTCTCCAAAACTGACGTGAAACTGTAGTTATGTCTAAAAAATCTCCATTATTTGCTCCACCTTGTCTTTCATGATCAATCAATTGAAATGAGACTCAAGTATCTACCTTCGTGTTTGCATGATTAGACTTTAGTTCGCCTCACTTGTGTTTCTTGCAGGTCTTCGGGAAAGGTGTCTGTATAATTAAATATCAAAGATAATCATAGTGAGTATCTTAATAATTAATATGTAAAGTTTCTCTCCTAACATATTAAATATTAAATATTAAGGTAATAAGATATTAGTTGTAATATTTAAATACAATGTTATCTTTGATTAACCATGCAATAAACACAAGTGTTAACTCCCATCGAACCCTCCTAAACCACGAGATTCTAAAAAAGATTAGGTCTTTTGACTTAAAGTCATAGAACAAGGTCATTCTAAATGAAATGACTTTTATTTAAAATAAAGTAAAAAAAATCCCATGTGAAGATTAGGGCATCGAGTAAAAAAACTCAAACCCTAATCATCCCTTCACTCCTCTCATTTCACACTAAGCAAAGTTTTTCTTCACTACAGTGCCACCATGGTGAATAGGGTTTGATCTTATGAGCATGATTGTGGATGCCTGGATCTGGTAATTTTTTCTCTATTGTAAGAATATTGATATTTCTTTTTCTCTCTATGAAAGCAAAGTCTTCGTGACAAAAGAAAGATGTATCTTGTTGTATTTTTCTGTGGCTGATTTGTGGTTTTTCCTAAAGGTTTCTTCAATTGTCTTTGAACAAATATGTGTTATCTTTCTCTATTTGAGTCCTCCATTGTGTCATGGTTTTTCATTTATTGAAATGAAGGAAAAGCCCTCCATTCTTTGCATACGTCCCCTTGTATACTCTCAACAACAAATTAGAGCATAAAGACCCTCTAGTAAAATTTTGACTGTATGGCGACCCAATTGGCCTCACCATCTACTCCTTTAATGGCACGGGGTTTGTCTCCTTCGCAGCTCATGGATTTTCATCTCATGTTTCTAGCATCTATTTGAGGCATTCCTCCCTTTTGCAAAGCTCACATTTTTGAATTTACAGAAGATATATCTTTTGGTTTCTATTTTCTTGCAAGTAATTTGGGTTTGCCATCTTCAATGCACCCTCACATAATGCGGCTGTTATGATTGTTTTTGATTGCCACCATAGAGAAAAATTTCATTTCCAATTGTATAATTCTTCAAAATATAATTTTCTCTTTGATAGTCTCATAGAAAACCTCCATCGATTTGGCTGAACTATCCTTGCTTTAATGGTATTTTCTTTTGAACCATTGAACCTAGTTCAAGCTTGCTTAAAAAAAAATGAAACACTTCTATCAATAAAATAAAACATTCAGAAGTATGTGCCAACACATTACTATTTTCTTTGAAAGTATGAAGGAGCCATTATTTCAAAAGATTCAACACATGTTGGCAACCCTGGGTCATAAAACTAAATAGACATCCTGTTTTATTTATTTGCATCTCCTTTAACTAAACAATGCCTTATCCATTTTAATTGCACACTTTCTTGAAATGGTTATTTTTTAGTTCCTGTTTCTGCCTTTCGTATGGCTCAAATTCACCTATGTATGTAGACCTTTTTATGATTCTCATGCTCATCTTGATAAATCTATAGATTGGTCACCATTCTTTGTAGCACTATCTCTGCTTTACTTGTTATTGTCACTTGATAAAGATTGATTTCTTGCTTACTTTTACTATATTTGCTGCATATTTTTTTGTCATTAAATTTTGTTGAACTATGGCATCCTTGCTGCATACTATGACTCTCATTAAATATTCTATCAAGCCATGTTGTGGAAAATAAAGATGGCCTTTCCCTTGTTTCTGATTTGACTGTATTATTTAGCTTGTGATGATCACTTACTGGTGACATATCTGACTTTGAATCACTTCATAATGGCACACCTTGTCAATTTTTTGAATGATATGCCTTCTTGAAGACTTCTTCACAATTTGGAAATTGTTGTCCTTGTATCATTTGTGAATGAACATTTCTTTCAAGCTGTAAATTCTTTTGTCAAAACATTAGATCATGAAAATGCAAGATAATTTAGAGACCACATGTGACTATCCCATGGTATTTTTCTTATACACATGGCTGCAATTTCATTTATGCCATTGGTAACTGATTGAAACCTCCTTTTGGTTTTCATAATGCAATGTAAAAAAACAAGGTTCCAATATTGTATGCCTATTCACTATCATTGAAATGATAAAAAACCTTTGTCATTTTAAACATATTGTATGGCAGCAAACAACATGCATTTTTTCTCTATATTGATAAGTGTAGATTGTATCTCGACTATTCCTCTCTTGTAAAGCTGCAAGAAGAAAGTATGCTAGGCTCAACCCTTGTGGGATCCCATTTTCCTCCACATACTAAAATTTTGAACATGATAAACCAATAATGAAACATGTACCTGTACCTATACAGTGAACAAACAAGCTAGATAAAAATAGTGAAATTCAATGTTCTTCTGATGATTTGATTTGACACTTTTGCATTCATATATCTGATAATGGCTGAGTTGATTTAATCTGATAATGGCTATAAATTATATGTTTGTTGATAGGATATATGATCAGGTTCATATCTGGAGCTCTAGCAATACTTTTCCAATTAGTTGTAGGTGCTTCTATAGATCTAGTACGAGAGGACCTGAAGACAAGAAGAACCATCTGAAGACTGAAAAATCAACGATCATCACCAACATTGCCAGGAAATGATGAATATGTTGCTTTTCATGTTTTATTTACTTTATTTAATCTTTAGATGTATAGTTTACATCCCTTGTTGAATTATATTAATTCAATCAATTCCCATGGCTTGTGTGGGACTTTTAAACATTTCTTATATCTTCAAAGCATAAAACAACAATGTTTATGCAATTTTGTATATTCTTTGATTTCAAAATGAATAAAAATAACATTACTATGCAAATTTGATAAATCTTCTGATGTGAATCTTTGCATAATGAACTGAATCTTATTTAAGATACTTCATTGCAAATGAACTATCAACATAAAATGAATGTACGTTTCACCTTGAATGTAGTTAGTTGTTTCTAGCTCTACCAAATTGAGCTAAGGTGAAATTTTGGTAACATTCTGGTGATTTTTGCTAAATGCTTTCCTACTAAGCATGCCAGATCAATTGCCTTGTATATCCATTGGGCATGGAGTCTATTTTGTCCTTTTTTGACTCAAAAAACCTCTGTAACTCAACAAAAAATAGAACACTAAGAAAATAACATGACTCGGTTAAAGATGGAGCCAAAAAACATGTGTAATATTTGCACTTATTGAAAACAAAAATAGTATTGAAAACAAATGTGTAATGAGCACTTATTGAAATAAAATCACTACTCTACCCTACACTAACCAACAGTATTAATTCTCAGACATGACCATTCACAGGTTGTGAGAAATAGCTTCCCTTCCTTAACAACAAACGTTGATTCACATGCTTATGAACAACTGATACTAGATGCAACACAAAAATATATTCGATAAACTATTGCAATTCTTCATGAAGAATGTAAACAAACTCACTCACCCTCTGATTTTGATCAACCAAACTGTTGATTTGGAATGAATGAGAAAGTTGGTCCTGTTGTTCTTTAATCTCAATCTCTTGCTTGGAATTTGTTATGGAGAGATTCCTAATTGCACATCCTATTGAGATGCTAAACCGAGGACTTTTTATGTTGGTTTCTTTCTCATCTGTTGTCTCTTCCACCACAACCCTTTTGGTCACTTGATTATGCTGATCACAATCCTTTGTCTTGAAAGGTGCTAGGTTGCCAAAAATGTTAGAGAAAAAAATCTCAACGATGCTTGAGAATAAGTTTGTATCATGATCAACCTTATCATAGAAAGTATATTCTAACTCATTTCCATGATGGTCTTCAAAGATCATACCTTCAAAATCTATGATTTTTTTCTTTTCTAGCTCTACATGAACAACCTTTGTTTGTGAATCAAACATTTGACTTTTTGAAACATGATTTCTTTCATTTGTCTCTTCATGGATTTTCACCTTGTCAAACTGATTTATTTCATCTTGTTGTTCGAGACTTGACATTGATGCACAAATCCTCAAAATTCATAAAAAAAACCAACAAAAATCTAAACCTAAACATCTTTTTCTACTTCAACTACCTATTGTCCCACCTTTTTCTCTTCAAAAGATGATTGTCTAGAGTCTAAATTTGAAACAAATACCTCAAGCTCATCCCAAAATGAGTCCTCTTCATTTTGATTTTTGTTTTGTTTTGGAAGAGGATTTTATATTACCTTATTATAGCCTTGTTGAGGGTATTATGCTCTTCTTGCTAAACTGAGGCTAATACTATTGTGATCTAAGAATCATCTTTCTCATCATCAAAAAAACATGGAAGTTTGTTAATCATATCAATTAAAACATAAGAATCATTAGCCTTTTCTTGTTCTAAAACATGTTGATTTTCTTGAGCTTCTTGAGGCTGCACAAGCTTGGGAAAAGGATGGTCTTGAGGAATTGTAGGTTGAACCCACTCAAGAATAGGTTTGTCTTATATGAAGCATAGTATTTTGAATGTAGGAATACCTTCTCCAAAAAATGGGTTTGGAAAAGTAACAATTGGGCTAACTTCTTGCTCAATAACAGGCTCTTGAAATGAAGGTAAGCTCCTAATACTTGGAATTTCGAGATTGGAATACATAGGAGACTCACCTTGACTGAAACTTGGAATTTTAACCTTGGGAACCTCCAGTTTGGAAAGTTTTCATCTCATTTCTGCATCTTTTGCAGCAAGCTGTTGGGAAAGATCTTCTTGAAATTGCTTTCTTCGAGCTACCAACTCTTTCATAAACTACCTATCTTGTGCCTCCAATTCTTTCTCATGAAGGTAGGCTTGATAATCTAATTCTTGTTGTTGCAATTGAAGCTCCTGCCATCTTTTTCCTTCATTCAATTGCTTTTCAATGTTTAGCAATGTGTTTTTGATGTCACTAAACTGAAATCTTTCAGCGTCTTGGGGTTGAATATGATGTAAGTATGCTGATATGGAGGTTGAGCAGGGATGGGTGGGTGGTAAGCATATTAAATTTGTTGGTAATTTGTTGTTGTGTATGAAAAACCAACATTATGGTTGTTTGGGTATGGCTGATAAGAGGGTTCATGACCAATATTTTCATCGCATGGTTGTGGGTATTCATAATATCCATGAAAATTTGACATCTCTACTCATATAAGGAGCTGGAAATAAGAATATGAATTTTTTTTGAAACATACCAGTACTAAATCTATCAAAACCAATAGATTTTCTCAGAGTTGCCAGGTATTGTAACCGAGCTGAAAGATAAAAAGGTTGTTGTATATACCAGAACAACAACTTGCAATTTGAATTCTTTCTCTAAAGTGTGCATTAGGGTCGCACTAGGCATGCCAAAAATTTTTGTCACGTGGATTAGCACCCAAATACAAAGCCAAACAACTCATCAATCCCATGAAATATTGGAATACTTTCAGGTTGTGGGTCCCATATGTTGAAAGTAAACCTCCAGATTATAGGCGAGCTTCCTTTATGATTTTCTAATAGGTTAATGAATTTGTAGGAAAAGAGTTAAGAGGACTTTCTAATGGATATACTAAAACTAGAATCTAAATGAGTGGTGATGCACCTAGTTGATAGAAACATGCAACTCTAACTCACAATAATCTTTCAGAATATCTATCCACACAAATCAATTTAGCAATTTGATCACAAAAATGATTCTATGGAAGGCTTGAATAAATTTCCTCTTTGGAGGAAAATTGGGTTCTCAAAACATGAAAAGAAAGGATTATTTCAATACACAACCTAAGACCTGTGATTTTACTGCTTTTTAATGCATGCAATTATAAATGAGACAATGATTTTAAAGGTTTTGATATTAAAACACAATAAAATATCATCCAATGATTCATAAAAACAACACAATGATAAGGTAGATACTTGATTCAACTAAAAATAAAGGAACTCTTGCATACAAATGAAAAAAATAGAACTTGAAACCTATTATCTATTAAACTATAAATAATATTAAACTGTAAATAATATGAGTTACAAAAATTATCTCTTCTTTGTAGAAATGCAAAGGAAAAAAAATCAAGAATTAAGGAAAAAGAGACAAGTATCTTTCCTATATACAAAAGAAACTAAAAGTGCATGTGGTGGTACTAAAAGCCAATTGAGAGTTAAAAATATCTCCATCCAAAAATGATCCACGAGAAAAAGCAAAAAGCCTCAAAATGAGGCTCATAACTAAAGAAAACTGAACTCAAACAGGTACAAACTTCCCCTCTCACATTGTATGATGAAAAGGGACTCAAGGGACACCCTCATTTCACTAAAAGTCAAAGGAAAATCCACTAAATTTCCCCAAAAATACATGCACATAATCTTCAATTCAACTCCAAAAATGAACTTAAGTCAACTCCAATATTGACTTTGCATGATAAAAAGCTCTCCAAAACTGATGTGAAACTGTAGTTATGTCTCAAAAATCTTGATTATTTGCTCCACCTTGACTTTCATGATTAGTCAATTGAAATGAGACTCAAGACTCTACCTTCGTGTTTGCATGATTAGACTTTAGTTCGCCTCACTTGTGTTTCTTGCATGTCTTTGAGAAAGGTGACTGTATAATTAAATATCAAAGATAATCATAGTGATTATTGTAATACTTAATATGTAAAGTTTCTCTTCTAATATATTATATATTAAATATTAAGGTAATAAGATATCACTTTTAATATTTAAATACAATGTTATCTTTGATTAACCATGCAATAAACACAAGTGTTAACTCCCACCGAACCCCTCCTAAACCATGAGCTTTTAAAAAAGATTAGGTCTTTTGACATAAAGTCATAGACCAAGTGCATTCTAAATGAAATGACTTTGCTTTAAAATAAAGTCAAAAAAACCCAGGTGAAGATTAGGGTATTGAGTAAAAACACTCAAACCCTAATCATCACTTCACTCTTCTCATTTCACACTTAGTAAAGTTTTGCTTCACTACCGCACTTCCATGGTGAATAGGGTTTGATCTTTTGAGTATGATTGTGGACGCCTAGATTTGGTAAGTTGTTCTTTATTGTAAGAATATTGATACTTCTTTTTCTCTCTATGAAATAAAATTCTTCGTGACAAAAGAAAGATGTATCTTGCTGTATTTTTCTGTGGCTAATTTGTGGTTGTTTTTGAAGGTTTCTTCAATTGTCTTTGAACACGTATGTGTTATCTTTCTCTGTTCGAGTCCTCCACTATGTTGTGGTTTTTCACTTATTGAAATGAAGGAAAATCCCTCCATTCTTTGCACATGTCCACTTTTATACTCTCAACAACAAATTAGAGTATAAAGACCCTTTGGTGAATTTTTGACTATATGGTGACCTAATTGGCCTCACCATCTCCTCCTTCCGTGGCACGAGGTTTGTCTCCTTCACAACTCATGGCTTTTCATCTCATGTGTCTGGCATCTCTTTGAGGCATTCCTCCCTTTTGCAAAGCTCTCATTTTGGAATTTACAGAAGATATCTTTGGGTTTCTATTTTCTTGCAAGTAATTTGGGTTTGCCATATTCTATGCACCCTCCCATAATACAACTGTTACAATTGTTTGTGACTACCACGATGGAGAAAAATTCCATTTCCAATTGTATAATTCTTCAAAACATGTTTTTCCCTTTGATAGTCTCATAGAAAACCTCCATCGATTTGGCTATACTATCCTTGCTTTGATGGTATTTTCTTTTGAACCATTAAACCTAGTTAAATCTTGCTTAAAACAAAAAATGACACTTCTATCAATAAAAAAGAAAATTAGAAGCATGTTCCAGCACATTACTATTTTCTTTGAAAGTACGAAGGAGCCATTATTTCAAAAGATTCATCACATGTTGGCAACCCTGAGTCATAAAACTAAATAGACCTCCTGTTTTATTTATTTGCGCCTCCTTTGACTAAACAGTGCCTTATCCATTTTACTTGCACACTTTCTTGAAATGGTTATGTTTTAGTTCCTGTTTCTGCCTTTTGTATGGCTCAACTTCACCAGTGTATGCAGATATTTTTTTGATTCTTATGCTCATCTTGATAAATCTAAAGATTGGTCACCATTCTCTACAACACTATCTCTTCTTTACTTGTTATTGTCACTTGATAAAGATTGATTTCTTGCATACTTTTAATGTATTTGTTGCATATTTTTCTATCACTAAATCTTGTTCAACTATGACATCTTTGCTGCATACTATGACTATCATTAAATCTTTTGTCAAGCTGTGTTGTGGAAAATAAAGATGGCCTTTCTCTTGTTTATGATTTGACTGTATTATTTAGCTTGTGATGATTCACTTACTAGTGACATATCTGACTTTAAATCACTTCATATTTGGATCACTTCATAATGGCACACCTTGCCACTGTTTTGAATGATATGCCTTCTTAAAGACTTCTTCACAATTTGGAAATTATTGTCCTTGTATCATTTGTAAATGAACATTTCTTTCAAGTTGTAAATGCTTTTGTCTAAACATTAGATCATGTAAATGCAAGATAATTTAGAGACCACATGTGTCTGTCCCATGGTATTTTTGCTCATACAAATGGCTGTAATTCCATTGATGCCATTGGTGATTGATTGAAACCTCCTTTTGGTTTTCATAATGCAATGTAAAAAATAAGGTTCCAATATTGTATGCTTGTTCACTATTAGTCAAATGATAAAGAACCTATCATTTTAAACATATTGTATGGTAGCAAACAACATGCATTTTTTCTCTATATTGATAAGTGTAGACTGTATCTCGACTATTCCTCTCTTGTAAACCTACAAGAATAAAGTTTGTTGGGCTCAACCCTTGTGGGAGCCTATTTTCCTCCACATACTAAAATGTTGAACATGATAAACTAGTAATGAAACATGTACTTGTACCTATATAGTGAACAAACAAATTAGATAAAAATAGTGAAATTCAATGTTCTTCTGATAATTTGATCTAGCACTTTTGCATTCATATATCTGATAATGGTTGAGTTGATTTAATCTGATAATGGCTATAAATTATATGTTTGTTGATAGGATATATGATTAGGTTCATATCCGGAGCTCTAAAGGAATTTTCGAATCAATTGTAGGTGCTTCTGTAGATTAGGTATGAGAGGAGCTAAAGATAAGAAGAACCATCTGAAGACTGAGGAATCAACGATCATCACCAACATTGCTAGGAAATGATGGACATGTTTCTTTTCATGTTTTTTTCACTTTATTTAATCTTTGGATGTATAGTTTACATCCCTTGTTGAATTGGATTAATTCAGTCAATTCCCATGGCTTGTGTGAGACTTTTAAACATTTCTTCTATCTTAAAAGCATAAAATAGCAATGTTTATGCAAATTTTATATTTTTTGATTTCAAAATGAATAAAAAACAACATTACTATGCAAATTTGATAAATCTTCTAATGTGAATCTTTGCATAATGAACTGAATATTATTTAAGATACTTCATTGCAAATGAACTATCAACATAAAATGAATGTACCTTTCACCTTTAACGTAGTCAGCTATTTATAGCTCTACCAAATTGAGCTGAGGTGAAATTTTGGTAATAGGGAGTTAAGTGTTGTTTGTAAATTATGAGTAATTTGAATAAATTTGTCTTCTGGTTTAAATTCCAATCTTGATTTAATATGTACATTTTTTTGTGTGTGTGTGTGTTGGAGTTGTGTTGAGTCCTGTCACCTTGGCTTGTTTCCCCTAGCTTGGGGGTGGGCTAATTAAGCCATATGGATGGGAGGTGAGCTCCCACTAGTTGTGGAACTATTGTTGTTGAAATTGTGCAGAAGGTTCAGTTATGAAGAATGTATTGCTGCAAGTGAAGAGAGACTTTTATGAAGAAATAATTGCTGCAAGAGTTTTACTATTGCATGTTATTGTAGAGGGAAATAGATGAGACCAAATTAGCTATATAAAAAATAAATTAATTACAATACTGGATATTGTATATGTAATTTTAGTGAGAGATCATGAAATTGTGGGTGAATGGAATAGGTATGTAGGAAAATTCTTATTTTTGTACTGTGTATAATTCTCTTAACAAAAGAAACTCATCATAATGTTTCATAGTCTTTTCTACAAGGAAAAAAATTAGCAAGATGATTGTGTCAGTTTTAAGTATCCCAAATACAAGCAGATAAGGGTTAAAATAGTGTAGTGTACATTTACACTATATTTGGTAAATCAACATTATAATATGTTATTGAAAGGGAGATGATTGTGATGTTTTCTGTACATAGTCTATAATTTCCTTATGTTATTTCCACAGTTAATCTTTATTCAACTTGTTCCTACACATAAGAAATCATGGATTAAATGTTCCATGTTACATTAAGCTAGTTCTTGTACATAGAAAATCATCAATTTAATATTGCATAAAACGATGCTTACTTTTACATAAAAAGACCATAGATTTAGTATTGCATAAGCTTGTTTCGATACAAGAAAGTGATAGTTTTAATATTGCATGGTACAATATCTTCCTATACATAGAATACCATAGGTTCAATATTACATGATATAGAGTACTTGGAAAAGAATGAATACCTTGTTAACCTAGCAAATATCTTTGTAAGATTTAATCTACATTTCACATGGGGCTTCAATTTAGGAAATCCACTTATGTATTGGGACCCGAGATTGTTATTGTAAAACTTAAAATAAGAATATAGATATATATGTATATACCACACAGGGATTAGGAGGAGGGTCTCATTATCCACTCAGAGTGAAAATAGAAAGAAAATATTAAGAGGAAAAGAAGGAAAAATAAAATAAAATAAAATAAGAAGAGAGAAAGAACAAATGACCCTAAAAATTGTTGCAAATATGGTTGTCGTTGCACCAAAATATCGATCTATTAATTCCCGATACAACCGCTAGATTTATACAACATCCAAGATCCACAGGAGGTAGTTAAACCATGTCACGAAGCTCGAGCGCCACATTGGCCCATGTTGAGGAGACCAAGGGTGAAACCTTGCAACAATCCTCCCAAAGCAAGTCAGGGGTTCGAACCTGTGACCTCAGATTTGATACCAATTGTTGCAAAGATGGTTGCCGTTGCACCAAAAGATCAACCTGTTAATGTTCAATACAACAACTGGATTTATACAAGATCCAAGATCCATAGGAGGTGGTTAAACCATGTCACAAAGCTCGAGCACCATGCTGGACCACGCCGAGGAGACCAAGGGTGACACCTTGCAACAAAAAGCTTAATGGGTATGAAACTCCTTATTAGGTTCACTGGGTATTGACCTCAATTTTTTTTGAAAGGGAGGGTTGCACATGTTAGGGAATCAACTCCCTCTATTACCTTCCCAACAAGTTGTGTCTTGAGAGTAAGGTGTTCAACAAGAGAATACTTGCAATATCAAGAAATAAAGAAACAAAATTATCACAGGAAGAAAACTATGGCCAAATCTGCAATGAATAAATTTAGGTTTTGAAAAAAAAAAATTGCAAGAAAACTTGATGGCTGCAACCGAGAAATTGGAAGGAGAACATTTTTTTTTTTCTTCTATTGCTCATGTCGATTCTTCACCTCTTTAAGGCCAACCACCCCAACCTACACCCTACATTTGATTTTGAAGGAAGCTAGATTAATGCTAAGGGCATATCAAAGAGTAGGTAATAGACCCCCAAAAAACTCATGAAATCAAACCAGCCATAGTGAAGTCGACCTTCCTTCCTCAAGTCGCCTGGCTCAAAACGATGTTGTTGGGTTGGCCATGGTTGTGGCTTGGACTCTATGAAAGAGATTGAAATGAGTCCTCTCTCCTTTAGTGTTGTCATCCGTCACTTTCTCCTTTGAGCCCCAAAACAAAAAAACATCAAATAATAAGATTAGGGTTGTTAGGGCGCCTTCCAAGGATTATTGAGAGAACAATAATTTAAAATGGAAAGCTAAAAATATTTAAAGGCTATCTTCTAGGATTTAGCACATTTCAATGTAAGTGGAGTGCTTTGATATACATTTAATAATTCAACCCATTATCTATTATGATATAAGTTAAGAACATTTTAACTTAATATCTCTAATTTATTTGGGCGATATGATGTCTTTTTAGATTTATTTTTTTATATTGACATAAATGAAATTAATTTGTGCAATATTTTTGACATTCCAATACAACCAGTATGATACATGAGAAAATGATTAAAAGGATCCAATGTAATAAGAATTTGGTTCTTTGTGTTAAATAAACACAATTCAATAAACTAACATAAAATATACAGTAAACATTTAGTTCTACATATTAAAACATACAAACTTCAATAAAATAATATGAGCCATGCACTTATCTCATATAATTTATAACGTAATAAAATTACCCACATTTATAACTTTAGAGGATATAACTAAGAATATACATATATATCATATCCATAATATGGGTTAAATGGAACATTCATAAAATCTCCATTTAGTTACATTCATTCTAGTGTAGTTACCGTAGGAGGCTCCTCAGAGAGAATAATTTAGACCGTGCAGCAAGAGTTACACAATAGAAGCAACACAAAAGATGGAGGCAAATGTAGATTCAAATATTCTTATTAACAATTTTTTTTATTACAATCAGTCGGCAACATCCCGACTTATAGTTTTGGCTAGCAGGTCGGATACAACATGTTCAAAATACAGTATTCATACATGTTGCTAAATGCGAGTGAAAATATTATAGATCAAAATCTATATTATTCTTCTTATCCTTGATTGATATTTATCCTAATGATCAATTACAAGCTTTATATCATATCCACAGATCTAGAAACATTTGCATCAGCCAAAGATCTTTACAATTTTCGATGAAGGAAACGTAACGTGTGCATGAGCAGGTCGGCCTCAAATTTGAATTATTGATTGGTAGGTGCATATGATGAAGTGTGGACCAATAATTTAGGTCAGGGACACTCCACACAAAAATTCAGAACACACCGTGAGGATCCACAAGCTATGGGAAAGATCCACGATCAATCAAACTAGCTGTTAGGTTTGAAATTATTCTGGGGCTAGTTCCAAAACTTGTCACTTACTCTGAAAGCAATAAATTGCTGGAAAAAAATCCAATTGAGCTGAAATCTTGGAATTAGGAGAATGAACATGTCCATGATGAGAACATAGATCCATAGGGTCTGGTGAGCAAACATGATAGAATACCGAATCTGCCAACTTGAACTGAAAAGAACAAAACTGAATGATTTTTTTTTTTTTTTGGTTGATGCAAGATTGCCAAGAACCAAGGATGCTCCTGCATCAGACTCTGGGGTTATTTGAAAAGTGAGTCCCTCAATTTTTTGGGGCTAAAGGAAAACTGATATTGTCTACCTTAGCCTGAGAAATCCAAGAAGAATCCTCCATTGGTCTACCTTTCCACTTTACAAGATATTCTTTGTACTATCTTCCATGTGTTTTCCTCCCATCTCTGACATCCAAAATCTCTTCTATCTTATCTGATTGTTGTTTAGGAAGCTATTCTTCCAATTTTTATTTAATGTCTTCACTGAATTCAGCTTCATGATACTGATGTAGATCTGCAATGTTGAATATAGGTGATATTCCCATGCCATTCGGTAACTCCACTTCATATGCATTTCCTTAATCAAATTTCTTCAGAATCCTACAAGGTCCAAACTTCCTCATCTAGAGCTTACTGTATGTGCCAACTGGAAATATATCTTTCCTCAGATACACCATCACTTCATCTCCAGCTTCAAACTCCTTATGTCTCCTCTTTTCATTTGCTCGCTCCTTATACTTTCAATTCATCCTCTAATTGCTGCTTTACTTGAGTATGCACTTTCTTCATATGCTCTACAAATTCCTCTTCTTTTGCACTCCTTTTATCTTCCTTACTGATGTCTCGCAGCTCTGATATACCTCTAGGATGAATTCCAGTAACAATCTCAAAAGGTGTCTTCCCAATACTCCTGTTCATTGAATTATTGTAAGAAAACTCTGCTTGAGCAAGGACTAAATCCCATCTTCCAGTCTTCTCTCCAACCAAACATCTTAGTAAATTCCCCAAACTATTGCTTACTACCTCTATCTGTCCATTAGTCTATGGGTGAAAATTAGAATTGAACTTCAAATCTACCTTCAACTTCTTCCAAAGTGTCTTCCAAAAGTAACCAACAAACTTTGTATCTTTGTCTGAAACAATACTCCCAGGTAACCCATGCGGTCTGACCACTTACTTGTTAAAAAAGTCTGCTATATGTACTACATCTGTTATCTTTTTACAAGGTATGAAATGTACCATCTTAGAAAATATATCTACCACCACAAATACATAATCATTACATCTTTGTGTCTTCGGTAAACCAAGTATGAAATCCATGTTGATATCCTCCCAAGGTCTTTCTAGAATTTTCAAAAGTTTATACAATCCAGCATTCTGACTACTCCCTTTTGCAACTTGACAAACTTTGCAACTCTGCACAAATTTCCTAACATCCTTATTAATCTGTGGTCAAAAGTAATTTTCACTTACCAAGGTTATTGTCTTACCAATTCCAAAATGTCCTGCCAATCCTCCACTATGTTTCTCTTTCACTAAGTTATCCCTCATTGAACTTTGTGCTATACACAACTGATTTCATCTGAACAACATATCCTCTTGAATAAAATAATCCAACCACTGACTCCTATCCTCCAAGACTAGTTCTTTACAACCTCTCCAAGGTTCTACAAAATCTGTATCTTCCTCATACAAGTTCTTCAATTCATCAAAGCCTAAAGTCTCCATTCTCATTCCTAGCAACAAATTCCTTCTCCTACTCAAGGCATCAACAACTCTATTTGACTTTCCACTCCTATGTTTCAAAAAAAAAGGTATAACTCTACAAGAATTCCACCCATCTCATGTGTCTCTGATTCAACTTACCTTGACTATTCAAATAATGAAAATCTTGATGATTTGTATACAACACAAATTCCTTAGGCAACAAGTAATATATCCACTTCTTCAAGGCTTGAACTATGAAATAAAACTCTTGATCATACAATGAATACCTTTTCCTAGCATCATTTAATTTCTCACTGAAATAATCCATTGGTCTTCCTTCTTGACTTAATACTGCTCCAATTGCATTTCCACTTGCATCATAGTCTACCTAAAATAACTTATTAAAGTCTGGTAAAGCCAACACAGGCTGCTTAATCACTTTTTGTTTTAACAACTCAAAACTCCTATCTACTCTAGATGTCCATCTAAAATATTTCTTATCTCCTCTTATTGTTTCTATCATAGGACTGCAAATAGAACTGAAATTCCTAATGAACTTTCGGTAAAAACTAGCCAATCCATGAAATGATCTTACCTCTCTAATGCTTTTCATTGTAGGCCACTCAACAATTTCTCTTACCTTCTCAGGATCCATCCTTAGTCCATCCACAAATATATCAACTCTTCCTTCATGAAAATACACTTCTTAATGTTTATCAGCAACTGTACTTCTCTCAACCTCTACAAAACTTGTCTTATATACAACAAATGTTCTTCTCTAGTCTTACTTAAAATCAAGATGTCATCCAAATAGACAATCACAAAATTACCCAAGAATTTCTTCAATACCTCATTCATCAGCCTCATGAAAGTACTCGATACATTTGTTAGTCCAAAAGGCATCACCAACCACTCATACAATCCTTCATTTGTCTTGAACATTATCTTCCATTCATCCCCTTATCTGATTATGATTTGATGATATCCACTCTTCAAATCTATCTTTGTAAAGTACTTAGCTCCACTCAAACAATCCATAATGTCATCCATATGGGGCAAAGGAAATATATACTTTATTGTGATCTTTTTTATGGCTCTAGAGTCTATACACATACTCCACTCTCCATCCTTCTTAGGTGCTAGCACAACAAGTACTGCACACGGACTTAAGATTTATCTAATTAAACCCTTCCTTAAAAAATCTTGCACTTATCTATTCAATTCTTCATTCTCTATTGGTGTCATCTGGTGTGGTTCTTTATTAGATAAACTAGCTCCAGGAATCAGATCCATGCAATGACTAATAATCCTTACAGGTGGCAATCCATCAGGTACATTATCTAAAATGATAGCTTCATATTCTGTCAGCAACTCCTTTATCTCCTGTAGTTGTTCTTCTACATGCTTCAAGTCTCTAGCCTTCTTAGTAAACAAGGAATAACACATGCTCTCATGTCTCAGTCCATGTAGGAATCTCCTTCCATCAACCAAGCAAATTCTAGCATTCGTACAAACCTCAACTTTAGGAACATCCTCCAAAGGGAACAAAGTTTGCTTCATCCCATTTACCGCAATGGTATATATGTTCTTCTTTGCATCATGGATAGTATATCTATCATACTACCAAGGCCTTCCCAACAAAACATGGCATAGATCCATAGGCATGATATTGCACAAAAATTCATCATGGTAATTTCCTATCTTCAATTTCACCAAACATTGTTCACTTACCAGTATCTTATGCTCATCTTGAATCCATGCTATCTGGTAGGGCTTCGAGTGTTTCAATATTTCTAGCTTCAATTTTCTCATCATTTCTTCAAAAAATAGGTTCTCAAAGCTTCCACTGTCAATAATCACTCTGTAACATTTACCAGCTACTTTGCATCTGGTTCGGAACAAATTCTTTCTCTGCAATGGTTCCTACTCCATCTCAGTTTGACAAAATACTCTTCTGTTCACCAAAACTTCTCCCTCTTTTGGTTTATTAGATGATCTGACATGATCCTCCTCAACAAAGGTTGATCTTCTACTATTCTTTGTCCTTCTACTTGTCTCTCCCTGATTACACTCCAATACTCTATGTCCTTCACCACACTTGAAACAAGTTCCCCTGAATACTCTTTTCTCTTGTCTTCTATCTTATTTTCTATAATCCTTATTTCGGTAACCACCATACTTCCTCTCTAGTAAGAGTTTCCGTCATCTTTATTTTGATCTGCAAAATATCCTCTTCCTCCTCCAGTAAACATTCTTCCTCTCTGAAATATTCCACCTCTTCCTTTTTGTCTCTACTCATCTCTTTTATTCAACTTTTCTTTTGATTTTAAGGCACATTGATATGCCTCCTCCACACTCAGTAACTTGATCAAACTGATCTCATCCTATACAGATGACCTCAAACCATTCACATATCTGGCTACTTGCTCGATCTCATCCTCTAAATGTCCGGATCTAATATTCAACTTGTAGAACTCCTCAATATACTTTGTCACACTTGAATCCTTCTACTTCAAATTTTGCAACTTTCAGAAAAAACTGATTTGACAGTTTGTAGGCATGAAATTTTTCTTTAACTTATTCACCATCCAATCCCATGATTTTATCTTCTCCTTTCCTCTTCTCTACCTATCTGTCTACAAATTTTCCCACCAAAGGGATGCATGTCCTTTCAACTTTGTATAAGAAAATTTCACCTTCTTGTCTTCTGTGGTTCCTTCAAAATAAAAGTACTTCTCCATCTCTGTTATCCAATCAAGCAATTCATCTGAATCTAGCTTGCCACTATAATCTAGTGGATTGAAATGTGGTTTAGTATTTACTTTGGTTAGGGCTCTTATGAAACTCTCTTCTCCCTAATCAAGGCTAGGTTGGTCTTCTCTTTCCCTTTCTTCCTATTCTTCTACCTCTTCATCAGTCGCATCATCAACTGGTTGACCTCTCCTCTGGGCTGTTTCGACTACTTCCAATCTAGCAACAATTCCTCTCAACATCTCCATTATAGCTGGGTCTGCATTTCCACACACTCCATTTCCTCTACCATTTCTTCTCCCCGCCATATTTACACAAGTCCTCTGCAGCTGCAGGTCAGATCCTTAGTCTGCCACCCCACAAAAAATCTTCAACAAGACTTCACAAATTCTAACGATCTTCCACGGAATGAATCTTGCTCTGATACCAATCTAGTGCAGTCATGGTAGGAGGATCCTTAGAGAGAATAATATGGATTGTGCAACAAGAGTTACACAATAGAAGCAACACAAAAGATGGAGGCAAATGCAAATTCAAATATTCTTATTAACATAAATTTTGATTATCCGGGCTTATAGATATAGATTCGGCTCGTAGGCTGGATACAACATGTTCAAAATACAGTATTCATACATGCTCCTCAATGTGAGTGAAAATATTACAAATCGAAATATATATTCTTCTTCTTATCCTTGATTTTTTTCTATCCTAATGATCCATTACAGGCTTTATATCATATCCGTAGATCTAGAAACATCTGTATCGGCCAAAGATCTTTACAATCTCCGATGAAGGGAACGTAACATGTGCATGAGCAGGTTGGCCTCAAATTTGAATTTTGTATTGGTAGGTGCATATGATGAAGTGTGGACCAATAATTTAGGTTGGGGACACTTCACGCAACAATTCAGAACACACTGTAAGGATCCGCAAGCTATGTGAAAGATCCACGAGTGATCAAACTAGTCGTTAGGTTTGAAATTATTCTGGGGCCAGTTCCAAAAATTGTCACTTACTCTGAAAGTGATAACTTGCCAAAAAAAGATCCAATTGAGTTGAGATCTTGGAATTAGGAAAATGAACATGTCCACGATGAGAACATAGATCCACAAGGTCTGGTGAGAAAACATGACACAATACCGAATCTGTCAACTTGAACTGAAAATAACTGAACAAGAACAAAATTGAATGAAAATATTTTTTTATTTTGATTGATGCAAGATTTCCAAAAACCAAGGATGCTCCTACATCACATTCAAAAAATAATAATTACAAATTACATATATAGAACCAAAAAAGAAAAAAAAATATAATTACACATAATATATGTGAATATAGTGTTAAAATGGTGCTGTTGGAAATTTCTGTCACTCCCTCCTAAAAGCCACATCAACACATTAAAAAAAAAACATCATAATGAATCCCACGTTTAGTTATTCTTTAAAATAAAAAGAGGGGAAAGTATTCCCATAATTTTAGGAAAGATTCTATTAATTTAGAAATAAAAATAAGGAAAGATCTTGAGCACATAATATTAGGGATTCTTAAACAAAAATAGTATCTCTCTACTTTTATGCTTTCTTCCTCCTTTTTTTAGGAAACTAATAGTATATAAATGTAAAGGAATTTAAAATATATTTATTGTATAATTTATTTTTTAATTTTTTTTTTAAATATTAATCTTTAGAGTAAATAAATAAATAAATATTTATTTAATTATTTTTAATATTTAAATTGATAATAATTAAATATCGAAGATAATAATAAATAAAATAAAGTGGAAATTTAATAATTAACATGTAAATTATAAATATTTTAATTACTGTTATATTTAAATTTTGAGATAAAATGTTCTGCGTGAATTTTTACAATAAAGACAATATGAAATAAGTTAACCTAAACCTAACCAACATTACCCTTAATGAGAATTCATGTTAATGTTGATCAAATTAGGTTCTCAAATTTTCAAACAACTATATTGAATGACATAATATGGTCCACCCATCTCCTAAAACAAGAATTATAGTTGTGGTGAGTTATTTACTTGAACAAAAAAATTTGGGCATGACACTCTAGGAGATTCTGATTTGTCATCTTCAGCAGTGTGGCCTAGAATGCTTGATTTGATCATGACTACTTTCAACATCAACATGAAAATACTTGAGCCGACTTTAGAGACTTCATATGTCTTGCACTTTCTTCCTAGATATTCCTTTCAAGACTTGTGAGATAGTATGCATACACCTTTGGTTGTGTATCTTCCTAAGGGGAGGAACATTGTTTGATGATCATGGACCATTATCTCCATACAATTTTGAGCATCTACCATTGGATATCTCCTTGGGAAGGGCTACTTAGTCATTTTCTTCTCTCTCTATTATGGGGGGTGTTCTCTCTCTATTTGTGGGGAGCTTCTTCTTATTTGGGAGAATTTGACATGTACATGGGTACCTAACATGGCCTCATTTGTTGGGACCCATAATCTTTTACATCCTCCTAAGCTATACTTAATGGGGGGTTGTTGGTGTAGGTTTTTTATTTTCCTAGTGGGTTAATTTATTTTCCCTTAGTCCTAGGTCTTTTTACACCTAATTAAACTTGTTCAGGATAATAAAGTGAGTTTATTACTAGGAGATAAGCGATGTGTGTCCCTTTCCTTAAAGGGTGGAACCACTTTTCACTTTTGGTTGTCCATCTCCACTTTTTGTGGTTGATTCCTATTGGTTGGATTTGCCACCTACCTCCTCTATTAAGTTCTATATAAACTCACTACCTATCATGTATTTATATCTTCGTGCATTGATCTTCTTACAATCTTTGTAGTGTATCTTTTTAGCTTGGAAGCTCTTAATGCAATATTCTCACATTGACATGACATAATCTCTTAGAGTCTTGGTTTGTATTCTTATATTTTTCTAGTTTATGTAAGTTTGGTTTTCTCTTAAAAAGTTCATTGGTCATTCAATCTATTTCAAATTTCTAACACATTAAATGCATTAATCAAACACTTCCAATTATTATAATCAAATACATGCCATTGACAATATTTTAGGTAGATAATGATATATGCATTTTTTTTGTGTGGTAGAATTCATTAAGGTATACGTATTGAAATACTTTTATTATGTATCAAGTTTCTATATCATGTATCATGATCTTATTAAAAAAATCGTAAATGTGGAAACAAATATTTTTATTTTAATAAAAAATAAAGATCTCAAAATTTCTTTCCTAATATTTTGTGTGTAGGTACTTTTTTAACATTTCTAGCATTTTGTTTTCACAAGAAGTTGCTAGTCCAAGTAAACAATAAAAAATAAAACAAAATAAATAAACATTTATTTTTAACACTTCTTATATATGTGAATTTCTTGCTAAAGATCATTTTCCAAAACTAGCAACTCATTTTTTGTAGCCTCACTTGCTAAGGAGTTTAATTTGAAACTTTCATACATTTAGTTTTGGGTTGCCAAAATAACTTTATTTTTTGTATTTGTGAGGGTATCTTGATCTATATTCTCTCTCCTTACATTGAAAGGTGTTCTTGGAGATCAAAACCATTATTTTATCCTTGTTGCAACAAAACTATCTATTGAGAGGGGGGTTGAATTAGTATATAAATTAAAGCTTGTTCTTAAATAATTCTAAATGAAGATAAAATTATATGTAGAGAGATAATCACACATGCATACACACATAACACTAGATGTACATGGAAAACCCAATATGGGAAAAAGCACAGTGAGAATAGTTTCTAGGATCTACTATCCTAATCCAACCTCACAATAAGAACCTCACTACCTTATAATGTTTAAGGGAACCAACCCTAAGAAGACACCAATCCATAGTTTTAAGAGCACCAACTCTAAGGAAGTACCTATTCCATACTCTGAGCACCAACTTAGTTTTTGATGGCACCAACCAATCATATTTACAAAGAAATTATGTAGCTACAAACTCTAGTTTACATATAATTTGAAATGAACCCAATTTTGTCTTACAAAAATAATATGCAACTAGTCATAATCTGCTTTGCTTCTCTATAAGATTTTTTGTTGCTATCTCAACATTTAATTATTCCTATCTCTTCACTTCTCCCCTTTCTCTGCTTTGTTTCACACCTCTGCTATTCTGAATGCATTTCCTAGATGGTATTCTCTATGTTTCAATCTAGGTATCCTTCTCACAACATTCATATATAGAATCCACACACAAAATCTATTGTTCTGATGGACTTTTCTCATCTTTTCTTCATCGACAAGTTTTATTTTCTCGAGCCATGTGTGCAACCAACCTCATTCAATGAGTTCTCTATATTTAGAATATCACAATCCCAAGGTTTGATTAAAATTTAAATCCATACATGCATGATTGATCCCTTTTATATTTTGCAGCCCTTTGTGCTTTGATGACACCAACAATCATCAAAATCTCCAATCAAGTTTACAACATGGATGGTTACAACAATTAATTTCATTTACTTTATTATCTTGGATAGCATTTGATTGTGAGTTCCACCATTTTATCATTTATAGAATCATATTTTAATACTATCTTTCGATCTTCTTCTTCATTGCCTGATCAGACAATTATCACTTAGCCACCTCAACCTTAAAACACGACTATTAGATGTGATCACTTAAAATAATGGTCATAGATCTCTATTGCATGACTTAAGCTTGGTGCATTCTTTATTTGCAATTGAGGATTAATAAATGTGATGCATATGACTTGTGATGAAAATAGTGTTTTCCATCTGTCATCTTGGACACGTTTCACCTTTTCACATTTTTGCAGTGCCAAAATTGGGACTCACCAATATTCTGTGGAATGGTAGAAATACACCATCTATTTTATCAACATTATATTTCCTTTTCACCTGGGTTCAAATATCAGATTTCCTCCTTACCTTATGCTTGAATTTTTTTGATTGACTTAAAGAACAAGTCCAAACACAAACATCCGATACTCATTACACTTGTCGAGATTTAGGATTCGAGTATCGACCTTACACTTTACCTTCTACCATCCTTCACTTTATTTGCAAACCTTCACTCTGACCTCTAAAACTCTAAGGAATCCTTTGAGTTATCAAACCTTTTGAGATTCACGTATTATTTACCTCTTTCCAAATTTTTTCTAAGGTGTTAAGCCCTCTTTCTAATCCAAAATCCCTGAACCCTTTAGGTGTCAACATTTGGGCTTCCCTTATTCATCTTTCTTAAATTTTTGATAATGCGTAAGCCTTCTCTCTGCTCCATTATGCCCAATTACTTCCTTAGTAAGTGTTGGCAGTCTTAACCCTTTGGGTATCGACCTTTAGGCTTCTATCATTTTATTTTTTATAGTTTTTTAGTAAGACATAAGTCTTCATGCTAATCTTTTTCACCCAACAAGGTAAGGCGTAATCCTTCTTGTCAATGTTCGATACTTGATACCATCCAAACTTCAACCTTTCTATCTTGATTTCTTTGAGCATTTGAAATAAGGTATGACCAAAGTTTGAAGTCTAAAATCTAATAGTATAAGGTAATCTTTAAGCTCAAATATCGAAACATGATCAAAATTTTCTTGAATAGCCTAACTCCTTCCTTTCTAACAAGCGATATAAGGTAAGTTTAAGGCCCGAAGCTCAAACTTTGGCAACTCTTCAGGACTTGCATAGCAACTTCAAGCAGTCTTTCTTAGCGAGACTACTTGACATCAATGACCATCATGACAAGCCACAATCTCTCTTCTAACATCTTTGTGATGCCATTTTGACATCAATTAAAACTTAATGCCAACAATCTCCCCCTTTGTCATTTATGGTAAAAATAAATGCTCTGCCTAAATAAATGTCTCTATAAATGCATGCTCTACTCATTCTTTAGCATTAAGAATTGATCAATCTACATAACCATTTTCCCCCTTTGATAAACAAAGATTATTTATAAATCTTCTACCCCTTTGACATCAATTGCAAAGGGACGCTTTTTGGAAACCAATTGATCTCTCCCCCTTTGGCATACATGCCAAGAAAAGGAATGTTTCGACAAGTCTAGAACCATCAAGTTGTTAGAAATTTTTAAAACCTTACATACCTCACTTTACCTTTCCTCTTCTTCCAAGTATGAATAATGCTAATATAATCCTCCCCTAGACCCATGCCCAATCATTAGAATCTAGTGATGTGAGGTAGGAGAAACCACTCCCAATTTCTATCTCAAATACTCAAATTGCTCTTTGGGAAGAGGTTTGGTGAATATTTTTGTAACCTTTTCCTTGGTTGGCACAAATTCCATGTTTATTTCCTTATTTGCAACCTTCTCTCTTAAGAAGTGATACTTGATTGATATATGCTTAGTCCTAGAATGCATCATTAGATTCTTTGAGATTCTTATAGCACTTTAATTGTCATAAAGAATAAAGATAGATTCTTTGTACTCTACCTTGATATCTTTAAGTGTTTTATTCATCCACAACACTTGAGTAAAACATGCCACTACTGCAACATAATATTCTTCAACTGTAGAAAGAGTAACTAACTCTTTCTTTTTTCTCAACCATAAAATAAGTTTGTTTCTAAGAAATAATGCACCACCACTAGTGATTGTTCTATCATTCACACTTCCATCCATATCAACATCTATATATGTTGTCAAAGTGAAATCCTCACCTTTAGGATACCATTTATCTATAGTCAATTTTACTTTTGATGTATCTAAAACTTCTTTTCACTACATTGACATGTGACTCTTTAGGAGAAGCTTGAAATATTGCAAACATACAAAATTCTTGCATGATATTAGGTCTTGATGAAGGTAGGTATAAAAAACTACCTATCATTGATCTATGCATGGTTTTATTTGAATTAGGGGATTCATCTATCTTTCTCAACTTTCATCTAGTTATCATGGGGGTACCAACTAGCTTGTTGTCTTCCATCTAAAAATTCTTCAGTATCTCCTTAGCATACTTGGTTTGAGATATAAATATCCCTTCATCAATTTGTACTATCTTAAGACCAAGGAAGAAAGCAAGTTCTCCATGCATTGACATCTTAAATTCATTTTGTATTTATGTAGCAAACCTCTTTCACATTTTGTCATTGCTACCATAAAAATTATCATCTACATATACAACAACAATTATCATATGCTCACCGTCTATTTTGAAGTACAAATTTTTGTCTACACATCCTTTCTTAAGTCCTTGTTGTTGCGGGTACTAGTTTAGTCTTGAATACCATGCTCTTGGTTCCTATTTTAGACCATACCATAATTTTCTTTAGTCTGCAAACATAGTCCTCTTCTTTTGACAACTGAAAACCTTTTGGTTGTTCTATGTAGACTTCTTATATAGTTTTCCATTCAAGAAAGAAAACTTTACATCCATTTGATAGAATTTGAATCTCATGTAAACAAAATTCTACAAGCATTCTTATCAATTCCAATCTAGATATAGGATAAAATGTTTCCTCAAAATCTATAACTTCAACATGTGCATATCCTTTGCACACCAACCTAGCTTTATTCCTTACAACAACTCCATATTCATTGATCTTATTTCTAAAAACCCACTTTATACCTATAACATTCTTATTTAGGGATCTTGGAACTAATTTCCAAGTTTTGTTCTTTTCAATTTGACTTTGTTCTTCTTCCATGGCATTTATCTAGATTTCATCCTTGTTGGCTTCAACATAGCTCTTGGGCTCTATTTGTGACATAAGAGAAAAATTTACTTTCTCTTTGTTCTTTGTAGCTCTTCCCCTTGTCTGAACTCCATCTTTATTACCAATAATATATTCTACAAGCTGATCCTTTTGAACATATCTTGTAGGTGAATTTTCATTCTCTTCTTCAATCTCTTCATCAACAACTTCTTCTTCATACTTTGATTTAGCTTCATAGATATATTCGATAGGTTTAATATGTTTCAAGTCTTCATCAACCTTGACATTGATACTTTCAACAATTTTGTTTATCCTTTTGTTATAACATTTGTAGGCTTTTCTTTGGGTTGAATGTCCAAAAAATATCCCTTCATCACATCTTGAGTCAAAGCTTCCCAAGTTGTCTTCTTCTCTCCCAATGTAGCATTTTCTAAAAAAAACTTTAAAGTACTTAATTGATGTAGGATTTCCATACCACAATTCATATGGGTTATTTTCACTATTCACCCTTAATTGAACTCTATTTAGGGTATATACTACTATATGTACTACTTCTCTCTAGTATAAATCAGGTAACTTGGCTTTATTTAGCATTATTTTGGCCATTTCTTTGACTATTCTATTCTTTCTTTCCACAACTCCATTCTTCTGTGGAGTCCTTGTTGCAAAATATTGCCTTTTTATTCCAGGCTTCTCACAATATTCTATGAATTTATTTGATTTGAATTCTCCACCTCTATCAAATCTTAAGCTTTTGATCCTTCATCCAGTTTCCTTTTCAACCATGGCTCTAAATATTTTGAATCTTTCAAGTGCCTGAGACTTATCCTTCAAAAAGGTTACCCATGTAATTCTTGAGTAATCATCTATCAAAAGCATGAAGTACCTTTCTTCTTTCAATCATTTTGTCCTTGTGGGGCCACAAAGATTAGTATGTACCAACTCCAAGGGCTTTGTAGTAGCATACTCCTTTGTTTAAAATTTGACCCTTATTTGATTTCCTTTATAACATTCCTTGCAAGTGGTTTTTGCAAGTTTGGTTATCTTAGGTATGTGTCTAAAAATATTCTTTGAGCTTACTTTGACCAAATTGTCAAAATTGACATGACCCATTTTTCTATGCTATAACCAACTTTCAGCTATCTATCTTATCATGCAGATTTGACCATTCACTTCACTAAGATTATATATATTATTTTCAATATTTGTACCTTCTACAACTAATCTCACTAATTTCCTTATATTACATCCTTCTGCATTAAATGAAACTTAATATCCATTGTCAGACATTTGAGTGACACTTAGCAGATTGTGCTTTAATCCTTAAACATAAAGGACACCATGTGTAGGCAATATTCCATCTATGCTAAGAGTTCCTTTACCATAGATTTTAACTGTAATGTTATCTCCCAAACTCATATATCCTTCTATGCATTTGCTAAGTTTTATGATTTTTCTCTTGTCACCAGTCATGTGTTTAGAAAAACCACTATCTATCACCCAAAAATTCTTCTTTTTGGCATGAAGTATAATTTGTGTAATCATTGATTGTGTAGAATTCTGATCTTTCTCTTTCCAAAACTTCTTGGGTTTATTTTTTCCTTATCTTTATTCTTTTCAAGGACTTGTGAACCTTTGTTCACACTAGGGGACATACTTTTCTTCTTATTATCTAATTTTGGTCTTAAAAATTTTTCTCTACAATGCTTAGCTATGTGAAAAAGAATGTTTTAGTTGTAGCATATTACATTTATATCAACTAAATGAGAAAATGAATTTGAAATAAATTTTGTACTCCTTTTAGGAACAAATCTACACTCACTAGCCCTATGATCTAACTGATTACATGTATAATAGTAACCATAGAAAAATGAGGAGTACCTGGTCATAGAGTTTCTTTATGTAGGACGAGGAGGTCTTCTTTGCTTTGGCTTCTTCAAATATCTCTCACCCTTGTGAAAACATCTACATCAGATCCCTTTATGTTATGATTCTTCTTCAATTTTTTAGGGACTCACTTATTAATCTTCTTATTTGTTGCAAACTTCTTTTCTCCATAAAATTTCATCATCTCAACAGTGCGTTTGTCAGATTCTTCATTTTTAGAGGAATTTGTCTTGCAAGACTTCTCATTCTTTGTGCTCGAGTTTTCTTCTGCTTTAAACTTATCATATAAATTTGTAGATGCATTGGTGGTAAGACCCTTTCCTTTTCCAAAACCCAAGCTAGATTTTTATTTTGAAGGATTTTGTGAGTTAATCAACTCATCAAGCATTTCAGAGCCTCCTTTTAACTTTAGACCTTTATCTATTTATTCTTAGGCCTTTTCAATCTCTTTTCTCAATGCCACTAGTTTTGATTCTATATTTCATACAAAAATTAAATTGTAGTTCAGATTTGATTACATATTCTATTTTTTTAGCTTCTTCAACTTGAGTTTTCAAGTTGATCACCATATGATCAGATTATATAACAATTTTGGATAGTTTTTCAATTTCATTTTGTGCATGAGAAATTTTTCAATTTGAGTTCTGCTTTCTCAATCCTTCAATCTCATCCAGAGTAAAGATGAGTTCTCCTTCTAGATCCAATTATCCTTCTTCTTCATCTTCTTCATATTCATCTTCAACTTATTCTTTTTATTAATCCTTAGAAGTAGAGACAAACACCATTAATAGGGATTCATCTCCCTCAACCACAAATGCACAATCATGTTCATCATCTGAGCTATCACTAACATCAGATGAATCACTTTCTTCTTTTGTATACATAATCTTCTTGGTTTTGAAGTTCTTCTTCTTAGAGAAGTAGTGTTTCTTCTTTTTACTATCCTCCTCTTGTTTAGTGTTATCCCTTTTATTGTAAGGGCATTTAATAAAAAAATTCCTATTCTACCACAATTAAAGCACTTAAAGGGAAACTTACCTCTATATATTTCAAAGCCTCTTCTCAATATTCTGAAAAAGTTAGCCTCTTCTTCATCAATATTCTCAAATTTAGATGTAGATGCTTCCAATCTTTCCTTTCTGGCTGCCTTGAATGTGGTTTCTCTCTTGGTATTGTTTGCATCTCCCATTCTCATTTCATTAGCGATGAAGATGCCATGCAACTCATCAATATCGAGTTTATCCAGATATCTTAATTCCTCTATTGTAGATATTTTAGAGTCATATCTAGATGGTAAGGATATTAGAACATTTTTTACAATAATAGACTCTTTCACTGCTTCTCCTAGGCCTCTAATTGTATTAACTATTTCATCTACCATGAGGAGGTAGTCTATAATTTTTTCTCTTCTTCATTCATTTTGAGAATTCCAAACTTACCTTTGTAAGTTTTTATCTTGGCCTACATTACCTTATCATTTCCTTCATAGATTATTTTAAACTTACCCCAAATCTCATGAGTTGTTTGACAGTGCATGACTTTGACAAAATCTGAATTAGACAACCCACTTGATGGATATCATTTTTTTCCTTTGTATTGTTCTCATATGATTTCTTATCAGCCTTAACAGTAGGATCTATAGCAAGGATATTATAGGCATTTACAACCGACATGCATACACCAATCCCTAATGCGGATAGATATTATTCCATCCTAATACTTCAAAATAAATAGTTTGATCCGTCAAAGAGAGGTGCTTTGTTTGAGAAAGAACCTTCATGACTAGCCATCTTATGTTCTCTAACCAAGATCTACTTGAGTTGATAAAGCTTTTGCAAAGGAACCAGAGCTCTGATACCAATTGTTGGAACACAACTATCTATTGAGAGGCGGGGTGAATCGATATATCAATTAAAACTAGTTCTTAAATACTTTTAAACCAAGATAAAAGTATATGCAAGGAGATAATCACACATGCATGCACACATAACACTAGATGTACATGGAAAACCTAATATTGGAAAAACCATAGTGAGAATAGCTACTAGGATTAATTGTCCTAATCTAGCCTCATAATAAAAACCTCACTAGTTACAATGTTTAAGGGCACAAACCGTAAGGAGACACCAATCCTCTATTTTAAGAGTACCAACTCGAAGGAAGCACTTTTTCCCTACTCTAAGCACCAACTTAGTTTTGTAATGGCACAAACCAATCAGTTATACAAAGAAACTATGGAGCTACAAACTCTATTTTACATATGATTCAAAATGAATCCAATTTCGTGTTACAAAATTAATCTGTAATTACTCATACTATGCTTTGCTTTTCTATAATATTTTCTTCTACTATCTAAGAAACTCATTCATATTTCTTCTCTTCTTCCCTTTATTTGCTCTATTTCATACCTTTTCTATTTTGAATGTGATGGCACTCTCAAATTTTGCAAATTTGAAGTGCCCATTTTGAAAATTTTGTCTCTGCACTTTCATAAATGCACTTGAAGAATATGCCTGAGTGACCTAATTTGGAGGGTCATAATTTGAAGCCCATTCATTTTCAAGCCAAACCCATTTGCAGACCCACTCATGTGTCCTATGTGAGTGTGCATGTCAATTTTAAGCTTCCCACGATAAGTTTTGTTAGGGTTTTGAAAAGTGAAGTTGAAGGGTTTTGGCACTTTTATGTTGTTTGCAAACTTTCAGTTTTGCAAAGTAGCCTCCCGTTTGAGCTTGTATTTTGCAACCAGTTGATCATCAAGAGAAAGTGAATGTTGCTATTCATTTTCCATGCCAAGATGAGATTGTATGTTAGGTTTCAAAGCCTCATGAGCTGATTTGCTATTTTTAGCAAATCAAAACCAAATGCAATTTCTTCAGTTTTGCACTTGCATTTTTTGAAACCTTTATGAGAAGAGAACTTTGACTGTCAATATCTTTTGATGGGAGATGATTTATGCAAATTAATTTTTCACTTGTGCTCAAGGTACCGAAGTGATCTACTATGTCTAGTGGCAGCTCGCCAGGAGTTGATTTGGTATTTTTTCAATGAGGTGATTTCATGAGTTTTAATTGGTTCTGAATAGGCTATTGTTGCAGAAAGTTCTACTGAGCAACTTTGAAAGTGAATATATTTAACTTCGTGACTCCTTTTTCCAAGCCGTCTTTTGCATTCCATTCCTAGGTCGAATATCTACATGCTTGTAAGTTTTCATGGCTTTACGAGGTTGTTTGACCAGTTTCCCAGGGCGATTCCAGAGGCAACTTGACCAGTTTTTGCCATTTTGCAAAAGGGGTAGAAAGCAAGTTTTAATGAAAACCTAGTTCGGATTTTCACTCCAGAAGCATTCAAAGGTAGTTTCAAGTCAATTGAGCATGAAACTTGTTTGAAAACGATTTTTTTTTTCAGCTGAACCCACATGGGGCCCGACATGCTTTGCATGGTCAAGAACCTATAATGGTTCTAGTGTTGCAATCCTATCATGTGAATTGCTTTGTATTGGTTAGCAGGTGGAGGAACATGCAATTATAATTACTTACAAGTTTTAAACTTCAAAATGAGATCCACCTTTCAAATATGGAGTTGAAAAAAGCATACCATCAAGGGGGTAAGGATATTAAACAATGGATAGCAAACATGAAGGTGTTCACCAATATGTGCATCATTGCAAATAATTGAGGTAGTCTATAAGGAATATCCTTGTCAATTGTCACTAATTGTGCATCAGTGATCTGAAGAATTCAAAAGAGGCATGAAAGGAAGAGGCATTGTAGAATGGTAGGCGCCTGCAGCAAGAATGCCACAAAAATGTTTGTGGAAATTCTTCTTAAAGCTAGAAACCTTTTGGAACACACAAAATGGAGCTGTTAAAAGCTTAAGAAATGTCCAAGCTTCTGTGCCATAGAAACTCCAACAAGTTGCACAATGTGGAGGAGGGAACATCAGAACTATGAAAGAGGCTCGAAAGCCATGATTGTTGAAGCCTATGCACAATGCATATGCTGAAAAGGCTTTAGGAACTTTCAAACTCAGACAGGGATGACGCAGTTTGAGCCAAGGTAAGGACATCCATCAAAGTAGAATGCAAATATAGGCAAGTCAATGCACTTGGGATGATATGAAGTATACACTACAAAATGTTGCGAAGATGCATCAAACCAATGTGAAAGGGGAATCAAAGGATATATGCCACTATCAGAGCAACATATTCACAAGAACAAATATGTTAAAGAGACTCTAGCAAATTTCAAGCAAAAGTCAATAGTAGGGCATGCACAACCACTAGTGCATTGAGGGTATAGAGATTCATTGAAGCAAAAGGATGGAAGGCTATTAGAGGTATGACAAAGGCACCCAATAGATTGTTGAAAATTCTTTAGAAACTTTACTCAAATACATCTTGTGGATAGAATATGCCCTGTTTGCAGCAATATACGCATCATCTGTGGTGAAGAGTTTAAAAAATTTCAAAAGAAATATAACTCCTGGTGCCAAGATCAAAGTATAAAAGGGTGAGGCACCATCGGTGGGTATCAAATAGAAGAAAATGGACCGTTGAAAACACCTTGACCACTGAATACACCATTAAAGTAGTATGCACATAGACTGAATTTGTGAAAGAGACTTTAGAAAATTTCAAGCTTATGCAAGGGGAAGTAGGTATTTTGCTGGTACAGTTGAGAATATTTCAAGGGGCAACCACCATGCTTGCTGTAGAGAATGACCACCATGGTAGAGTGAATGTCACCATCAAAACCAGAGTGAATGAGATTTTGATAAGGAATTAGGGCAACAAAAGAGCATAAGGAAAATCAACGGTGGAGGAAGCAAGCTAGGATGCAACTCGATCATAGCCATCCTCCGCTATCCCGCTGCCCTAAAATGCTCATTTGATAACTACGTGGGGTGACCAAGAAGGAGCCACATGGATTGTGGAGGGCCCGGGAGGAAAAGCGAAAGCACAGGTATATTTCCATTTTGTCGATGGAATTATTAAAGGCTCATATTTAAAAGAAAAACATTTAAAATTTAAAAGCATGGCTGGGTGAAATATTTTAAATGTAAAATCAAGGATGTTGGCATGGGTAAAATGCTTTTACTTGAGGAGTGATTAAATATTTCATATGAAATATTTAAAGTAATGTGTGTTATGCACTTTTTGCAAACACACTCCACTGAAAGTGGGGACCCTCTTTCTTGCTCTTTTTGTTTTTCATTCTTGGTGTTTTGGCCCCTTTGGTTTTGAGGATTCGGTTTTCTTGGAATGTTCCCAAGTGGTTATCCTATTTGTGCAAATGCCCCTTGAGGGAGGCACTTTGAAAATTCTGCATTTTTGGATCCATCTTGGGTTTTTCTCAATTTTTGGGAAAATTCCCCTGGGGTGGAATTCCCCAGACACCATGGAAACCTGATGGAGGATGCTTTGTATCATTTTCAAAAAATTTGGGACTTCACAAAATTTTGCATGGATTAGATTTTCCTGAGATTCCGTCGTGCCTTTGGATCCGCGGGTTTGTTGTCTTGTCGTTGTGTTTAAGTGCCTCGTATGGTCTTGCAGTTTGCCATTATTGAGTTTATTTGCATTTTATGGGGAGGTTTATGTCATTTTCCTTATTGTGAGATTTGAGGAGTTTGATTTTGGATTGCTGCTACTGGATTGTGCATTTGAGCTCATGGTCGAGGGTTGCAGTTCAGCTTTCTTGTGATCGCTTGCATTCTACCCTAATTTTTTGGGTCTCTTGTCGATTGTCGCTACCTTGATTTCTTTGCCCTCATGGTATGTACATGCTACCCTCTCTTTTGATGAATGAATTGAATATGCTTTAAGGTTTTTGTGGGTGTATTCTTTGAGTCGGGATATCGGTGTGGTATGGTCTAGTAGCAGTGCTTGGGTTGCCAATTGTTGGCTTGATGCCCTTCCTCATGGTTCACACCTCCTTTCCTTTTGCATGATTTTAATTCGAGCAGGTTTTTCATTGCTTTGCTTTCGACTATTTAATTTTGAGCTTCCCTATTATGTGCTCTAGTTTAACCTGAAGATCCATGACTTGTGATGAAACCGTGTCCTGGGTGAAGTGTGACCTGTTCCTATCATCCAATTTGGTAATCGCCCTATCATTCATTGAGTCGTGTGAGGAACAGTGAGATGAAGATAACAAATCAAGTTCCGATCTGTGTTGTCATGGTGATTTCCTAGGGTTTCCTTTGTTGAAATCCTCCCTCTTGTTGAGTGGATCTTATTTTGATCGATTTGAACTTGGATTGTTCATCTTGCATTATAATCAATCTGAATCCTGGGAGAAATCCCCAACTTCCTAATCATTTGATCGATCTAGGCGAAATCCTGACAAAGTCAAAGATTTCGGGTTTTCGAGCCCCTCGCGGATTTCCTTTATCTAGGGATTTCCCCAAATTATCCATCACCTTATTGATTTCTCGAAAGTGGGCTCAAATTGTGAAAATTGCAATGACTTCATGAATTTCTATGCCTTCAAGATTTTCCTAGAATTTCTTGGTCCCTTCATTTTCCTGGAATTTGTAAATTGTTGTCATTTTCGTGGATTTCCGTCCAAGGCAGAATTCCTTGAAATCTTATTGAAAATGGAGAATTAAAAGAATGTACAAAAGTTTGGTTGATAATTATGCATCTCATGATTGATTTGACTTGTTCTAAGATGCATCATGTGGTTTCTTGGTTAATATAATTTATTTATGATGGATTGGATGTTTCTTTGTGATCGTTTCACTGGATTCTACCTAGTCCAAAATTTCTCGAAATTCCTCTCCAACTCAAATTCCACGAGAGGGCTGAAAACCCGAACTTTGCAATAAGTGATTCTTATGGGGTTTTGGGAGATTTTTCTTATTGTAGGGTTTGTTTAAGGAATGGGTATATCATTTGTGATGGATTTAATTGAATTCTATGCTATGATGGATCTTTATTTTTGTGTCTTTGTTGTATGTAGGCGGAATCAAGTTAGGTTGTTGCTGGGCAGAGCAAGGGTAAGGTAATGGATCCAAATCCCGAGGGCTCGGCTATCTCCGAAGCGGAAAGGGTTAAGATGGATTTGAAGAGCAGATTCCCAGAGAGCAAGCTAACCTCCATTTGGTTAGGGATCACTGATACAAACATTGGGTTATGGGATTATGAGGAATTTAAGGCAAGAATGGCAATACAAAATCTCTCCCTGTTGGCCAAAAGAACATTGGAGTCAGAGTAGGCACATGTGGCTGGATTTATTCCTATAGTCCAGTGTTATGAGTTGGTGCTTGAATGTGCCAAGCATTATGATAGGGGCACACAGAGGATAGTTGGTCCTCAAGGAAGAATTGTGGCAAATCTTAACCCTTTGTCCATTGCTCAGACCTTTGACATGCCTGATAGGTCTCATGTTGTGGCCTTCGATATGGATGTAGAAAAGAAGTATTATGATGAGAATGCTATCAAATCCTAGTAGGTCATCAATTCTTGGATGGAGAAACCCAAGTCCGATTCTCCAAGTTACCCAAGAAGTTGTTCAGAGCGAAGTTCAAGAAGGAATACTATGATGTTATCACACTCCTTAGCAAGGTAGTGGTATTGAAAAGTGTAGGAATGTTTGAGAACTAGATGTTCCATGTCATTGCAAGGATGGATCTGGGTATGGACTACCACTGGGAATGCATTATAAGTGCAATGATACATGAGCAGATGTGTAATGTTTCATGGACAAATACCTTCACAATGACCTCCTATTTGGTGTATGCACTTGCAAGTTATCACCCATACAAGGGACTGAGCACAAGGGGTGTGTTTGGGTAGGATGTAATTTATGATGTGTACCCACAATTACACTTGGGTGGCACAAGATATAGGAGGGTGAATGATGCATTCACCATGTACATCACTAGGCTACCGCAGGGTGCAGAACATGTTCAAATTTCAGACAATGCCAAGGAGTTAATCAAGAGGTTTGGAGCCTGGTTTATCCAATTTACCACCTTTTCATACATCAAAATTGATGGTTGTCAGAGGGCTCCATATAGACTCCCTAGGTACCCCACAGATCATGTTGTACTTCTGGAGGTCACAAGATAGATCTGTGACTTTGATATAATTGTGAAGAAGGAGAAGCACAAGACTGGATTTGGTGGGGAATTTCATTTGAGAATAGGCAGTGGTGAGGCATGCCCTTCTATTAACTCATCCCATGATTCTGAAGAAGAGATGCATACTCTTAGTCTTTCCTTCCATTCCAAGAGATCTAGATTTGACATAACTGGTGAAGCACAAAAGAAGGCCAACAGAGAATATAGTTAGAAGGATGACATAAAAGACTATTGAGCTAACATCAATGATGAGTTTGAAGTGATAAGGAAGAAGTTCTCTAGGCTACCAGTGAACTTGGTCTGGTTGTACAACATAAATGCTATTCTAGATCAGGTTGAGGAGAATAGAAATTTGACTCGAGGCCATAAATTTGAAGCTATAAAGGATAAGCCAGTTGGAGAAGTGGATTGGCTGGAGGAAGAGAAGACGAAATTAGAACAAATCATGACTCCAAAGGTAAAACCAAGGTGGGATCTCCTTTCAAGATAAAAATGATAGATAAAACAAGACCCCAAAGGTAAAACCAAGGTGGGCTCTCCTTTCAAGATTAAAATTAAAGATGTTCAGGAAGAGGAGGCAGGAAAGCAAAGAAAACCTATAGCCAAGAAAAGGAAACATGTCTCAAAGAAGAAAAAGAAGAGGGGGATGCTAATGTTCCCTTGCCCAAGAAAAGGAGAATTGTGAGGTTGTCATAGAAAGAGAAGGAAACCTCTAAGGTAGATAAAGAATTTGAACCGCCATGGTAGAGGTAGAGAGCTTGGGAGAGAAGACATAGGTATATACTAGGAGATCAAGGACGCCATCTCCAAAGGATGGTGCACCAAAGGGAAGTGTTCCCATGACTACTCCTGTTACTGAGCATGAGGATGTCCCTCTTTCTCATGAGACTAGAAATGTGCCAGATGAACCAAAAGATGTCGAGAATCCCCAAGATCATGGAGAGGAGGAATTCCAAGAGGGAGAACTCTACAATGTTGAGGCAGAAATGGAGAAAGTTATGCAGTCTCCTTTGGTGGTTTATGAGGATTCACCAGTAGAGTTTCATGAGGAAAGACGTCCTCAGAAGGAGGAGATACCAGCTAAGATTCCCTCACCAGTGCACGAAAATGGGGAGCACGATAAGGGAAAGGAAGATACAGTTGAGGATATTATCGAGAAGAAAAGTTTGGATGAAGATGCATCCAAAGTTCAACAAGATGCAGTTGGACAAGATAATGAACAGTTGGATCCCATAGTCCCAGGATGGTTGGACAAGGAGTTGAAGAGTAAACAATTTGTGGTGGATGATACTCCTCCCAATTGGGATGAATTGCTGGCAAACATAGGAAAGGAAAAAATAAATAAGAAAGCCAAGGTTATTTCCAGAATTGAGAGAGATGAGGGAAATAACAGAGTGGTCCACATTGCTACTCCTTCTCCTAACAAGAATAAGGATAATGTGACTGGGAATGATTACAATGTGCAAAATTCCAACCTAGGGCATGCTTCCATGGAACAAGATATTGAAGAATATGAGGTTTCCAGTGCTGTAATCCTTGGACGATTAAGGAAGGAGGTGCAGACCAAGCAGGAATTGAAGAAGGAAAATGATAAGCTTAAGAGGTATCTGCAAGAGTTGATGAAACCCTTGCAATCAATTAGCTCTTCATCATCTGCTGTGGGCTTCCTACAACAAGAAATAATTACTGAGTTAGAAAGGATGAAGGTCACTACCCATGTTACAACGAGTTGGTTATAGGGAGCGAAAACTCAAGGGGACAATGCCATCAAGGATATTTTGTCAACTGGTAGGGATGCTATGAGGTCAATTGACTGGTTAAAGAATGTATTAGCCTAGGATAAGGAAGATATGGATCTTTTTCTGCAAAAGGATAGAATCATCATGGATTACACTGAAGAGAAGCTGGTAGAAGATGGAATTCTCCCTTCTTCCAAAGCAGAAAAATCCTGAGAATGGTTCGAGGTTTTGCAGATAGGGAAAAGGATTTTGAAGAAGGTGCATAAGTAGGGGAGGCAGATTGAGGGTGCCTTGACTGAAATTTACAACAAATGCATCTCCTTCTTTGAGGTTATGACAGGGAGAAAGAAGTTTGTGCCAAAGCATCTAAGCCTGGAATAGTTAAGAAAATGGTGGCTAGAGGTGTATTCTTTGGTCAATGAGGACCAGGCCACCGAGCACCTATTGGATGATGCAGCTACCTACATTGTGGTAATTGATAAATACAAGACCCTGAAGGTGGACTGGGATAAGGTGGTAAAGAAGTCAAGGGATGAAATTAAGTCCATTGAAAGGAGAATGAAGGTGTTAGTTGTGCCACCTATTGCCGACTTAGAGAAAATATTTTTGATGATACAGGATAGGGCAAGTCAAGATAAAGAGAAAGGAGAGGGTAGTTAATGCGACACCTCACTGGGATTTGTGCTCCCCTATTATTCCTCTTCTTCCTTCGCATGCATTGGGTCGGGCTATGTTGGAGATCTCAGGTCGACTTGGATGAAATTGGTGCATTTAATGCACATTACATGTTATTTTTGAATTCCTCTTGGATGACCTATTTTTGGCTGTTTGTTATTGCAAACTTAATTGGGCCGACATGTCTTGGGGGATTTTCTATAAGTTTGGCATTCTGCCTCATTTGTATGGAGTTAGACGATTTTTGTATTAGAGAGAATTGAGATAAGAGCTAGAGTTAGCATTAGGATTTAGTTTTATCTTTCAAGCAAGTGTTGTAATAGAAGACTGGAATTGTTGCCACTTTGGATGATTTAATACAAGTAAAGATAGTGTGATTTGGTGCCTTCCTTGTGTTGAGTTTTATATGGCATGGTTCTTGATATTCTATCTTTGAAATTTCTTAAGTTTATTTGATGTTAGATGATTTGATGATGTTTAGGGTTTTATGCTTGAAGTGTTTGCAGCAATCTCTAGTCCATACTTTTTGTAGTTAGCTGATTCTTAGTTGCTTTGCAAAGTTAGGCTAGACTTAAAATTGTGCTTAGTTCAATTATAAATGCTTGTTAATTTCAATTGCAATAAGGTTGTTTTGAATGAATGCTCATAGTCTGAAAATCTTTAATACCTTAGAAGATTGGACTATTTTTGTAAGATTGCAGATTTATCTGGGTCAAACAGGAATTAGTTTTTGAGGGATTGGTCCATTTCGAGCATTTTATCATTTGCATTGTGAATCTTAGAATTAGAAGTAGTCTAAAAACTCTCTTTGAAACCCTTATTTTTTGTTATTTCTTTTATTATCTAGGTTAGATTTAGGATTTGAAGTATCAACATATTGCTAGATCTGATAAATTCAAGTTCAACATTTTCTTGTAGTAAGGTCCCTTTGTGATTACCAGCATCTTCACATTATCTTTGAGTTGTTTTATTTGCATTGTCAAGTCCTAAAATTAGAGACTGGGGTTATCTCTTTGTTTATAGAGATTTACCTTTCAAGGGAGATAGGATATCATATTTTGTCTTAGTTGTTGTTGTGCAGAAAACACCATCAAAAATGTGCAGGAGAAACTATTTATGGAACATTCTCTTTGCTCGAGAATAAAAAAGTAAAGGATGAAATATTGTGCCTGATGCAAAATATGTTATTAAAGGGCCCCTTTATTAGAATTTGAGCATTACTATTGGCTGGAAAGTGCAATTTTATTTTGCAACACAATATAAGAACAACAAAGAGGATTTTCATGGGCAAGGAGATGTTTTCAACACAACTGGGTGAATGATGTAGATTCTCCACATGGACAAATTTTCCATTGTAGATAAGCAAAGGCAATTTGGAGAGGCAAAGTTTGTTGCTAAAGAGAGAGGAGAGATTCTTTGCAAATTGTTGATCAATAAGAATGGAGCTACCAGATTGCATTTTCAGACCTTCTTCTAGAGTCTTCTATTCTTCTATATCTTCTATTCTCTTCTCATTTGTAAGGGGTTCCAAACTTTCTAAAATCTCTGCAAGTTAGACAAAAGCTCTAGGTAGACTATAAAGCTAGGGAAAATTGTAAATGAGTCCTTAAATCTGAAGTGTGTGTTCTGAAAAATGCTTTCAAGTTTATTTTATCTGATAATTGTCTCCATTGCTAAGATGTAATGCTCTTTTAGATTCAATAATAAAGGATTATCTGAATCTTTTCATGCACAATTGTTGCATTGGAGTTACTTCTGTTGTTTCCTTCTATTCTGTTAATGATGTAATTTCTTTAATGAATCACAAGTTGCATTTATTATTGCCTATTATTTAGGGGAGAGTTTAATTTCTTCAGCAAATATGATGGGAGTGTTATGTTTGAGGTAGATTTGTAAAGAATGATTACCAGATAAAGCTTCAGTGGTCTTGTTGTCAAAATTTGATAATAGTTGCAAAGATCTTCAGAACATGTTCAATATTGTAGGATGAAGTGATGTTTACATGACTCCATAGCCCATTTATCGGCACTGGTCAATTATTATGCTTCAGTTGTTTTCAGCTTGGTCCCAAATTCTTAAACCATAAATCATTTTAATTCTCTTTTGTGAGTACTTGTATCTGCCATGTTCTCCATGCTAGTTTCTAAAATTCACTTAATGTCTTGCCAATCTTGAGTGATATTTTATGTTTCTTAGCATAATTTTATGAGAACATTATCTGTTAAGCAATATCCTGTTAATTGTATGTGTAAACCTTTAGATGTTGTTGAAGGGTCACCCCCCTAGGTCCTACAGAGCCTAAAGTGTAGGGGAAATGTGTGTTAATCCCATTTCTTGTCAGTTGGCCAAATCAACCTTTGATTCTGAGCATAAGGCATTGGCTAAGTATTTAGGATTCAATTGATTCTATTGATTTGGAGAACCAACATAATGCATATCTTAGATGATGTTCTCTATGTTTCAATGTAGTTCTTCTTCTCATAGAATTCACATACAAAACCCACAAACAAAATCTATTATTATGATAGACTTATCTCATATTTTCTTCATTGACAAGTATTCTTTTCTCAAGCCATGCACCATTGACCTCATTCAATGATTTTTCTATATTTAGCATATTGCAATCCCAGGGCTTGATTTGTATTTAATTTCATACATGCATGATTGATCTCTTCTAGATTTTGTAGCCATTTGTGCTTTGATGACACCAACCAATCATCAAAATATCTAATAAAATTCACAACATGAACATTTACAATTTTTTTTTTTTCAATGTGCTATCTTCCAATCATTTTACCAGTGACATAATCATATCTTTAAATACTAGCCATCGATCTTCTTCTTCATGCCATCATTAGACGGTTATCACTCAATTTCCTCAATATTAAAACATGATTGTTAGATGTGATCACTTTAAATAATGGTTGTATATCTCTATGGTATGACTTAAGCTTAGCACATTCTTGATTTGCAATCGAAGAGTAATAAATATTATTTAAACAATGTTTGCCAACAGTCATCTTAAACACATGTCACCTTTTCATTATTTTGCAGTGCCAAAATTGGGACCCACCAACCTTCCATAGAATGGTGGAAATACATCATTTTTTCATTGAAATTATATTTCATTTTCATCAGGGTTCAAAGATTGAAGATCTTCCTTACCTTATGCTTGAATTTTTTTGTTGAACTTCAAGAACTAGTCTAAAAACTGATGTTTGATAGTCATTACACATGTTGAGATTTAGGAGTCAGGTATTGGCCTTACCTGTTACCTTCTACCATCCTTCACTTCATTTACAAACATTCACTCTGGCCTCCAAAATTATGAATAATCCTTTGAGTTATCGAGTGTCGAGCTTCACGTATACCATTCACCTCTTTTTAATTTTTTTCTAAGGTGTTAATCCCTCTTCCCATTCCATGATCCAGAAACCATTCAAGTGTTGACATTCATGTTTCCCTCATTCATCTTAATTAACCTTTTTATAAGACATAATCCTTCTTTCTACTCCGCAAAGCCCAATTATTTCCTTCACAAGTGTTGGGAATCATAACCCTTCGAGTATCGACCTTCGGGCTTCCATCATTTTCTTTGTCATGGTTTTTCGGTAAGACATAAGTCTTCATGCTGATCTATGACACTCGACAAGGTAAGGCATAATCCTTCTTGTTGATGTATGATGCCCAACACCATCCAAACTTCACTCTTTCTATCTTCATTTCTTTGAGAATTCGGTATAAAGTATGAAAAAATTTGAAGTTTGAAATCTAGCAATATAAGGTAGTCCTTAAGCCTGAAGCTCCAAACCCCATCAAAATTTTCTCGAATAGCCTAATTCCTTCCTTTTTATCAAGAAGTATAAGGTAAGCCTGAGGCTTGAAGCCCAAACTTTGGCAACTCTTTAGGACTTGCAAAGGAAATTCAAAAAATATTTCTAAGTGAGACCACTTGAAATCAATGACCATTAAGACTATCCACAATCTCCCTTTTGACATCAATGATAACTTAATGTTAACAATCCTCTTATGTTTAGATTATAACTATAAAAATTATGTCTCCTCATGCCACAAGGTGATCTCAAAGATCAAAATCACTTTAGTTAAGTTCTTCCCTAGCAAGCTTGAATTGGCTTCATCACTAGGGGAATCACCTAAATTCTCATGGTTTTTATGGGGTAATTTTTTGGAGAGAATCGAAAGAATCTCCAATTGGGAGGATATTTTTCATTAGCATAATATTGCAATAACTTTATAACTTGTAAAGTGAAGGAGGGGAGTGGTCAAGAATCTTACACCAAGCCATAAAATACCCTCTAATTTAAAAGAATTAGGCTTTATGTACGTTTAGGTATATTGAGGAAATCCCCTAAGAATATTGTACAAGTATTGGTAAGCTATTAGTTATAATAATTTACTCCCCTTGTGCCCATATAAATGGGTTTATAGGCTATGTATGCCCACCATAATTTATGAGTGATCTTTGATGGTCAAAAGTGGTGAGTGCCTTATCATGGGCCCTAAATTCTATGCTTAGACAATGCATATTGGTGGGATTATGATAATTCACACCCTGACTTGAATAATCTAGTTTATTTATATTTTTGACTGGTTATCCTTAAATACAACATTTAAGTTTGAATGGGTTACTACAAAATCCTCTTCCTAAGCTTGAAAACCCACAATAGCATCCAAAAATCAAAATCATAATATATATCAAAACCATCATCCTAATCCAATTTTTTTTTCCATAATTCAAGGTATTAATCCATATTTAACAACCCAAACCTAAATTTATGCCAATTTTGAAATCAAGATCTTAAATAAATCTAGCTATCATACTTGAATTTTAGCATGCTTAGAAACTTTGTAGAAATTATAGTAGAAAATATAAATATTTTAGGAATAGATTTTTTACACATTGCATATAAATTATTTTATTATATAAAATAAATAAATATTTAGTTGCAGTGCATCTATGAGATGTGTTTAGCCACATTATATCTATTTATTTGGATAAAGTTGTATGTAATGTTGGGTTAGTGTGACCATGATCATAGTATAGTATAAATAAACTAGATCCATATAGATTTGAGGCATATTTAGTCCACTAATCCATGATCCCAATAAGATATTCGAAATTCATCAAAATTAGGAAGCCATAAAACTAACATGATATAAACATGAAAACTTAACAAAAACTCTATTCCAAGACCTCAAATCTTATGCTATTGAGGGAGTGGTATTGAATTGATGTGGAATGGTGACCGTTTCCCAATCCCTTGGATAATATGAGTTTGTTTCAATCAGTTTTATTGAATAAAATTGATGAAATTGATGAGATGTGTGTGAAATATGGATGCAAAACTAGGTTAACATGATAAAGATGAGTGATAAATGCTAAGATGTTTGATGAGAATGGATAGAATCTATGCTAAATGTAAAAAAAAATTAAAGATATAAGCCATTAATGTAAACTAAGATAAAATGGATGCAAACTAAGTAACCATGGAAGCCACTGATCGATGCTTAAGCTAAATGGATGAAGCTTTAATCTAAAATGATATTAAAATATGAAATATGGATGTAAATTAGTATTAAATTCAATAAAATAACTTTGCTATCAAAATATGGATTCATTTCTCTCCAATATTGTTCTATTTTTAGGAAAGCAAATGAAAAATCAATGGCTCAGATCGATTGGATCTATCAATAGTCAATAATGAAAGGGGGATGAAACATGGATCAAGGATTCTCATCAATGGATGAGAATTAAAGATCACATGGATCAATAAAATATCAAGGGATAAGAATGATTCAAACAAACACACTGTGAAACAACTTTAAAAGGTTGTTTCAAAGTCTTTTTGGAATAATCGTTACTTTTTTGGAGAAAAATAGGAGAATATTCCCTTGGAATATTCCCTATGCAAGTAGATGGGAGGGGAAATTAGAAAATTTAGTGATTAAAACTAAATTTTAATGTGCAAGATGAGGAATGTGAGGGTATTCATTAAATTATTGATTTATTTAATGAATTAAGAGTGCAAATGACATTTAATTAAACAATTTAGGATTATTTAATTAAATGAGATGACTTAGGGTTTAAATTAAATAATTTGATTTATTCAATTAAACATGGTGGAATGTTAGAGTGAGAGGGGGTGAATTAACCCGATTAGATCAATTAGATTAATAAATGAAAATGAGGCATTTAATTAAATAACTAGGCTAATTTAATCAAGTCGATGAAAAGAAGATGAAATTTAGGACGAAATGATGTTAATGATCAAATTGAAGTGTGTAGTTTCATTCAAGATATTTTTTAGTATCTACATTTTACCCCTCTTTGAAGCGATGTACCTGTTACATTGGTTCAAAGACTAACGATTTTCCAATTAAAGCTGCTACTCAAATAAAAAATTAAAAAAATTCTTTTTTTTCCCTGTGGAAGGAATTAAACTAGTACCCTACTCCCTTGAGAGATCGAGCAAAAATTTGCAATTTCAGGTTGATCTCACAATAAAGATTTAGGATCAGTTCGGCTCAGAGAGGACTAGAAATCTCAGATGTATGATGTAGACATATTTGATGACATGTAGACAATCGTCATCCATGGGTAGCCTCATGTATATTTTGATATATCACACATATTTGACAATTGGATAGAATTGTTAGTAAAGATAAACAAATAATAAGATGGATTTGACCATTGATTTTGAGATTGATTCAGAAGTTCAACAAGTCTATGATCATCTGAGACTTTATTAGATTATTGTGATGAGATGGATGATTTTTCTCATATTCAGGATTGGGAGTTTTCGTCATTCCTTATGTTTGATATAAAACATAGGCACAATGCATCATGGTATTAAAAACTAGGATGGCTTTGTATCTAGTGTGATGGAATTTGACTCTGCAAATAGATAAGATAAGTCTTGTTCACACCTTGAAATATGGAAACCTCATTGGAATGCAGTTTAGAAGTTTAGAATATTTCGGACCAAAGCATATGCAATAGTCAACAATCTACTCTAAATGACCTCTCTACACACAACAAAGAAATCATGCGCCAAAGTTATTTTACAAGAATATCCCACAAGCACAAAGAACAAAATATAATGATCGATGCCCCATTCCTTCCTCTCTAAATCATTTAGACATAATCGAGAGGTTCTTGGAGTGGGTCAACAAGATAAATCATAAGACAAGATCAAAACAAACTGTCAATGCTATCTATATCTCTTTCCAAAAGGTTTAATGTGTTGAGTATAAATGTCCAAAGTGATTTCCAATGATAGTACCCATTGTAGGAAGGATGCATCCTAGGATGTGTTATAAGATGTTGGTGGGTTGATAGGTTGTTTGCAAGGCTGTTGATATAAAGTTTGATTAACATATTTGATAATGATCTAGAGTTTGATTTTTGTGTTAAAAGGTTCTACTTTTGCTGATTGTTGTACTTGTTTTCTATTTTTGTTACTAAAGGGTGAGTGTGACAATCGATTTATTATGGATGAAATTTTATTGCAAGTGAAATTGAAATGGGATGGGTGGTTTTGGATTTTCTAGAATATTTCAATGTTTTCAAAAAATATTTTGAGGTTGTTTTTTATCTTTTCGAATGTTTATGTGAATGTATCAATTTTTTTATTATTTGAGGTTATTTGAGAGTTTTGAATGTTTTCAAATGTTTTTTTAATTTTTTTATATTTTTAAAATATTTTTCGATTTTTTGAGTTTTCAAATGTTTTGGGGTTTCTAAGTTTTCAAATGTTTTGGATTTTCTGAGTTTTCAAATGTTTTTGGATTTTAGCTGTACAAGATTTTTGATGAGATTTTACAAGTGTTTTTGGATTTTTGATGATTTTGCAAGTGTTTTGGATTTTTCACACGATATTGATGAGTGTATGGATATGTGACAATTTTAGTGACCTATTTTGGGATTTTTTTGAAAACCTAGCCAAGATTGATTGATCTGATTGATAGAAATTACCAATAGTGACAACATTGTTGAGGATGCATACCAATGCAAGGATAGTGTTGAATGACACAAGGATTGGGAAATGATATCTTGAGATGATGATGGATTGATTGGATAAGATTTTGAAGCTAGTCTTGGAACAAAATCTATTGGAATGATTCAATGTGATGTTGAAGTGTAAGGTAGGTGTAAGTGATATTGATTGTTTGGAGTGGCGTTTGATAAAAGATAAAGCTTGATAAGGAACATCTTCTTGTAAAAATGTGTCATGGGCTAGTGATTGAGATTTTTTATTATGAATGATTTGACTAATTTGATTTCATGTTAGAAAATTTTTAGATCACAACATGAGTTATAGGATACAGCTCAAGATTTGTTCCTAAAGCAAGATGTAAGTATCTACACCTAGTGTCTAGCAATGTAGGGAATGATATGGGTGGATGCATGGATAAATGAATGGGTGGATGGATATGGATTATCTTGTGATAGAATAATGCTAGGTAGGATAGGATCAATGATAAAGACCCAAGTCAAGATGTTTACCATAAGAAAATATAAAGTGTACACCAAATTTTGTTTGAGATCAAGATAATTTGGAAGATCGATGAAAATGGATTGGATAATGAATCATGGATTTATTATGGATAAGATGGATGGAATGTAGGATTTATTATGGATGGGATGAGATTTTTCCACTTGAAATGGTGCACATAGATGCTGAATTCTACTCATGATGCCTATTTTCTAGGTTTTCATCATGGTACTTGTCCAAAGCACCACCAAAGTGGTTTTCACTAGAGGACCATTTTTCTCTTGACTATTTTCTTGATTTTTTTTGATATTTTGAAAGTTTATGCTCATGCTGAACCACCTAGTGGTGCTAATGTATATGTTGATGGTGCTGATATAGATGTTGTTGCTATCATGATGTGCCAAAGATATCTTTCTTGGAGGAGTTGCTTTGCTATGATATAAGTGCTTGAATGTAACCCCTAGTTTTTTCATCTTCTTTATTGATGCCAGAGTTAACCTTACCTAGGTGCACACATCGCAATAGAGTTCCCTTAGAATACTTATGATAAAGAAATGTTGCCAATACATAGTCAATACGAGAGTTGGATACCATGGATGTCGAAGTGGATGGTGGAATGCGTTGAGGGATATGAGATGTAGATGGATTGGTCAATAGTTTGGAATCTTTGTGTGACCATGATAATAGTTTTAACTAAACATGCTAGATCCAAATTAATTTAAAGACTATTTAATTACCTAAGCCGTGATCCCAATAAGATATTCAATATCAACAAAGCGAAGAAGCCATTAAAACTAACATGCTAAAAAATGAAAGCTTAACAAACATATATTCTAAGACATTGAATCTTATCCTATTGGGGGAGTGGTGTCACATTGATGTGGAATGGTGACCCTTTCCCAATCCCTTGGATAGTATGAGACTTTCCAATCGATTTTATTGATTAAAATTGATGAAAATTGATGAAAAAGATGAACGAAAACATGATAAAAGCTAGATTAACCTGATAAAAGCTAATATTTTTGATGTGAGTGTATGAAAACCTATGCCAAATGTAAAAATATCTCAAAAATGAAAGAAATTTAAAGGAAACTATGCTTAAATGGATGCAAACTAAGTTAACATGGAAGCTATTAATGGATTCTTAAGCTAATAATGCATGAAATTTAATCTTAAATTCTAGGGGAGATGTCCCACTTACCACCCCCCATTGAATTTCCACTCACTCCATGCTTACTCCACCTCCCAAAAAAAATTCACTTTCATGCATTAAAAAACTTTATTTTATCAAATAAAAAATTGCAAAAACACCAATGGCTACTCATAACACAATGTGCAATTGACCAATGCAGATAGTCAGCTACACATACATTTGTATTTATAATTCAAGTCAACTTGCACAAAAAAAGGCTCATTTACAATTAATTTAAAACTTTTCTTGTTACAAATACCCCCACTTGAAAAAGGTGCCACCCTCATTACATATTATTTTGATAAATACTCATGTGCACACTTAATAGTACTTTACATGAAATAATTAGAATCTCCTATCAAATCTATGGGATTTTAAATGCACAGTCTTCCACACTCTCCTTGGTAGCTATATGTATTAAATTCATTTTCAGTAGGTAGCTGCATAATTATATACTGGTGTAAGGCTCCCCAAATAAACATCAAATCCAAATATAATATAGAATTCAATCATATCATCTTTAGAAACCTACGTAATTGGTAGCTAAAAATTCAAATGCTCAAAAAAATTCAAAGTTGAAACAAAACAACCAAATTGAATGCATTCAATTGTCAAATTCAAATTCCTAAATAAGAGGGGAAAGTAGCCAGTGACATTCATAATTGTTATTTGTGAAGAATTATTCTTTGCAAAATTCAGAGCATCGATAGGCATCCTTTGCACATTCCTCTTCACATTCCTCCAATATCCCAAGTTTTAGGTTGGTGCTTTGTACATTCTACTTATAGTTATTTTCATGAACTGTGCATTTAACATTTCTATTTATGCATTGTCTTTTTACTTTACTTTATAAGTAAATGAAGGCCTTTTTTGGTGGTGGGTTTTTCCTTACAAACCTCATTTACAAATTAAATAATTTGTGTGTTCATTTACTATTTTTGGTCATTTCTCAAGGTTTATATTTGTCATTTATTTCATAAAAGGATCCTTTATATTCTGTGTATCATGTTCTTTCTGCAAATTGATAAAGGCATGCTGAATCATGTGTTAGACTCATTTATATTAAAAATAGGTGTATACATCAGCTTGCATTTTCACTATATATGTATATACCCGTATATATGGTGTGTCTATCCACACACACAGACACAAACACATATATAGATATAAATTATTTGTTCATTTATTATTTTTATTTATTTCTCAAGGTTTATATTTATCATTTATATTATTTGTCTCTTGTTCATTCAACAAATCGGTATAAGCATGTTTAATCATCCGTTAGACTCTTTTATATTGAATATAACTGTACACATCAATTGGAATTTTCATTACATATGTATACACGTGTGTATACATATATTTGTGTCTATACATATATCGTTATACACAGATATATATACATATACATACATACAAATACATACATATAAATACATATATACATACATATATACGTATATGCATACACAAACATATATATACGTATGTAACTCTTTTTTCATTTTACCTCTATTTAAACACGTATCATTTGGTTGTCCAATACAATAGACTAACATTTGTTTACTATAAAATGTGTTATTATTTTTCTACTTTCAATTGCACATACAGTAGGCTACCATACATATATTTATCATTTATTTCATAGAAGGATCCTTTATATTTTGAGTCTCTTCTTCATTCAACAAATTGATATATGTGTCTATCCTTTCAAAATGCAAACAATGGTACTGGTTAATCATTTTCTTTTGCATCTTTTAGGACCCATGAAGGGTTTATTTGCTGATTGAAAAATTATTATTGCTTGTTTATGAAATATATCATTCCTCTTCAATGCCTTTTTGCCATGTGCTAGTTGATTTTGTCAGGTCATGGTGGTGGTTTTTTCCCACGAGTTTTTTGGAGTTAAATGAATATTTCCTGCTCTCCATTTATTATATGCCATATATGTGAAAACCCTTGCTTTGTTTTTCCTAAATACGTGTGCTTAAGGAATTAATTTCATGAAACTCTTTCCTAGAATATTCACATCTATCTAGAAACACACTTTTGTATTCTTGTGACTAAGGAATTATTATTATGAAACCCTTGGTTAATTTTTTGTGCACATTTCTAAAAACCCAAGTCTATAATTGATCTACCTCTGTTGAAATTTCTATCCTATCGTTGTTGCATATAACACAACTTCTTTCATTTACTATAAAATATGTTATTAATTATTGTTAAATGTTTTACCTCTATTGGAATCTCAATACTTTGTGTAGACATCCAAATTTGACCTTTCCCATAAGGTCAAATTTGTCCCCGTTATTCATCTATCTCGCCTTTCCCATCGATATTAATTAAATGATTTATTTAGTTAATATTTCCCCCCCTCTCTAATGTTCCTAAGGTATTTCATTTAATTAATTAAATACTTTACCTTTTCCTCTTTTCCTTCCTAAATTAAATAAATACCCCTATTTATTTAATTTAGTCATCTACCTTTATGAATTTAAATCAATATTAAAATTCACCATTTTCTCTCTCCTTGTCCCATCCTCCATAACCCTTCCTTTATCCGGATTATTCTAATTAATCCCTAATTAGGATGTGCACACCCTTAATCAGGATTAATGTCACATCCTCCATCATAGCCCACTTGTCTTAATCCTCCATTACTTACCTTAATCACCTATTTGCATAACCTAATTAATTGATTAGGTCACCTTAATCCGCCATGTCATTTATAGCATACCTTCAAATCAACTCTTCATTGAATGATTTCTCCTTTTGGAGAAGGCAGTTCCTCCCAATGTGAATTTTTAATCCCTCAAAAGTCTTATCATCCACATGGGGACAAGGATCTCCTTTATGAGGAGATCTTGTCCAATCCCAAGGTACTAGAAAGTACCTCCACCTCATGTCCTTCCTTACACATCACCTACCACATGACAAGATATGAGGGCTTGTGAGTTCTCAACTCACCCTAGCCCTTGATCTTGTCCAAGGTGGTTGCATCTTGACCATTCATTCTTTAGTGGCCTTTCCCCTAAAATTAGAGGATTTTATTCTTCCAAGGATTTTTGAGGAATTTTTAATTCTTCAGAAGTATTATCATCCACATGGGGACAAGGACCGCCTTTGTGAGGAGATCTTGTCCAATCCTAAGGTACTAGAAGGTACCTCCACCTCATGTCCTTCCTCACACATCACCTGCCACATGACAAGATGTGAGGGCTTGTGAGTTCTCAACTCACCCTGGCCCTTGATCTTGTCCAAGGTGGCTGCATCTTGACAATTCATTCTTTAGTGGCCTTTCCCCTAAAATTAGAGGATTTTTCCTCATTTGAAACTTTCAACATTATGCAACTTTGAACTCTCAAGCTTCCAATTACTTGCACTCATCCACCATTGTTGCAACCTTCAAACTAATTTTGCATGCATATCAAACACCTTTCCAAATACCCACTTGTATCTTTGCATTCCTCATGACATCCTCATCGTTTTGCACCTAGCTTTATGTTGTTTGCCATTGGAAGGAGCACACAAATCAAGCAATCAACAAGGCTAACCAACCAATCAACTTGGACAAGGTAATATCACTCCTTTTCTTGTATTTTGTTCATGTTCAACTAGGCCAATCTTGAGGTGTTGTTGTGTTTCCTTTGTCTTGCATTTCATTTTTGTTTTTCACTTTAGGCTAGGGGATTTTCATTGTACATATTTCTGGCATGCTCGGTGGGACCCATGTCACAAGTCTTTTCTTTCACGTTCTTTGTTGTTTGACTTTTGTAGGTTCAAATTTTAGTTATAGAGGTGAGACTGCGGTAACGTGCGAGCTTTCTCAACACAGGGGCAAAGTTGCCTGGCCAAACGGGCGAAGTTTCCTTTAGGGGTGAACCCGACTTCACACAGGGGCAAAGTTGCAATTTACAGGGGTGAAGTTGCTCTGAGGGGCGACCTTGATCCCTTCAGGGGTGAGCTTGCTTTGGTCCCTAGTGACAAGCGATCTTGATTTTGAAGATAGGTGAACTTGCCCTTCCTTAGGGGTGAACTTGTTAGATTAGAAAGGCGAACCTGCCATTTACAGGGGCAACCTTACTTGCTTAGATAAGCGAAATTGCCTCAAACAGAGGTGAGTTTGAGGTGAATCTGAAACTTTGATCTTCCATTTTCAGTGTTGTTTTGGCTCTGGTTTTATATACTTACTAGCTAACTCATTTGTTTGTGATTGTCCCAAGTTTTCTAATGTTTTGTGGAGTTATTCCTTGTCTGTCCAAGACCAGTGGTTCAAAACTACTAACATTTTTTTATTTTTTTTGCAAAATGATTGGTCCAAGACCTTTAGTTAGTCTGTTTTCCATTTTTCCATACTAGCTAGGAACATGTAGCTTTAATTAAAGGGTTAATTTACACTTGCTTTCCATGTTTGAGAGTAGGTTGTTAACGTATCCACTCCCCTTTCACCTTTAGGTGATCCTAGGTGACGAGAAATTACAACTTCCTCTAGTGTAGTTGAGTCTTCCCAAGAGGTGCTAGTGCATCTAAGCTCTCCCCTTATGCTACGTGAGAGCTTGGGGACCAACCGAAACATCTAGTGTCTTCTTCCTTTAGCGGGACTTGCCTTGGATTTCATCACCCGGGGGTTGATTCCAACCATGTGTTACTAGTGGGGTATATAAAGGGGGGAGAACAAAATTTGTACCCCAATCTAATCACGTCATATTTGGTAGAGCGTTGAAGCTAGGGTGATACCTAGATAAGACATGAAGAGTTGGTCTGTGTTTCTAGTACTTCGCTAGGGCTCCTGACTCATGCTTGTGATGGGTTGGTGTTCATGGTTGTACCTCACATACCGTGCATATATCGAGGAATCCCTAGATAGCCTTATTCAGCCTAGATAGAGATCTGTGTTTTAGTCACAGCTTGGTGTAGTGCAGGGGATGCAAACCATACCCTGAAGTTACTCACCACGTACTCCCTTAGGTTGAGATAGAAATCCTCATGGTGGACTATGATAGTCCTCGAGTGAGAGCATGAAGGTGAGCCCATGACGTCTGTTGATAACCTTGTGCCATTGGAACATTAGCTATCTGCCTTCGCGAGAAAGGGTGCTCTAGAGAACCACCCTGGTATCAAAGAGTATTAACCTTAGGTTGTTTGGTCAAGGTGGTAGGCCTACATTGAGTTTGCAAACCCATATCACTAATTTTAGGATCATGCTATCTGGCATGTTTTCTTTGTGCGATACTAATGCTTTTACCTCTAGTTGAGTCAGTCCAACCTACTATTTTTTGTTTGTCATGCCTATTTTCCTTTACACAGACAACCCCTGCCTTCAGAGGAAAATTTTCCCCTTACAAAGGCTAGTTTGCACTATAGATAGGCGATTTTTCCCCCCAAATGGGTGATCCTACATTTCAGTCCAGTCTAGGTCATTTGGTTGGGCAAACTTGCCTTTGTTACAGGTGAATTTTCCTATGGGTTACCTTCTTAGGCAAACCCATTTTCACCCATTCTCTTAGACAGACGAGATTGTCCATCCCTTAGGCAAGTCTGCAAGTCATCAAATTTTCCCATCCCCTTAGAATAGGTGACCTTACACCCCTGACGGGCGATTTTGCCTAGCTGTTGGGAGAATCTACTCTCTGTTGGGTGAAGTTGCCTTCAGGGGTGATCCTGCTCAGTCTGTTGGGCAATTTTACTCTTAGGGGTGATTTTTCTCAATAGTTTGGGAAAAATTTCTTAGTATAGGGGAAATCTTGCTCCTTGTTTCAGCCCGTTTCAGTCTCGTTCAACATCTCATTCTCTGTTTTGAGTCCTCATTTAGGTCCTTTTAGGTGGTCATTCACCATTTTGAGTCCCTGTTTAAGTCCGTTTAGGTGGTTGTTCTCCATTCCAAGTCGTCATTCAGTCCCGTTTGTCATCTTGTTCTCCATTTTGAGTCTCCGTTTAGGTCCATTTAGGTGTTCGTTCTTCATTCTGAGTCCTCATTTAGTCTCATTTGTCATCTTGTTCTCCATTATAAGTCTCCGTTTAGGTCCATTTAAGTGGTCATTCGCTGTTTTGAGTCCACATTTAAGTCTGTTTAGGTGGTCATTCTCCGTTTTGGGTCCCCGTTCAGTCTTGTTCGCGATCTTGTTCACCGTTACGAGTCCTCTTTTGGGTCTGTTTAGTGTCCATTTGTCCATTCATGGTCAAGTTCTCTACCTGAGCCACTGTTCGAGTCTATTTAGCCAAGTTCGTTTGACCATTAGGAAATTTTAAGAGTTAAATCTTCCTGTTCTTTAGTGGTTTCAGGATTTTAGACGAACTTGTCAACCTCTTCGGGGAATTTGCATCCTTATTGGGTGAGCTTGCACCTTGTTGATGAACCTTCTTATCAAGTTCGCTTGTTCCCTATCTCAGACAAGTCTTGGGAGAACCTTCACTTCTAGATAGGTGAATTTTCTCAGCAAATTCACCTATTTCTTCTGTCACTCAAGTCTTGGGCGAAGCTACCATCCTAAACAAGTGATCTTGCTACCTTCAGGGATGATTTTGTCAGCTACAAACATGAGTTTTCTCAGTATAAAAAAGAAAACTTTCTTCCTTTAGAGACAAATTTGTGACTTATAGAGGCGACCTTGCTTCCCATACAAATTCTAGAATGTGAATCCTTTTGGCTACTGAAAGCCTGTCATTTGTCGAGTTGTTTGTCGTGATTGAATTTTTGTTATCATCATCCGTCTTCTCGTAATCATCATTCATCTATCTGCATTTTACAAAGATCATTATTTCATCAATCAAATCATCTACGACCATCTTAGAGCATCCTTAGATCACATATCCATCATCAGTTCATCAATCTAAATCCCCTAGACTTTATTTTGGAAGTTTTTATCCAAGTTGGCTTAGGTGTCTGATCCTGATCATCATAATCCATACTTGCTTAGGATTGCATCCATCCTAAGTTAGTAAATCATCCTCGACCCAATCAATCTACTTCTATCTTGATGTAGATTTGGTGTTGTAATCATCCATCTTGTACTTTTATCCGATTGGTCAACACCTTGTGTCATCTAATCAAAACTTCTGAACCAAAGTCTAGACGTGGTTTTACCAATCTAATCCAATCAATCACGTCATCTTATTGATCAATCCTATCTAATCCAATCTAATTGTATCCTTTATCTATCATCCAACTTAATCAATTAGCCCTTCATCCAATCCAATCAATCCTTCATTCATCACTTAGGTTCATTTTGCACTTCCATGCCCATTACCTGATCACAACCAAAGAAACTCATGGTAGACCAACAAGCCCAAGGTGCTCAACCCAATGTTCCTCAAGATCCCAACAACAGAGGGTCATCACAATCCAACAATGAGGTCCAAACCATATTGCCTCCTAACGATTAAAGCATGCTCAATCAGCCCAAAGTAACGATTGATGAGTATCTTCAGATGACCGATCATCTCCTTAATGAGTGTGGGGATAAAATCCTTGCTACCTTGCTCTTGAAGGAAATCAAGCCACCATCAGGATTTGAGCTATCAAAATTTTTCAATACATTAGACCTCTTGCGCCTCAAGATCCCCAAAACTCATAGAATCCTCCAAGGAATACTTATGTTCCTAAGGGTCCTCCCATCGATAATTGGTACCAGCCAAAGTTTGGTAATTTTGTACTCTATCAGGATCCACAACCCCTTGGGTTCCAATCATGGTCGCAGGAGAATCACCTGATCCAAATGACCCCCTTGCTTATGGTATGCCACAAAACATTCCTTTGCCACCATCTTCAAATGTAGCTCAAGGTTAGACCCCACTACCTACTAAATCTAGTCAACCTCCCATCAATGCTAGGGGAAATCATTTTTCCGTATTACCACCACTTCCAGGATGGACGCCTCCCTCAAATCAACACCCACCTCCATTTATTCCTCAACAACCCCCTCAAAGCAACGTTGTATCTTCTCAACCACCAAAAAGTAATCCCCAACAAATGCCACAACAAACACCCCAACATATTCCAATCTAATCTCAACCAATCTAGCAACAAACGCTGCAGCAAAATATCCCCATTTCTATGCAACAACAACAACCACCCTCACATCCACCACAGGTTAATTCATCGCAACCCCCTCATCAGTCTCAAGGTCCTACCATTCAACAAGTACCTTAGCAAAATCCACTTGTTAACCAGCCTTGAGTCACTCACAACCTCAAATCACTCAGCAACCTCAAATCCCCACTTGACCTCCTTATCATTAGCCCCTTCAACAACCACAATTCCAAGCATAACCTCAACAATATCATCATTCCATTCCTAGCAATATGGCACAATAGCTATACTATCCACAAAGCACATTCTATGTGCAACATCCTACACCAAATCCTAATCTTGGTTATGCCCTCATATCCCACATCAAATCATTTCCTATTAGCAACCCAATACACAACAGCTCCTGCATGCATCCCAATAGTATACTACCTATAATTATCAACCTAACCCATACTATACCATGCAGTAGCAAACATCATATCAACACCCGCCATACCAACAAGGTGCTTCCACTTCATACTATCAAGCACCTCCATCATACCAACAAGGGGGTCCTTCTTCTTATCATCAAAAACTGCCACCTTATCATCAAATCTACACCAATCTTCCATCACAACCCACATATACCAATCAATATCAACCAAATCCATCATACACACCTCTTCCACCTTACAATCAAACTGCATCCACCCAATCCACATCTTACCAACAATATGCTCCCTAAAATCAATCCAATCTATCCAATCCATCTTCATCAACACCTATTAATAAGGAGTTGGAGGAAGTAAAGGCCACATTGAAGGAATTACAAAAAGGTAATTCTAAAAAGTCTTTCAAATTGAAGAAATTGTCCTTATCTATTCAATCCCTCAATTTCGCACATTCCTTTCCCTAAGAATTTCGAGATGTCAGAATTCGACAAATACAAGGGAACGAAAGATTCTAAGAACCATCTTGAAGAGTTTTATTCATATTGTCAGGAAGTCCTCAATAATGACAATTATCTCCCATGGTTATTCCCTAGGAGTTTAATGGGGGAAACTCTTGACTAGTTTATGGGTCTGTTGGTTCCCAAATCAACTGATGCAATGAGTCCTAAAGAGTAGCCACTCTCTCATACTTAGACTCAGAGATTTGATTTGGCCAATGAACAAGGTTCAGTCAAAGAGACTGAAATCTTCTGCACTTATGGCTCTGTTAAACCAAGGAGGGTAATCCTAATAGTATATTTATAGATACTTGTGTGTTAAACTACCAAATACACTATAAACAAATGATTCTCCTCTAATTGTTTAAGAGACACAACACCCTAAAGGTTTGGCTGACCTTCATGGTAGTGTTTAACTCAAACATGAGAGATGTAATAAAATGAGCTCAACACACAAACAAACAAAGATTGGTAGGTAAATTGATTAAGATTTGTGATTTTCTGCTGAATTAATCAACAAAATGAAACAAGAATAACACACTTAGATGAGTGCTTCATCCATTGGAACATAGTCAACTTCAATACTTGTGAAACTTGATAGCAATTTAATGCACAACATTATCTAAGCTTCGAAGATACTATATTACAGTATTTCAACATAACATCTCAACCATAACTTATCAAAATCGTAGCACTTAGTTTAACATAAACTAGTAGCCTCACTCAAGTATTTACATCAATTCCTTGAATCAATAAGCAAGAATAAAACTAAACATCCACTAGAATTCAATGGAGACAAATAAAATAACTCTTGATTATGTTATTCATAGTTTATAAACAGTACATAGGAGAGAAAATAGTTCAGAATCTCCACCATTCAGTATTATTATGCCAGTATTGCTATCAAAATTACATACATATTGACAAAAATTCAAAACCTAAGACTTAACTCTAAAATGTTCTATATTACAATGTTCACTATGAACAATTCCAGGACAACTAACTCCTTACAATGAATAAAAAATTTTGCACTTAAGGAGAAAGAAACCCTAAATGCACATCAGAAGAAGACACTTGGCAAACTCATGATCATTGATGGATAACTGCCCACTGCCTAAAGAGAAGCCCTAATTTGTATTCCAATTCACGCTTCGTACACCTACTGCTCTTCAATAAAAAAATATTCTTCAGCTTGGAAATCATCATTCCTCTTTATTCTCCTATTGAAAAATACCTTTGTCTTGTAGAAATAGTTTACCCCTTTGTTTATTTTTCACCTACAGTGTGAAAACGGTGCTCTTTGTAAAAACTTCCTCAGCCAAGAAAATATTTTCCCGTACAAGTCTTTCTATTCTTCACCTTTTATTTTGATTGCACTTTTCACCTTTGTTTCCCAACAACTAATGTTCCTTAACTTTACTAATGAAGGCTTTAATATAGAATTGACCAGTGCTCATTTACCTTCACCTCATATTAAAATATAATACCCAGTTGTAAAAGTTTTTTACTTTGGTTTTACCCATGGAAATATGTTATCAAAATATTTTCCCCACTTAATCACTGCCTCCAGTAGCATTTCAATTTTTTTGGAAAGCTTTAAAATTATTTCACCTGGGCCCACCATGGCCTTCCCTTCAATCCCCGCTTCCCCGCTACTGTTTGGTGACGAAAGCAATAACCTGGTTAGGCTCACGGGAGAAACAAAATAATAAAGATGAAATATTTTAAAATCTTAAAATATTTCTTTTGAGGGACCAATCCTTGTGCCCCTGTTTCACTGTGTTGACATCAACACTATTTCTTGCGGGCTAGCGGGCTAGGGTTTAGATTGATCTATGTTTCTCTATCTTTCCGTAATTCCTCTTCACATTTCTGCAACTCTTTGGTCGTGGCAATTCAGTATTTCTTCAAACAATTTTGATACATTTTGACTATAAATGCAAGTTGGATCATTTTTCTAAATCTTAGGGTGTTTTAATAGGTGCAAGCACTCAGAATCAATCACAAATATGCTTAAAAACTCAATCTAGGCAATACGATAGGTTAGGGGACAAATTTCAAGCATGGAAAAGCAAGTTTGAGCTCCAAAACACCCCCAAAATCTCAGAGGAAAATCAAAAACGTGATTGCACTTTGATTTCTACCCACTTCATAGTGAAAATCTCCTCCCTTAGTGATCAAATACATTCAAAGCATGTGAAGACAACAAAAATTAGCTCTCAACACTAAATTCTGCAAAATCATGGCCAGAAAATGCTTCCTACTAATCTCCTCGTGCCCCCGAGACTCTCTATTGCCTGCCGCAAAAGTCTTCACATGCTCATGGGCAAACAATATGTGTAGAAATTTGCATTGCACTATCAAATTAACATATTTCCTCATCTAAATACAAGCTTCTAAAAAAAATTCAAATGCCAAAGATACCTAGTAAAGGAGTCCCCGCTTCCCCATAAGACTTGCTCACGACAACACTTGCTCACGACAACACTACCGTGCTTCGGGCTCATGAATAAAATAGATTATAAAGTTTAAACTATATAAGTCATCAAAAATTTAAAACATGCCCTAATCTCCCTTTTCTTCCTTTTATAATTATTTAAAATACTTAACATATCTTAAACATTTGCAATTTGAACATTAGAAAATAGTGAAATTTTAATTTCGGCTGCAATCCAAATAGGGGAAATTCGTTGCGGGAAAACTGAGACACCTGGAGCCATGAAAATTTGTGTAGGGACATTATAATTTATTTAGAGAAAACCCATTTTTTTAAAACTCGCATTGCCAAAATATTTCAGGTACCTCCTTTGTAAACTCGTCCTCGGAACACCTTTGCCACAACTAAAATGCATTAAAATAATGCATTAGAAAACCTCTATATTTGATGAAAATGGATCTAGAGATGTTTCAAGCCAAAAAATGAAATGGGTTGTCCTTAGATTTACAAATTTGACATTTTTTGGAACATTATTTTTGGCCCAATCTTAATCAAAAAATGATTAAATAACCCACCAACACTTATCCTAAGACCTTGAAACTGAGTAGGCATGTAGACATTTGACCCAAGAATGGAGTGCAATAAACAGCTTGGGAAAAAATATCCTGAGGCATAAGATATTAATCCACAAAGTGGCCTACTCAGACTTTTTTTGCAACTGTACCTGTTCAGAACCAATTAAAGCTTACCAAGTTGCCATTGTGAAAAAATATTAAATCATCTCATGGGGAACAGCCACTAGAAACGTTAAGTGATTTGGGTACACTATGTATGTGTGCAAGAGGTCTTTCCTTTAATCATAATTCTTTACCAGATATTAAGGGTCAAACTTGACCACCTTGAAAAGTCCTGAAAATGTAGGTGTGAAAACAGAGCAAACTGCATTTGCTTTTGGCTTGGTAAAAATAGAAAATCTGATCATGAGGTTTTGAAATCAGACCAAGGAGTACATTAATGTTGGGATAATGGAGAGAAACAATCCTTTTGACATGATAATCAATTGGCTCTGAATGGTGACCCTCCAAAGTAGGTCACTTGGACAAAAATTTTAGGGGCACTTCTGAGTGTGCAAAGACAAAATTTCAATATGGGCACTTCAAATTTGCAAAATTTAAAGGTGCCAATAGTGGCTTCGACTGGAGATGTATGCCCCTTGTGGGAATATCAAGAATTTAGATCCTCTGGAGAAGCAAACCAAGTGCCAAAAATATTGGGTGATAGAATCAAAAGATCATCTCTGCCCCCTACTGCTCTGGTTTGACAAGTAAAACCATATCTGATGGTCCAAGGCCACCAAAAATTGTAGGTCTCTACTTACCTCTATCATATACAAAGCTTTCATCAAACTTCACTGAAACCAATCTGAAAACATCACTGCAATCTACCTAATTAAACATGTTGGCATCTCCCAACAACTCATTATATACAACATTATCAACAAATTTACAAATACCAAGCATTTGAAAATTAGACATACCCTTAAAATACTGATTTTCATGTGGCGACAACTTATAATATTTATCATTTAAAACACTGTCAGGCTGAAAACAACCTTCTTCAATGTTTTGCATATTGCCACACTTTATTAAAACGTCATCCAACTAAAAATAGAAGCACTCATATTCTGCCACATGGCTGGTACCATCAATTCAATCTAATTGTTAGTTTGCATGTCAAAGGTGAAATAGTTATAAGAACTAATCAAAAGATTATGTACATCATGCAAACTATCTCCGAGTGTATGTAAAGAGGTACACTCATACATTGGCATACATTGTTTTTGTGTCCCAACATGCTAGTATAGAGAATCATCAAGAATCTCTACCCTATTCTCAATGTTGCTCACTTTGATATCCTCTGAACATAACATATCAACATCTTCAACATCTAAAGCTTGTTCAAAAAATTCTGGTTCAAAAATATAATCTGATTTTTCTTTGAAATCAACATCCAAATTCATATGAAAAAACTCATAACTAGGCTCATATGAGTCCACAAATGGGCACTTCAAATCTGTATTAAAGTTCTCAAAACTTGGCTTATTGGATATGCAAACCTCATGGTTATTTGTTGTTTCTAACTCATCAAAACAAGTTTTCTGAACTTGCATCAACCCGCACAATTTCACACTCATTATACAATGCATTATTACAATCAAATGGATGTTTGTCTTTATCCACATCATCATCATATTGACCAACTGGTTCATAACTAGAAGGAAGATTGGATGCCCATGCATCATATATTGCATATTGAAGATTATCATCACTATCAAAATCAATATGAGCAATACACAACAACTGAGGGTTACTCACATGTGCATATTTCTGATATTCAGTGGTCAAAAAATTTGAGATTTGTTCACTACTTAATAGACCATTGTTCAGATCTATTATTTCAACCATTTCCTCTTCTTGACTTCCACTAGAACTACATGCATTACCAAGTTGTAAATAAGGATATACTATGATGTCACCATCATCAAAATCTGAAAACTCAATGGATTGGGTGTCACAACAACAATCCACATCTTTTTGCATTTCAACATTGGATTGGGTGTCATCACTGAGTTGCTCATTTGCATCCTCTTGAGGATAGAGAGAAACATTTTCACTATTATGATCATCAATGGTAGACATTGCACCATTCTTAACTTCTTCCTTCTCAATCATGCACTTATCTATATTTGAAACTAAAGACATTTGATAATTTGCATTTACATAGCTGCTAACTTCATCAGTATGTTTATCCACAATTAAAGACAATAGACCTTGCACATATTCATTCCTCATTTTTTCTATATTATCTAAACATGTGTAAGCCATCTGCATACTCAATATTCTAAAATCCTTAAACAGTGCACGAGATCCCTCCTCAAAATTTTCAAAGTACATATGAATGCAATCTGAAGTACTAGGTCAGAAATTTTTAGGGATTAATGAAAGAGAAATAGAAAACCTATGACTGAAAGAAATGCTCGACTCTTCATCTTGTTTCTTAAGCTGCTTTAACCTTGTGAGAAGGTCAAAAGGTTTTTTTTCAAATTCTTTTCTATAAGCATCCATTAGTTCATCCCAACAAGGAAATGACTTCTTAGGAAAACATAAGTACCAATCCCTAGCTTTAGCTTCAAGAGATCTGACAAAAAATCTCATCCACATATCATGATCTCCAAATGAATGTTTCACCATGAAGCTATAAAAAATTTGAACATGTGCATCTCCTTCACACATATTGTATCCATCAAATCTACGCATCTACTTATAGACTCGGATTGGCATACTTTTAACCTTGTTATCAACCCATGACAAGTCTAGTTGGTCATACAATGGATCAAAAGAATTGAAAAAAGGTGAAACAATTTGGCTAGTAGACCTAATATGATTATATCTTAACTGAGCTTGTATAGCCATCAAGTGCCTTTTGTTATCCTTAATTTTCTTTTCAAACACAACCTTCCATTCTCGACCAAACCTAGGCTTGTTCACACTTGGGTTATTGTACTTTGTGGTGTCAACTATTTGAGGATTATTAGACTCTTGAAGCTTCTTGAAAATATGCATTAAGGTATATAATGACATGGTTATTTCTCTTTTGTAATCCATAGATGTATGCAAATATGGGTTTAACTTAAATGTGCATAATTATAACCTTGACAATATGAAAGATCACTAGGATAATTGCTAATATGACAGTAGCCTGGGTTTGAAACATATGATAATGCAAATGGATAGAAATTCCAAGGTTATAAAAATTCATTCTAACCATCCATACTAGCAAATTTGTGAATACTTAGAAAAATTCTTTAAATGGAACAACAATTTCATTCAATATGGCAGGTTCAACAAATGAAAATATGCAGAGAACCATGTACTTTCACATCTCCAGTTGCTGCAACTTTGAATTGAGAAATTTCAGGTCACAATAACAAACAACAACCCTTCTTGTGCATAAATTGTAGAGTAGAGTCACCACCTCTTCAATAAGAGGAAAAAATTTGAAGTAAGGATATCTTTCTCTGAGCTCTTTCCAGTAGAGTCACTTCACAATATTTTGAAAGTTGGGGCTGCTACAGATCAATTTGCAGATCTAGATCTTCTTCAACATCTGAACCAATTATTCATTCTTTTTGACTCTTAAGGCAAGGTGATCTTCTATCAGGATTTTCTCAAGTTACTCCCCAATAGAGTCGCCAATTTGTTGGTTCCCAAATCAACAAATGCAATGAGTTCTAAAGAGTAGCCACTCTCTCATACTCAGACTCAGAGATTTGATTTGGCCAATGAACAAGGTTCAGTCAAAGAGACTTAAATCTTCTACACTTTTGGCTCTGTTAAACTAGGGAGGGTAATCCCAACAGTATATTTATAGATACTTGTGTGTTAAAGTACCAAATATACTATAAAAAAATGATTCTCCTCTAATTGTTCAAGAGACATAGCACCCTAAAGGTTTGGATGACCTTCATAATAGTGTCTAACTCAAACATGAGAGATGTAATAAAATGAGTTCAACACACAAACAAACTGATATTGGTAGGTAAATTGATTAAGGTTTGTGATTTGTTGTTGAATTAATCAACAAAATGAAACAAGAATAACACACTTAGATCAGTGCTTCATCCATTGTAATAGAGTCAATTTCAATACTTGTGCAACCTGATAACAATTTAATGCCCAACATCATGTAAGCTTTGAAGATATTGTACTATAGTATTTCAACATAACATCTCAACCATAACTTCTTATCAGAATCCTAGCACTTAGTTTAACATAAACCAATAGCCTCACTCAAGTATTTACATCAATTCCTTCAATCAATAAGCAAAAATAAAACTAAACATCCACTAGAATTCAATGGAGACAAATAAAATAACTCTTGATTATGTTATTCATAGTTTATCAAACCAGTACATAGGAGAGAAAATAGTTCAGAATCTCCACCATTCAGTATTATTATGTCAGTGTTTCTATCAAAATTACATACATATTGACAAAAACTCAAAACCTAAGACTTAATTCTAAAATGTTTTGTATTACAATGTTCAATGTGAACAATTCTAGAATAGCTAACTCCTTACAATGAATCAAAAATTTTGCACTTAAGGAGAAAGAAACCCTAAATGCACATCGGAAGAAGACACTTGGCAAACTCATGATCATTGATGGATAACTTCCCACCACCTAAAGAGAAGCCCTAATATGTATTTTGATTCATGCTTCATACACCTGCTGCTCTTCAATAGAAAAATATTCTCCAACCTGAAAATCATCACTCCTCTTTATTCTCCTGTTGAAAAATACCTTTGTCTTGCAAAAAATATTTTACCCCTTTGTTTTTTTTTCACCTACAGTGTGAAAACGGTGCTCTTTGTAAAAACTTCTTCAGCCAAGAAAATATTTTCCTATGCCAAGTCTTTCTATTCTTCACCTTTTATTTTGACTACACTTTTCACCTTTGTTTCCCAACAACTAATGCTATTCAACTTTACTAATGAAGTCTTTAATATAGAATTGACCCATGCTCATTTACCTTCACCTCATATTAAAATATAATACCCAGCTGTAAGAGATTTTTACTTTGGTTTTACCCATGGAAATATTTTATCAAAATATTTTCCCCACTTAATCATCGCCTTAATAACATTTCAAATTTTTTGGAAAACTTTAAAATTATTTCACCTGGGCCCACCATGGCCTTTCCTTCAATCCCTGCTTCCCCATTGTTATTTAGTGACAAAAGCAATAACCTACTCGAGCTCACGAGAGAAACAAAATAATAAAGATGAAATATTTTAAAATCTTAAAATAATTTTTTTGAGGGACCAATCCTCGTGCCCCCATTTCACCGTGCTGACACTAGCCCTGTTTCTTGCGGGCTAGCGAGTTGGGGTTTAGATTGATCTATGTTTCTCTATCTTTCTGTAATTCCTATTCACATTTTTGCAACTCTTTGGTCATGGCAATGCATCATTTCTTCAAACAATTTTGATACATTTTGACTATAAATGCAAGCTAGGTCGTTTTTCTGAATGAGAGGGCATTTTAATGGCTGCAGACACTATGAATCAATCAAAAATACGCTTAAAATCTTAGTCCAAGAAATATGATAGGTTAGGGGACAAATTTCAAGCATGGAAAAACAAGTTTGAGCTCCAAAACACCTCCAAAATTTCACAGGAAAACCAAAAACGTGATTGCACTTTGATCTCTACCCACTTCACAATGAAAATCTCCTCCCTTAGTGATGAAATACATTCAAAGAATGTGAAGACAACAACAATTAGCTCTCAACACTAGATCCTACAAAATGATGGCTAGAAAATGCTTCCTACTAATCTCCCTATGCCCCCGTGACTCTCTGTTGCGGGCAACAAAAGTCTTCACGGGCTCATGGGAAAACAATATGTGTAGAAATTTGCATTGCACTATGAAATTAACATCCTTCCTCATCTAAATACAAGATTCTAAACAACATTCAAATGCCAAAGATACCCAGTAAAGGATTCCTCGCTTCCCCGTGAGACTTGCTCACGGCAGCACTACCGTGCTTTGAGCTCACGGGCAAAGCTACTCTGAATAAAATAGATTATAAAGTTTAAACTTTATAAATCATCAAACATTTAAAAAATGTCCTAATCTCTTTTTTTTTTCCTTTTATAAGTATTTGAAATACTTAACATATCTTAAACATTTGCAATTTGAACATTAAGAAATAGTGAAATTTTAATTTCGGCTGCAACCTAAATAAGGGAAATTTGTTGTGGACAAACTGGGACACCTGGAGCCATGAAAATTTGCATAGGGACATTATAATTTATTTATAGAAAATCCATTTCCTCAAAACTTGCATTGCCAAAATATTTTAGGTACCTCCTTTGTAAGTTGGCCCTCAGAACGCCTTTTCCGCAACTAAAATGCATTAAAATAATGCATCATATGACCTTTTTATTTGATGAAAATGGATTTGGAGATGTTTCAACCGAAAAAAGAAATGGGTTTTCCTTAGATTTGTAAAATATAACACTTTCTCGAACACCATTTTTGGCCTTGTCACGATCAAAAAATGATGAAATAACCCATCAGCACTTATCCTGAGACCCTGAAACTGAGAAGGCATTTAGAAATTTGACCCAAGAATGGAGTGCCACAAATGGCTTGGGAAAACATATCCTGAGGTGCAAGATACTAATCCACAAAGTGGCCTACTCAAACTTTTCTACAACTATACCTGTTTAAAACCAATTAAAGCTCACCAAGTTGCCATTGTAAAAAAATATCAATTCATCTCCTAGGGAACTACCACTAGACACACTAATCTTAATCTTAATTTTAATCTTCACTATGTCTCAACCTTTGTGGAGGTTATTGAAAAGGGTCCCATCATTGAGAGAGCTCTCATCGCCAAGGGGCAAGTTAAAATCTATAATCCAGATAAAGAGAATCCATCTGGAGAGAAATCCCGCTACTGAAACACAAACAAAAACAAAGTCAATGATGGTGTCACAAATACCAAGAATTTTTAGGTAGAAAACACCTCACAACGGCCTCAATAGAATCCTCCACAACAACCAATGCCAAATCCCATATCCATGCCATAAGCAACACCTCGTCCTCCCCAACAATCCAATCAAAATAATCAGGGGAACAATAATCGCTCTTTCACTGCTTTAGGAGAGCCCCTAATTTCATTTTCAATAGGCTTTTTTACAAGAAAATTATCCAATTACATATCCAGTGACAAAACCTTTTGATGATACCAAGCCTAAACATGCCTAGTATAAGGAAAACAAGTATTGTGAGTTTCACAAGATCAAAGGACATTCCCTCAACAAGTGTCAAGGGCTTAAGAAATATGTCCAAGATCTTATAGATCGTTGAGATATACAAGTGGACACCATCCAAGCATCTTTGTCCAATGCTCAATTATAGATATATCAGAACACTTTTCCTAACCATAACCAAGGAGCCAGTACGTGTAATGCCAATCCTAGGTCGAGCAACAATAATGGTAAAAACAACAACACCAACAACATTAGCTACAAAAATGTACCTTATAACTATGAAATAATAGTTATGTGCATTAGTCAAGTGGATCCCAGTGTATCTATGATTTGCGTCAAAGGAAAAGATCCTCAGTGTTGTTACAACCCACCGAACCCACATTTCGGTCCTTGGTCCTTCCACATTAACCCAACAAGCTCCTGTAAGTTTGCAATATAATATTCTTGACCACCTAGGGTAAACATCAACTCAAATATCCATTTTGGATTTGCTTAAGTCTTCTCCTCTACACCAAGAAATCCTCACCAAGGCCTTACAGGATACATAGGTACCAAATGACGTAGACCCCACTTAGTTCCAAGCTCCAGTGGGACACCTATCGTCATTTTATTAGTTGGATTTTAGCCAAAATGACATGCCTACCATCAACTTCGATCATAATTGCCCACTCCATATTGAAGTCCTTGTGGCCTGACATAAAGTAAAAAGGGTCTTGGTAGATAATGGCTATGCCCTCAACCTGTGCACATTAAATTTCATAAAATAGGTTGGATACACCCCAACTCACTTAAACAATTTGGTCATTAGTATAAAGGCATATGATAATGCTGAGAAAGATACTGAAGGTACCATTTGTCTTCCCATTCAAGTTGGTCCTATAGTGTAGTACACCATGTGCCATGCTCTTGATCTTGATCTTCCATATAATCTCCTTATCGACCACCCATGGATTCATTCCATGCAAGCCATTGCATCCACCTATCACCAATGTCCGAAATTTCCTTTCCAAGGAATGGAAGTGACCATACAAGGTGATCCTCAACCATTTGAGTATTACCATGCCTTGGAAGCTTCCTTCCCCCATTCTCACTATTGTCTTGGAGTTGAAATGGGGGCACCTCAGACGTTATCATCTAATCCATCTCAAAATCCATCTACCAACGTCACATCCACCACATCCACCATGTCCACCACTTTTGATTCCACCATCACCAAGGTCAAGATCATTGAAAAGAGCCATGGGGAATACGAAATGAAAAATGCACTTAATGTGGCCACAATGCCACCCTCTTCTTGCTCGTTTGGTCATCCTTCTCAGCCATCATCAAATAGAGAAGAAAAGACACCCACACTCACTTCCGAGAACATGGGTTGGACAACATTCAGGGATTTAGGTACACTTGAGGATTAGATGGACGATGATATCAACCAATGGGTTTACCGAGAAGAACCTAAGCCATCACCTCCTCTTGTGGAATATTTCTAGGAGACTTATCCTCATGTGTCAAGGTTGGCTAACAAATACAATTATCAGGGGGTGGTCTTGGTATAGAGTAACAAGGATGACGCCAACCTATAGAACCATCTATGTGACCCAAAAGAGGAGGCCTAGGCTATGACACGAAGCAAAAGGGTCCTGCAGTATCAACTTGTACTTCTAACAATTTTGGTGTGGATAATGGTCTCCTCGAAGGCATACCTGAAGAAGAATTCATCATACTTGCATACGATGATGTGGATCTCTCTTCCATGTTCGATTGCCTATCCATTTGCACTATCGACCTTCCCCTTCATCATCCTAATCTTATTGATTAAGACCTACATAGTAGCACACCTATTGACACCTTTCCCTCAATGGATGCTTATGCAAATCTTATGTGATTTGGGGAGGATGAACGCCCTAACTGCAAAAGTAAAAAGAAACAAAATCAAAATGGGTCATCTAGTGAAAACCTCTCTAAGGCACTTTTTGACTCAGGAAAAGTAAAAACAAAGGGTGTATCTGACAATGAAAACCTTAATGAGGTACTAGAAGATGGGGACGTTCATCTTCCCCTCATGGGAGCTCAATTGTCTGGAAGATCTTCTATTCTCATTGAAGAAACACAAGAATTCAATTTGGGAACAAAAGAAAACCCTAAAATTACTTATGTAGCCAAATCCTTATCTGAAGAGGAGCACTCCACCATTGTCCAACTTCTTAAAGATGACATCATTAATTTTGCATGGGCCTATTTAGATATGCCAGGCCTAGATCCTGCTCTAGTTGTACACCATTTGGATGTCCACCTGGATGCTAAACCCGTCAAGAAAAAGTTAAGAAAAATGAATACTCAAGTAACCTTGTTAGTCAAGAAAGAGTTGGAGAAATTATTAGAAGCTGGATTCATTAGACCCATAGACTATTCAGATTGGATATCCAACATTGTGTCTGTCGCCAAGATGAATGGAAGTATCAGGATTTGCACAAATTTCCAGGATCTTAATAAGGCCTATCCTAAGGATGGCTTTCCCTTGAGGAACATCGATATGTTGGTTGATATAACTATTGGACATGAGCTACTATCCCTCATGGATGGTTTCTCTGTTTATAATCAGATTAAAATTACCCTGAGGATCAACAAAAGACCACCTTCACTACTCCATGGGGCACATTTTTCTACAATGTCATACCTTTTGGCCTCAAGAATGCAGGGGCAACATACCAACATGCTATGACAGTTATCTTCCATGACCTCATTCACATCATAATGGAAGATTATGTTGATGATCTATTGGGGAAGTCAAAAACAAGAGAAGAAAATATTGTAGTCCTAAAAAATATCTTTGAACAGTTAGAGCATTATAAACTATGACTGAATCCTAAGAAGTGTGTGTTTGGGGTCATGTTAGGGAAGCTGTTGGGTTTCATCATCTCCAGAAGGGGCATAGAGGTCGATCCAGCCAAAGTTAAAGCGATAATGGAAATACCCCCACCATGCAATCTTAAATAGATAAGAAGTTTTCAATGAAAGTTATAGTCGATCAGGTGATTTATAGCTTAGTAGCTGATAAGTTCCAGTCATTCTCTCACCTGCTATGACAAGATACCAACTTCAAGTGGGATTCCAAGTGTCAACTCAGTTTCGATAAGATCAAGGAGTACGTGGCTCATCCCCCTATCATTATGCCTCCAATTCTAGGAAAATCCCTCCTATTGTACATTTCGGCTACTTCAGTTGCACTAGGGGAATTATTGGCCCAACATGATGAGTCTTCAAAGGAATGTGCTATTTATTATATCAGTCAAACATTAGTGGGCTATGAGCTTAATTATTCCCCGATGGAAAAAGTGTGCTTAGTTGTTGTCTTCTATTCACAAAAGCTATGCCATTATATGCTTAGTCATCCAGTAAAGTTGATATCAAAAGTCGATCCACTCAAGTATTTGTTATCTAGAACTACTCTAACCGGCCACATTGCTAAGTGGATCATGCTTTTGAGTGAATTCGATATAGAGTATGTGGACGAAAAGGCCATCAAAGGGAAAGTAATAGTATACCAATTTGAAAATGCTCCTTTGGTAGATGTTTATCCTTTGGTTATAGAGTTTCCTAATGAAGAGGTTCTTACAGTCACAAAAATATACTTGGACGCTCTACTTTGATGGTTCGTACACTCATAATTGGTTTGGGGCAAGCATCTTGTTTGTCACACCACAAGGTTATTACATCCCAAAATCATTTAGGCTAGCCTTTCCATGCACGAACAACATAGCAAACTATGAAGCTCTCATCATAGGTCTTAGGATCGCCGCCCAATGGAATATCACTCACTTACGAGTCTTTGGCGATTTTCAATTGGTCATTAAACAGGTAAATGATGAGTTCCAAACTAAGGATGACAAGTTATTACCCTATAAGTGCATGGTGGATGATTTCAAGAAGTATTTCACCTTTATCCAATTTGAGAAAATCCCAAGAATCCAGAATAAGGCAGATGACGCAATGGCTACAATTGGTTCCTTAATTGATATGCCAAAAGATTGCATAGACTATCAGTTCCTAGCTAAACAAATCTTAATCCCAACCTATGATATCCCTGAAAGTGATATGGTGTGTGACATCGTAGGTCCTGAGTCACCTTGGTATCATGACATTTACACCTATCTCCATGACAACATCCTACCCCCCGATCTCACACGTAATCAATGCAAATCATTTATCTAACACACCTCCCATTATACCATAGTGGGAGATACTCTTTATCATCATGGGTATGATGGAACCCTTCTTAGGTGTTTGAATGAGACCGAAGCTCACATGGCATTAATAGAAGTACACAGTGGTATTTTTAGGGCCCATTCTAATGGCATGGACTTGGCCAAAAGAAGTCTCAAAGTAGGGTATTATTGGCCAACTATGGAACATGACCAACTATGGAACACGATTCTTGTGAGTTTGTAAAGAGGTGCTTTCATTGTCAACAACATGTGGATCTGATTCATGCTCCTACACAATATTTACAACCCACCATAGCACCATGGCCATTTTCACAATGGGGTTTTGATTTGATCGACAATATTTACCCTCCATCCTCCAACGACCACACCTTCATCATTACCGCTACTGAATACTTTACCAAGTGGGTGGAAACAATTCCACTCACTCAAATCACTGGTATTTAGATTTCCAAATTCATCCTCTTCCATATCCTCTGCATGTATGGAATTCCCTCCACCATCCTCACTGATAATGGAAAGTCATTCAAGAATAAGGCCATGAAAATCCTTTGTGAGACCTATCACATCCAACACTATTGGTCCACTCCATATTACCCCTAGGGTAACACTCAAGCAAAGGCAACCAACAAGACCTTAATCAAAATCCTAAAAAAATGTTGTTAACAACACTAGTAGACATTGGCATCTCCATATCCATCCCTCCCTTTGGGCTTACCGCACTTCCATCCGCACTCCCACTGGTGCCACACCATATTCCCTTATTTATGGAACCGAAGCTATCTTGCCGATTGAAGTCAAAATCCCATCACTTCGCATATCTCTAAAGAATCTAATAAGTGATGACAACACTCGGGTTGCACGCCTTGCTCAGTTGGAACTCCTAGGTGAAAATGGATAAAAGCATATAATCATTTGCAAGCCTACCAACATTGTCTTAGGAGAAGCTACACAAAAAATGTTCGGCCTCATCAATTTAATGTTGGCGACCTAGTCCTTAAAGAAAATCAGTGAAATATGTAAGAACGAGACAAGAAAGGAAAATTTGAAGCAAATTGGGTAGGTCCTTATGTCATCACAACTAAGTATGGTTCTAGTGCATATAGGCTTGATACTCCTGAAGGAGAACCCTTGGAAGAGCCCATCAATATTATGCATCTGAAAAAAATTTATGCCTAAGTCGGCTAGGTTGTCCTATCCTAAAAAAAATAGAAAAAAGTAAAAAATTGTCAAAAATACAAAAAAATTAGAAAATTCCAAAAAATCCAAAAATAGTCAAGAAAAATAATTCATCCTATGGTGAAAACCACTCTTTGTGGCACCTTGGATAAGTACATTTTGTGAGAACCTGACAACAAGCACCATTCGTAGAGGGCTTAATCATTATCGACCTTGTGTCCTAGTTACCTTATCCATCCACATATTTTATCCTTGGATCCTATCCCATCATCGAATCGATCCTATCATTTCGCATCTCATCATCCATCGCATGGTATTTTGTGATTGAGCATTGGACAATCCATGTCAGCTATCCAAAATCCCAAGCTTCTTATCCTTAATTTGAGCTTGTCATTGCTTGTGCATCGTGTCCCATGGTTGATCTTGCATCATCATCTAGGCTCATCCATCATGTCGGTCATCATCAGGTCTCATCTTGTCTTTGGTCTTTTTTGAACTATGTTGCCCTTGTGCTTTCATGTAGGCAAGGTCAATCATTTGATCCGCCCTCAGGGTATTTTTCTGTCTAGTCTTTGTCATTCATCATGGTCTTCATCGTCCTCTTTTCGCTTTTATCCATGGTCTTTTGTCAAACTACGAGGGCTCTATGCTTTCATGTAGGAAAGGATGATCGGTGATCAACCCCTGAGCCCCTAGGTCTTTAGGGCGTGTATGTCTTGTTGTCTTGTCGTGTCGTCAAGCGTGTCCCTATTCTAGCTGGTGCTTATAAACAAAGGTCATGACCTTCACTAATTGTATAAGTTGAAATGAATGGTTGAGGAATTCTACAGTCACACACTTAATGCAAGTGGGTATGCTACACAAGGTAGTTTTTGGTGGCCATTATTAGCATTCAAAGGTGGTGTAAAGAATGGAATAAATATTGGTGGATTGATTATGCTATCATATCCAATGCACAACACAACAACCAACTATCATTAATGTTCCTACTTGCTAAGCATACAGTGGTAATGGAGATGGTTACACCCGATCCACTTTCGATGCAAGACAACATGGTCCATACAAGAAAATAATTAGTGCAAAATTTGGGGAAACAATAGACAATAGCGTCTATCATACTCAAACCGATAAAAGCTTGGGAAGATGCAGTGAAATACAGTTGGTAAAATAAAACCACTTCTCTCTCTTAATAGAAAAGTAGTAAGGAATATTTAATTTTTCTTTAGTTTAAAGATATATGTATTCATCTTTTAGAATTTAAATAGTCATTTTATCTAATTTAAATGTGGAATGCTAGGATAATAATATTGATTATGATTTCCTCTTATAAAGTGAAAATTAGTATTTAGAGGTACTCGACCAAAATAACCCTAGATAGAATAACCCGGTCACAATAACCCAAGAAAAAAATAACCCAGGGTCATAATAACCCAAGCCAAAATAATCCGTGGTTAGAATAATCCATGGACAAAATACCCCATAAGAATATAGAGAAAGGAAAACAAAATTTACTAGCTTGATCTAAAATGACCACAAGTTATAATGTCCATGGGTTATTTTGACCATGGGTTATTATGACCTTGGGTTATTTTGTCCTTGGGTTATTATGATGGGATTATTGTGTCTAGGGTTATTATGTCTGGATACCAAGTATATATTATATTTATATGTTAAAAATTATTAACTATAAGTTTTCATAAATGATGTTATAATATATTAGTATGAGATTAAATAATTAATTTAATAAATATTAGCTAAACATAAATTTAATATGTATATAAGATTTTATATATAGACAGTAAAATAATACTCATAACATTTAAACTTAGATTTAAGAAAAATAAATTCTTTAGTTTTTCTAATGAATATTGTAGGCATGACATTAATATTAAATAAAGGAATATTAATAGTTTTGAAATTGTACATGGGTTAAATAATGTGTCCATATCAAGGGATTAACAATCTAAAATAATTTGTATTCCCAATTAAACCAATTTGTGTGGTAATTAACTTAATTAGTTAAGTTCGAAACAAGAGGCTTACTCACAATTAAATATTATTTTAAACCACTTGTTTTAGCACCAAATTCAAGTGAGTATTGTATAAGTAACTTAGTAAATTGTAGGGTGTACCTACAACTTAACCACTCAAGATATCATTTAATAAATCCTTAACTCCTTTAAACCCAACCAGTTGTGGGTGATCAATGTTTCATATCTCCTTGAGGGTTGGAGATGGCTAAGGCTTGTATATGATGATAAAATGTCAACTAATGGCAATGTCAGACTCACAGGTACCATAATTCTATTAAATCATTATCTCAAAATGGCAGCCTAAAGTTATTAATAAATTAGAAGAAGAAAGGTATCTATGCAAATATAAACTTATGACTCCTTATTGGGGATTAGAAAGTTAAATTATCCAATCTAACACTCATGATTCTAGAGCATTTGAAGGGGAGAATATTCGATTAAATGAATAAAAATAATTACTTTTAAATTTTTGAAATGTATTCATGAAGATGTATAACTCATATCGTGTTTCATGTCAGGCCTTAAGCACTTAAGGGTGTTAATTATCTTGAGTAATAGTTTTAAAAAAAAATTGTTATAATTTCTAGTGAAAATTTTGGGGCATGACAATTACTATCAGGAGGTTTGATTGGTTTCAGATGTCTTGCGTCATGCTAATCTTTTAGTTTAGTCTCCATCTTTGGTGTCAACAAGATGCATCCTTCCTAACAGACCACATCAATCCCATCCATCCTTTTGATCTTGTGGCAAAGGACGTTTGAAATTTGATTGTGATCTTTTAATGCTTTTGACTTTTTTTATCATTTGAGCTCCCTATTATAACTCATTAGCATCACCACGATCCATCATATCATGGTGTGCTTTGACTGGTAAACATAGGGGCATATCTTGATTTTTGTTTGCTTGTTGTCTTCCTAGTTGTCTCACATAGTACCCACCAAGATCCTTGTGGTCTTTTGTTACACTGGGGCATCCTTTGTGCTTGTGGTTATCCCAATTCCTGACCCAACCAAAGTTCCTATGACTTTGGGGTATTGGGATAGAATTTTTGTCTGTTGTATTTGTTTTATGCATTAGACACATATTTTCCTTGGTTCCATATACTTTTGCATCTTGTGTCTTGTGCTATAGCAAAAAATAGTGTTCCTAAAATTGGCAAATAGCATTAGGACTGCATTTCATACTTCATTATATTGCATTGCATGTATCCCTCCATTTCTTCCTCTCACCTATTCCTAGTGATCCTAGTTGTGCAAACATTCCCTTTTCATCTCCCTTTCTTCTTAGGGTCCACATGGTTTTGATAGGTGCAATCCCATGTCCACCCTCATTCATGTCTTCCATAATTATGCATGCCCTTGTTTACAATCATAATTCACCTAGTTACATTTACATTATCATTTCATTGCATTATCATTGTTATTATCATCTTAAGGTATTTGGACTAACATAGATCTATTAGTCTAAACATCTTGAGTTAATTATCATTGTAATTTTGTGTTGTTTAGATTGGTCTTAATTGGTTATTCTAAACATCTTAATGCATGTCATTATCTTCTCCTTGCATTATCCACATAGGTCATTTACTGAGCATTTTAGTCCATCATATTGTATTACATTGGCATTACCATATTCATTTTACGTTGTTTGGAGTGAAATAGATTTGTTATTCTAAACATCTTAAATTCAATTCATTTCATTATCTTTACACTACATATTAGTCCATCCCATTATAGATTGCATTATATGTATACATCACATTTTCATTCATTTAACTTTATTACATTTTTATTTCACCATCACATCACAATAACATCATCCCTAGTACATATCATACAACACCACCTGCATCACAAACCATTAGTCCATTATCATATCATACATCACATCCTGCATCACAACATGTTAGGCATCATACATATCCCATCGATCATCATAAATGCATACATACATCACAATTATCCATCACATCTCACCATAAATCACATCTCATAATAAAAAAATCCACACATAAGAATCCATAACATCAAAGATGCATGGCGTAAATAAAGGCATCAAATCATATATAAATACCAAAATATTCCAGTCCATAATAAAATCCATAGTAATGTCCACATAATAATGAATACATGTGCATCATATGTCATTAAATAAAATACAGGTACAAAGTGCCCCTCAAAAATAGGGACCACATAAATCCATAGGCTAATCCATGGCTAATATACACTGTGGAACCTGTGGCCTTTGTCCTTGTCCCCTATATCCACCCTGCACCTATCACGAATCAGGATCCTATCCCTCCTGTCCTCTAAACCCTATGTTGGCCGCACCTAACCCCAATGGTGAATCTAGAACTGGCCCTCTATGTGGGGGAGTCTCTCTGTAGCTATTGTAGCCCCATGTATGTGTCCCTCCTATCCGAGATGGTGCTGACATCTATGGCACTACTCAAACATATGGTGCTACATGGTGTGCCAAATCTAGAACCTCCATGAAATAGGTTTCCATGTAGTAGCTAGAATCCCTCATATATGTATCTTTCTCAGATGCATGACTCCTCGCTATGTCCCACTCTGCTCTATACCTGTCTCATAATCCAGATAGCAATCTCCTCTCCTGATCCCATGCCTCTTGATCCATCCTCATTTGAGCTATCTACCCTTGCATCTGTGTCACCTCCTCCACTACCATATCTCTCACACTCTACAAAGTTTGTACTTGTCTCTTTGATGTCTTGGCCCTCTCCAGAATCACCCATAAGTCTCCCATTGCCACCTTTGCACACTCTATCCTATCATAGAGCTCATCTCATTCCCTCCTCCATTGATCCTACTCCCCTCTTAGATCATCTCGCTCTCTCATCAGCTCCTCTATCCTCCTCATCTCCTCCCTCTCATCCTGAGCCTCATCTGGCTCTCCCCTCATCTCATCTCTCTCCTTCCAAGACTCATCTCTCTCCCACTGCATGGTATTCTTCTCCTCTAACATCCTAGATGCCTCAATGCAAGGGCATCATAGTCCCTTTGTCCCTCCTCCTATAGTCTCTCTAAATCTTCACACGATCTATCTATCTTTGCCTCTACAACTTTGAGCGTCGCTCAAGATCCTGTCAGTAATACTACTAGATCCTTAGGTGGTGGTGGTCCACCTGGTACCATCACTAGTGGCTCTACATGTACAATATCTATCTCCATAGGCTGATCCTACTCTCCTGCATCCTCTATCACCACATCCTCCATCGCCACCTCCTCCCTGTCTCTCCTCCTTTGTCCCTCTCCTCTCCTACCCCTCTGTCATTGTCATTGTAATCTCCTCTCATCATCTGAGTCATAGCCAAGTGCCCCCACAATCTGATGCATGGTCATAATCCATCTAGGACCATGCTCCTCCAACCATGTTGAATACCTCACGGTCACCCCTAGCTTTATCTCTCCTCCTGTCCTCCCAATATATGGTGTTGGCTCTACCTCCTCCCATCTTTTTCTAGCAACCCCTTCTGGGATCGTCTCAACCCAAAACCGCTCACGGGTAATCCTACAAAATCTCTATGGACTTGGTGGAATATCCTGTGTCACATCAAACTGCATGGTCACCTTGTCCAGTCGATGGAGCTCTATGATATGTCACTCCCTCTTGATCAAATAACATACTACATGGAAATAGCCTCTGTGCCTCCTCTCCTCCTCTCTCCATCTGTTGAACCATCATGTCAGATATGGTCTCCATATAATCTGATCTCCCTATAAGTCATCCAACCTCCTCCTCCATCTCTCTAAATCCCTCACATCTATATAATGTAGATGAAAACCATGCTCCACCTCGTATCGGTATGCTATTGGTAGCCTCTCATCCTGGTCTCCCATTGTTAGTATCCCTGGCCTATCTACATTGATGTGCTCCCAGGCCCAAACTTGCAGTAGTGTCACATGTGTCATACTGAGTCCTCCCCTGTAGTAAGTAACATGCATGTGTTTTTACAGCTTCCCCAGTACACATGCACCCCATGCAAACTCTCCATCTCTCCTCTCGATGATGTGTCATACCACCTCAATCAACTTGAGGAAAAAAAAACTCCCACTCCGATTTGGCAATAAAATCCCACTGATCAAACCACATAGGTATAATGGGAGTGGAGGTACTCCCAGTCCCAAGCACCCATCCAAATCTAGGTCAACTCCTTGGATAGGCAAATCTCTTCATCCAAACACCGCTCGCACACTCCTCTCTCATTCTCATCTTAGGCTCCAAGTTCAACTAACTAGGTGCCCTCCAATGGGTAGCTGTAATATCCTCCACACATCCTCCAAGGTAACCATCATCTTCCCTTTTGGGAGATGAAATGTGGATGTCTCTGAACTCCACCTCTCTATCAGTGTGGTCAATAATGGTCGGTGTGCTCTGATGTTGTGGTACCCCAACATGTGCTGTAGGCCCACTTGAGCTAAGGCCGCATGGTCCTCCTCACCCATCACCACAATCGTCTCCCGTGTGTGTAGCGTCTCAAATTTTTGCATCAAAATTGCACACCTTGTTATTCATTCATCAATCCCTCTTTTTCCTGTCTTTCTTTCATTCCTCTTCATTTTTCTTTTCTTTTTCTCTCTCTTTTCCTTTTCTTTCCCTGTATCACAACCCTGATGACTTCGTCCCTTTTCTACATTCCCTGTCATTGGGTGAATCCGACCTTCCCCTTTTTATGTTTTTTCCCCATAATTACTTTGCATGTCCGTCCGATGAGCCCACTTGTTTGGATGACCTTGCCCGTTGGCATGGAGAATTCTCCCTTCAAGACGAGCTCACCTTGTGGGGCGAGCCCACCCAACGGGACGAGCCCACCTTGTGGGGAAAGTTTTCCCATTGGGGGAAAAGCTCACTCGACAGAGTGAGCCTGACTATCAGTGGGCAGGCTCACCCCTCGATGGGCAATCTCGCCTATTGGGTAGGAGATCCCACCCTTCCCTTGATAGGATCACCCATTCAGGGCATGAGTTCGCCCATCCCAGGTGGACTCATCCCAGGTGGGTGGCGGTGCTTCCTCTTGGGCAAACTCACCCTTGAGGGGTGCGGGTTCGCTCGTTTCTCGTGTCCTTCTCTCCCTTGGGGTGAGTTCACCTTGTCCACAAGTGAATTCTCCTTTGTTTGGCCATGCCTTGAAGGGTGATTATGGCTTTCTGGATGGGCGATTTCGTCCATCTGTGAAAGACCCATTTCTTGTCTACCCACATTCTACTAACCCAAAACCCCACATATGCAATAAATTACAAAAATTTAGCTAAAAAACACAAAGAGGGGTTTTGGCACTAACCTGCCGGCGTACCATGTGCTAGTGGTAGAGATCCCAAACCTCTTTCCCTCGATGGATGATCTCATCGTCCATGAGTCTCTCATCCTCACTTGCCATGTTAGCTCTCCACCTCACTTTTTTCCTCTCTCTCTCTCTTACTCAGCTTCCAACTATGCAAATGGTGAATAGTTATTCCTCAAATTACTATATATTCATTTTCCATCCTTTTTTAATTCTTTTCAAGTGGAGGGTATTTTTACCCTTTATTTAACTTGATTTCCTCTAATTAATCTTCTTTCTTCCATGGGCCGCCATTTGCATCCCGTTTGTCCATTTGCCTCCATTCAAAAGCCATTTTTTCTAGATTTTTCACTCTTTATCACATGGTACCTTATGTTTCTTCATATCGAGAAGTCACCCAGGGTCCCTTTTTCTTCCCCATCTACCCTCTCGAGGGGGAATACTTTCCCGTGACACCGAGGAATATTATTTCATTTTCTTCGATTAGTCACCTAACATAATCTCTCCCACACTAGAGCATCACTTTCTAGTCCATTGTTCTATTGAGTTGACTGCATCCTATTTTTCTTCGAAACACTTTCATTTTAATAGTATTTCAAAGAGTGGCAAAATGTAGACATCCAAATTTGACCTCTCCCATAAGGTCAAATTCGTCCCTATTATTCATCTATCTTTCCTTTCCCATCGATATTAATTAAATGATTTATTTAGTTAATATTTCCCCCCTTCTCTAATGTTCTTAAGGTATTTAATCTAATTAATTAAATACTTTACCTTTGCCTCTTTTCCTTCCTAAATTAAATAAATACCCCTATTTATTTAATTCAGTCATCTAACTATATGAATTTAAATCAATTTTAAATTCACCATTTTCTCTCTCCTTGTCCCATCCTCCATAACCCTTCGTTAATTCATATTAGTATAATTAATCCTTGATTAGGATGTGTACATCCTTAATCAATATTAATGTCACATCCTCCATCACAACCCACTTGTCTTAATCCTCCATTACTTACCTTAATCACCTATTTGCACAACCTCATTACTTGATTAGGTCAGCTTAATCCCCCATGCCATTTATAGCATACATTCAAGTCAACTCTTCATTGTATTCTTTCTCCTTTTGGAGAAGGCAACTCATCCCAATGTGAATTTTTAATTCACATTTTATTCCTCCAAGGAATTTTGAGGAATTTTTAATTCCTCAAAATTCTTATCATCCACATGGGGACAAGGACCTCTTTTATGAGGAGATCTTGTCCAATCCCAAGGTACTAGAAATTACCTCCACCTCATGTCCTTCCTTACACATCACTTGCCACATGGCAAGATGTGAGGGCTTGTGATTTCTCAACTCACCCTAGCCCTTGATCTTGTCCAAGGTGGCTGCATCTTGACCACTCGTTCTTTAGTGGCCTTTCCCCTAAAATTAGAGGATTTTCCCTCATTTGCAACTTTGAACTCTCAAGCATCCAAGCACTTGCACTCATCCACCATTGTTGCAACCTTCAAGCTCATTTTGCATCCATATCAAGCACCTATCGAAATACCCACTTGCATCTTTGTATTCCTCATGAAATCCTCATCGTTTTCAATCTAGTTTTATGCTGTTTACCATTGGAAGGAGCACACAAATCAAGCAATCAACAGGGCCAACCAACCAATCATCTTGGACAATGCAATATCACTCATTTTCTTGTATTTTGTTCAAGTTTAACTAGGCCAATCTTGAGGTGTTGTGTGTTTCCTTTGTGTTTCATTTCGTTTTCATTTTGCGCTTTAGGCTAGTGGATTTTCACTGCACACACTTTGTATCATATATTCTTTACTTCACAGCTTATGTTTTCATTGTAGTCTTATATGTTCATGGATACATATTTGTGTATACATATAATTACATAGATATATATATACATTTATAAATTTATGTACATATATATTGATATGTATACATACATATATCTATATATATATATGTATGTATATGTACAAATATATGTATACATGTAACTATGTAATTATATGTATACATAGATACATGTATACATATATCTATAAAAATAAATATAAATACATCTATATGTATGTCTATATGTAAACCCAATAAAATGATGGAAAAGAATGAGATACCCAATAAAAAAAAAAGTCATATGCAATAATTGGACCCGAAATGAAGTTTAATTGGGGTGTAATGGTTTTGGTGTCCAATGCTAATGTTTGGAGATTAATGTGTACGTGTGATTTTTAATGGGTGCAAAATTAATTTTATAAGGTGCTAACATGAATGAGACCCATTGAATTTTGAGCGGATTTTGAATGATAAAATAGTTATAATTGCATGTTAATAGTGACACAATTAAGGCCCTTTTATGTTTTGCAATGTACATCAATGATTTTTTGTGTAATTATGTGTATACATACATATACATATAGATATATATGTATATGTGTGTATACATATAGTTATACAGTTAAATGTATACATTTATAAATTTTTGTACACATATTAATATGTATACACGAATATATCTACGTATATATATATACAAAAATATGTATGCATGTAACAATGTAGTTATATGTATACACAGATACATGTATATACATATCTATACAAATACATATATATACATCTATATGTATGCATATATATGTAAATCCTCTATGGTTTGTTGTTGTCTACTCTCCAAATGTGGTAATGACAAACATCATTCTCCTTTTAGAATGAAAACAATGGTACTCTTGGGTTTGTTGGTTGTTTCAATAATGATTAATACTTTTTTTTACCAATTTCAGCATTGTTTATTTGATATTTTATGGCTTAAAATGTATAGGATTAGTGATAATGATGTCACTACAAGAGGAAAAGATCGAGTGGGAGGCACTTAATTAGAGTACATCATGGAATGAGGTTCAATGTTCTAGATGTTTTAGATAAAGAGCCAATAGTCAACATCAAAGAGGATTCTATTTATGAAAAATATAGACCAGACAAATGAAAATGATGGTTTTGAACCTACTATTCATAATATTGAGGTAGAAATGGAATCGCCTATGCATGTTCAAGAGCCACCTATTGATCATGTGACAACCCTAGATCTGTCCATAGAAAATTGTACTGTACATCACATGGAAAAATAAATTCCAAATGTTGAGGATAACTGAATGTCAATCAGAGGTTCAACGATCAAATGGAGAATCTTGCCTAGTAGTTTAAGGGAGTGGCTCAATGTTGTGAAATCCACAAAAAGGAAGGGGCCACAAACAATACTATCTGGTGAAGAAGAAGTTGAAATAGTGTAGTGGTGGAAAGACATGGCTAATATTGGCCATGACCTTCAAGTCTCACAATTTAAGTCAATAGTGGCCCAAATGGTTGGAGCGAGGCGTAACCCATTCACAAATGGGATACCAAGGAGGTCATGGTGGTTTGGATTTCAAAAAATGCATCCCCATCTAACAATTCAAACACCAGAAGGAGTGGACATAGATCGAGCTATAATGGTACGCCTCGAAATAGTTTATTCCTTCTATGAGAACTTGCAGGAGTTGTACAACAAACACAATTATGGGCCCAAAAAAATATGGAACTATGACGAAACAGGTGTGCAGGCTGGCAAAAATTGTGCAATGAGAGTTATTGCAAAGATGAGGACCAAATGTGTTCCACAATTAATGTATAAAGCAGAGAATGGATCAATCTTCTAGATTTTGTTAGTGCAGTAGGTCAAGCTATAGTTAGTTACTATTTGTTCAAGTCCAAAAGGCATGTTAAAAACTATATTATTAACTGTGAGCCAAGGGCATGCATGGAAATCCAAGAGCATGGTTGGATGAAAAGAGAATTATTTGTAGAATGGTTAAAACACTTTAAAAGAAATGTCCCAAGAGGGGTGTCATCAACAAATAGACACTGGGTAAGTGCACCAAGATGGTTCCCAAAAAGGAGGCTTAAGTGGTCAATTTTTTTTTTTTCTGAAATCAAGAAATACTGACCTTGGACGTGAAATTGAGGATAGTTACACTCAAATTTTTGAGATGGAACAAAAATAAGGATCGAAGTGCTCTGAGTCTAATTTATAAACTATGAATTTATTTTGAAAATGGTTGAGATTAAGGGGTTTAAAAGAGGGACGTACACAAATTGGTGTTATTTTTGTTAGAATAACATAACATGGCAACTCTTGTATGACCCTAGCACGGTAAATTTTTTTGTAATATTTTAAAAATCGCTACAGTCAGAAGTTAGCTAACACTATGTAGTTGATGCACAATTTTTCTGATATGTTTTTAATGAATATTTAATTTTTTACTAAAATTCTAAGTGGACACTTCTTGAAAAGAAGAATTTTGGTTGTTCTCCCCCTACAAATTTGGGAAAGTAATTGATTTTTTTTTTTTTTAATTTGTAGAATGGAGTCTAGTTTCTAAAAATGTAATTTATTTGAAATTTTGATGAACAGTTAATTTATAACAAAAACACACCAAACACTATTTTTTGGTAGAAAAGAGACATACAAATGAAAGAAATTATGGATGAAAGACTTAATATTGCAAGAAAGTGAAAAAAATTACATTGTTGGATAGTTAAGAGAGAACCTAACATTACCCATGTGTTCAATTTTTTTGATATTGAACCACATGCGATCCTGAGGGTGAGCATGAACTCGATTATGTGAAAAATTGTAGAATTTGCAAAAACACATATCTGGTCGTTGGGAATACCCTCCAATCCTTTGGGTTGGTATTCCAAGGAAAATACCAATCCTAAGGATTGGGGATTCCCAAAGTAAGATATAATGTGAGCATGTTATAACGCGCTCGTGCTATGTCTTCCTTTATGTGAAATTCCACTGTATGTTGAGATATTTGTATGTTTTTATGTACATGTATACTTGTATGTAATGTGTATGTATGTATGCATGCATGCATGCTTGTATGTATATATGTATGCCTGTATGTATCAATGCATGTATATTGTATGTATGCATATATGTATGTAAGATTGTATCTACACATGTATGTATGTATGCTTATATGGATGTATGTACATATGTATTATGCTTGTATGTATGTAAGTATGTATGTATTTATGTATGTCTTTAGAGGGAGGGATAATTTTAAGAGAGAGAGATAGAGTCAATCTAGAGAGAGGGAGAGGGGGTGGAAATGAGAGTTTAAGAGAGAGGGAGTGGGAGAGAAGGGGTTGGAGTGAGAGGCACTTAGCTAGGTAGGGTGGGAGGGAGAGAGAGAGGGAGAGAGAGATAATTGAGAGAGAGGGAGAGAGAGATAGTGAGAGAGAGAGATTTATGTAGGTGGGGTGCCAAAGGGAGAGACTTGAGAGTGTGAGGAGGTGAGAGGGAGAGACTTGAGAGATAGGTATTAAGAGGGAGTGCAAGAGAGAGGGGTGGGAGAGAGAGGAAGTGTGAGTGATAGAATTGAGAGAGGGAGAGGGTGTGGGAGGGAGTGACCTAAGAGAGGGAGAGAAAGAGGGGAGTGGAGTGAGAGGGACTTATCTAGGTAGGGTGGGAGAGATAGATAGAGAGAGGGGGAGAGAGAGAGAGTTACCTAGATAGGTTGCTAGAGGGAGAGACCTGAGAGAGAGAGGGGGTGGGAGGGAGA